>CM063589.1:1189445-1739855 GCA_032356905.1 Salix exigua | reverse complement strand
TCATTTTGGTTTGAAATTCTTTCACCCAAAGACAGGTCGAATAAATCCTTGCCAATGATGCTGTAATCCACTATTTATTTACTCGCCTCCCGAGTTAAACCTCACAGCATCTGCTGATGCAATGGTGTTGTGGCGGGAATTTGGTAATCTGAGCATGCATTGGTCCTTACCTTAGGACAGTTGTCTCGAAACTGATTGCTCCTGTGTTTAACTACTCAATTTCTGTTTGTCACAGAGAAAAAATGGCAGAGGTGAAGAAAATGAAAGTGGTAATGTGCACAGCACAGTATATTACCTGCCATGGGAAACCTAGAGTTGATTGTTGATCCACAAGAAGGCTTGTTATCATGTTTTATACAATTTTTCTGCAACTGGATGGCGCTTTAGATATATATGCACACTGGGAGTTTGGTAGGAAGAGATATATATAGAGCCGAGTAAGGATTTCTTGTATATTACTGGAACCCAAAAAAAAATATTATTTTCTCTAGCTTACCACTGTGAAGGTATGGTCTATGTATCTGTTCAACATTATTTTGTGTGATATTGTTGAGGCTTTTTAAACAATGAAGTGGGAGCTTTCCAAAGGCCGCCACTGGTTTTTTCAATAAAGAATTTATTTCTTTCAGCTGAGACATAGGTTAAAATTTCGGTTAGTTCTCCCCATCATCACTAAAGGAGTCCCCTCCAGGTTTGCAGTCTCCTTCTACGGAAAGGATGCAGAGTCCTGACGAGAGAGATGAATTCGCTTCTCATCAAGCGCTTTTGTCATCACAAGTCAGCAGTGTTTCTAGAACAGAAAATCTCAATGCAGTAATGTTTCTTGTGCACAAATAGTGCATCAGTGGGGATCGATAACCTGGTCCGACAAAACGTAGCAATGGGACTGCTCGTAGAATATGGATGAAGTTTTTTAGAGTGTTTTTTTGTTAAAAATATATTAAAATGATGTTTTTTTTATTTTTTAAAAATTATTTTTGATATTATCATATTAAAATGATTTAAAAATATAATTCTTAAATTTAAAATAAAAATATATATTTTTGGAATATAATGCAAAACTTACCTAGTGAAACATTCCCTGAAGCCTGGCTGGGCTTGGTTAAACACAATGAGCGTTAACTTGATTGACCTGGTGAAGAAATTTGAAGACCAAATGTGTTTCAGCTGCCAGATGGCTCAATATGTGGGGTCTCTTTCCTGTAATAGTTTTGTAATAAATATAATTTTTTAATTGAAAATACTTTAAAATTATATATATGTATATATATTATTATTATTATTATTATCATCATCATTATGGTATAAAACTATCTAATAAATTTGTAAAAAATATTAACTTAAAAAACAGTTTAAAAACACCTAAGAACATTGAAAAGTTAACTTACTATATGTTTTTTAAAAGAATAATTTAGAAAACATCTGAGAACATTGAAAAGTTCTTGAAGGGGCCAACGAAGCTCTGTAGGAGCTGCAGGGCCTGGTCTATCATGCAGCTATAACCCAGCCCATGGAGAATGCCACAGAAACGACAAAACCGTTTTGCCACGGACAGGCTATCAACTATGCATGCACTGACCAGGTCACCGGGTTAACCTTTCGTCAGCCAACTGTCCTTTCATCGTCCAATTCAAAAAGAAGAAGAAAGAAAAATAAATGAAAATAGAAACTGTGGTCAGAAAAATAAATCAAACTTCAATCGCATTTAACTAACGTGTTACTCACCCCCACGGCTCAAGCATGCAAGTTTATTTAGGCGAAACAACACTACCGAGTCAGGTTTAAAACAAATTTGTTAATACCATTCCCATCTCTCTTCCGGTTTTTTTATTGTAATGGATCATTCTGGTTATAAGTATTTTGAGTTATATTGTTTATATATAATTAATTATATATAAAAATATTAATTTAACAGGTATAATTAAAATTCAAGATAAATTAACTTTAAATTATACAATATAAACACAAAGTCAAACAAATATAATATCAAAAATAAAAGAAAAAAAATCACAAGTTAATCAAAATAAAAAGGATTTTAAGGCCGGAACGGCACATCCGGAATCGTACCGAGACGTTCCGATTAGAATTTTCGGAATGGACCGGAATTAAAACTGAGACGAAAATGATGTCGTTTCATCTCGTTTTTTCAACGGAACAGAACGAAATTGACAACTTTGGTTTAAAATAATTTTTGTTTATAAATAAATCTATTTTTTAGAAAAAAAGTTTTTGATATCATTATATAAAAATATTAAAAAAATGATTTAAAATACAAAAAAAAATATTTTTAATAGCAATATCAAATAACTAGTCTGGACTGGCAATACAACCCAGTAACATGTGGATTCAGGATTTAGTTGAGATTGATTTTTTATATTGAATTGGATTAGAAATTAACGAGGTTGTTCGTCTACAGGCTACGCTTTTTTGATGTAGAAAACTAATTGTTTTTTATATGTTGTAATTTATTATTTTCATATTTAAATAATAAAATTTCAATAGATCAGATTTGTTAGAAATGAGTTTTTTCCCCGTTTAAAAGGAACAGTCTAATCGAAATTCAGGGGGCGTGTGTGTGTGCATGAACACAAATTAAAATGTAAAAAAATACTAATAATAGTGAAAATAATAAAAATTGGTGAGACCATATTTATTATAAAAGAACAGTTCATAATTTTTTTATTTTATAAGTTTTATTACTCATGTTATTATATTAAAAGTATTTAAGAGCAATGATAGCAAAATTAAATAAAAAAAATCTAATTAGTCTAACATATTTAAAAGAAAGCAAAACTAATAATATAATCATTATCATTATTTTGAATGCTTTATCAATAATAATATGAAATTACATGACTTGTAGGGGAAAAAAGATAAGTCATAATAATTATTTATATTTTAAATGACTACCAACACATATAAAAAATTGAAAATTAAATAAAAAACTAAATAACATTAGAAATGAAGAAAAAATGAAAATAGAAACTAACAGCATGTGTATATAAATATGGACAGAAATATATAAAAAAATAATGGAATTAAAAGTATAAGTGATAAAATTAAAAAAAAAACATATATAATAAATATAATTTGAAGGAACAAATTGAAATAAATCCAAACATGGATACTAATGAAATTAAATAATTTGAAACAAGATCAAAAATTAAAAGAATTAGGACCGAGATGAAACTAAAATTTATACTTAACTTGCATGAAATGATAACATTTAAATAAATTAAAACTTTGATGTTGAATATAATATGGATTCCAAACCAATTTCAGAAATTCAGAGTCTGTGTACTGAAAGGAAACTACAATATACAATTAATTTTAATTGAATGTAAAAATTGAAACAAATTAAAACCTATACAGTAACAATAAGGACCAAACAAACACAATTCCAAATGTAGGGATGGAAGTGGAATTTCAAAAAAACAGTTGTGCTAACGTCAACTTGTGCAGGTAGGAGAGAGAGAAAGGGTGAAAAATTGCAAACGATCATTACAACATTTACGCCCTTCATTTACTACGCGCGTTGCACCAGGGATTAGAGGATATTGATGAAAATTATTCTAGACGTCGATTAGGTATTTATGGATGTCAGAATACACCACATGCGTCAATAGAAGAACGTGTGAGCGTTGAAAACTAGGGTAATATTTAATTAATTAAAAAAATATTATTTTATATTTTTAAAACCACATTGTTTAAATTAATTTGGAGTTTTTTTTAAATAATCTTTAAAACCACATCGTTTTAAATTAGTTCTATCAAAATAGTTGTTTTGGTTGTTATCTAGTCAAGACTAAAATAAAATATAATTAATTAAAAATAATTTTTATAATAAAAAACTTTAAATTAATTTGAATCAATTTAAATTGACCTGCCCAATATATATATATAAGGTCAGTTCGAGTTTTGTAAAAAAAATATTTTTATAAAAGCATACATCTTAAACTAGTAATGATATTTAATTTTCTTTAAAAAACAGTAATTTTGATTCAGAATATTTAATTAAAATTATTTTTTATCTACTCTTTTTGAAACTACAATATTTCTATTGAATCTTTAAGAATCACTCATGTTTTATTAACAAATTCAAATTCAATTTTTTTTTCTTAGAATACTCTTCCTTTCTTTTTTTGTTTTTTAAAAATAAAAAATAAAATTATAAAATCACTAAATTATCCATGAATTTAAAAACATAAATATTTAAAAATAAAGTTGGGAGTGCAAGAATCAATCAATCAATTTTATTAAACTCTAATGATTAAGTTATAATTAACTCGAGCAGAAATGACTCAACTCACGCGCAGAACGGGCGTACATACGATAGACACAACAGAAGTGAGAAAAAAAATAGAAAACGGAATAGAAACGGCAACTCAAAAGAAAGAAAAAAAATCCAGAGGATCTAGGGTTCCCTTGTACCTCTCTATGCTTTCTTCTTCGATCGCTTAAATCGTTGAATGGGAAAGTAACTGATTAGGAGAGATATCGATGCAGTTGTAAATCTAGTTTTTTCAGGGTTTCGAACTCGGGGGTGGAGTTTTACACTCTAATCGAAAATTAATTTTATGGTGAGGGAAATTGGAAATTGAAAGAATCGAAGATTTTTTTTGATTTGTAAATATGCGAGGCTTGAAGAAATCAAAACGAGTTTGTTGGGCATCAGATGTTAATCTTTATCAGGTAAAATTGCAAATTTTTCAAAGAAAATTTTCAATTTTAACAAGATGTAACTTTGTCGAATTCATTGACTAAGCAAGGAAATTGGAATCTTGACGAATTCCAATGTCATGCAGTTGAAGAAGAATCTATCTTTGCTATTTTACTGGAAGGAAATGTGTTTGTGTTTGCTCACTTGCTTTTCTTCTCCGCTGTTTGTGCCTGTATCACTTTCTCTGGTAGTGCTTGTGTAATCGGATTCTGTAATGGAACTTTTGATTGTTGCATGGTATTTTTGTGTTTCAGGAGGCAAATACTTCAGCAGAGTTTGCATTACATTTAATTTGAAACGAAGCTTGTTGTGATAGGAAAAGCAACAGTGATAGAGTAGTTTTTTTTAATGTGATTTTTTTTCATCTTGTAATTTACTTTTCAGCTGAAAGTAGTAATCCGTGTGTGTTTTTAAGTGCTTGCGGTAAAAAATGGTATCTTTCTTTTGAGGGGTATTGCTAACTTTAGAAGAATGCAGTAGTGAAGGTGATTTTCTTTTAAATTTCTTGTGTTTGAGTGATAAATATGAGGTATGATTGATTTAAGTACATATTGAAGCTATCCCGGAGAAAAAAAGTTGTTTTTTCCTCCAATTTGGATTGTCAATCTAATTACAGTTTAGCAAGCACATTTATGCATTGCAGCTCTATGTGAAAGCTGCTTAAGTATGAGATTGAGATTTATGAAATTTTAGCTTCGAGGGTTTTTTGTAGATTGATCTTTCCTTTTTTGCATGTTCACATTCTGATTGCTGATAACAATAATCTATGAATTAAAAAAACAAAGAGAGAGAGGCTGTACTGGAGGTAATTGCCTGAAAAATAAATAGAATTACATGTGTTTGCGGAGGTTGGGAAGCACCGGCCAAGAATGGTTGAGAAGGGAGAATGTATAAGAGAGGCATATGATGTGGAAGCATACACGCTCTTAAATATGTTTTTCTTGCGAGATCAAACTGTCAAAGTTTTAGCAAATTCCACAGTGCATGCTAACCAAAGTATGGCTGAAAATGTTTTATGTTTTGATTTGAGAATTCTTGTTCACTGCTGGGTAAAGAGTTTTTATCTTTTGAGTTATAGAATGTTGTATCTCCTGCTTTTTTTTTCCTGGTTCCTTATGCTTTAAATCTGGCTATATAGTTGCCTGCAAACTCGTTGCTTTATATGTGAATGTATGAATTTTTTACCTAGTTGCTTTTTTGGTAAAATCTACCTATGCATAAAGTGCTCCTGGCTGCATCATTTAAAAGTAATTATAATTGATTATAAGTTACACAGAACTACTGGCGAGACATTCAAGAGAATCAGACCGCATTAGGGAATTTTGTCCTTGGTTGGCAGCCAATAATCATGAATACTTCATTCCCAGAGATTGTGGCACAGTATGCTCCTCCAATCTCTGACTTGATTTAAGTTGTCAACGGACTTAAGTACTCAGCATCAATAGAGATTAGATCTATTTACATAATTTGAGTGATTCCTGATCGCTGATCCAGGAAGTTGTTCTTTTCTACTCTATCATCACAGAGACAAATGTTCTACTTGGTGTTTCAATGTCACTCCTTGAGGGCCCTCCTTTACTTCTCTTCTTTGATGCTGCCTTGTGCACGTATTTCTTTTTTGAAATCATTCACTTCATAAAAGAATCAATCTTCTGAGCATTGTATCCTATGGTTGGACACAAAAAATAAAAACTGATGGCAGAACGTTGATCCAGGAGCATTTGGATCCTATGTGTACCATGTTCTGAAGGAATAAAAATGGTTCAGGAGCATTGATCGTTCTCCAAAATTGCCAAGGGATTTAGCAATTTTTTAAGCTGTTTTTTTTAGTGTTTAAACTTGAAGTTATTATTTGAAGCTCTACCTGACAAAGGTAGAGACGCCAGCTGATTTCAGAAACCTTCACATACAGAGTAAGTTTGAAGTATATGTAACCTCTTAAACATAGCCACTGTGGTTTCAGCTCTCATTTAAATCCAACTATCTAATTGTTGCGTTGTCTATCATTCCTCTCTCTTGCTTCTGAGTCATTGGCTGCATATATGATTCACTCATGTTTTATATTCTCCATACAAATTGACTGTTGGTTGTTGACCGTGGTCTAGCATCATGCATCCATCTTTAATGATGGTTTAAAATATCCATCTCATTATCAGTCCACCATTCAGTGGATGACAAGTTCAGGATGTGCATAAAGGAATTGCATGAATGCATGTTGTCAAGGCAGTAAATGCTGGATGGTTCATTTTGGTTTGAAATTCTTTCACCCAAAGACAGGTCGAATAAATCCTTGCCAATGATGCTGTAATCCACTATTTATTTACTCGCCTCCCGAGTTAAACCTCACAGCATCTGCTGATGCAATGGTGTTGTGGCGGGGAATTTGGTAATCTGAGCATGCATTGGTCCTTACCTTAGGACAGTTGTCTCGAAACTGATTGCTCCTGTGTTTAACTACTCAATTTCTGTTTGTCACAGAGAAAAAATGGCAGAGGTGAAGAAAATGAAAGTGGTAATGTGCACAGCACAGTATATTACCTGCCATGGGAAACCTAGAGTTGATTGTTGATCCACAAGAAGGCTTGTTATCATGTTTTATACAATTTTTCTGCAACTGGATGGCGCTTTAGATATATATGCACACTGGGAGTTTGGTAGGAAGAGATATATATAGAGCCGAGTAAGGATTTCTTGTATATTACTGGAACCCAAAAAAAAATATTATTTTCTCTAGCTTACCACTGTGAAGGTATGGTCTATGTATCTGTTCAACATTATTTTGTGTGATATTGTTGAGGCTTTTTAAACAATGAAGTGGGAGCTTTCCAAAGGCCGCCACTGGTTTTTTCAATAAAGAATTTATTTCTTTCAGCTGAGACATAGGTTAAAATTTCGGTTAGTTCTCCCCATCATCACAAAAGGAGTCCCCTCCAGGTTTGCAGTCTCCTTCTACGGAAAGGATGCAGAGTCCTGACGAGAGAGATGAATTCGCTTCTCATCAAGCGCTTTTATCATCACAAGTCAGCAGTGTTTCTAGAACAGAAAATCTCAATGCAGTAATGTTTCTTGTGCACAAATAGTGCATCAGTGGGGATCGATAACCTGGTCCGACAAAACGTAGCAATGGGACTGCTCGTAGAATATGGATGAAGTTTTTTAGAGTGTTTTTTTGTTAAAAATATATTAAAATGATGTTTTTTTTTATTTTTTAAAAATTATTTTTGATATTATCATATTAAAATGATTTAAAAATATAATTCTTAAATTTAAAATAAAAAAATATATTTTTGGAATATAATGCAAAACTTACCTTGTGAAACATTCCTTGAAGCCTAGCTGGGCTTGGTTAACCACAATGAGCGTTAACTTGATTGACCTGGTGAAGAAATTTGAAGACCAAATGTGTTTCAGCTGCCAGATGGCTCAATATGTGGGGTCTCTTTCCTGTAATAGTTTTGTAATAAATATAATTTTTTAATTGAAAATACTTTAAAATTATATATATGTATATATATATTATCATCATCATCATCATCATTATGGTATAAAACTATCTAATAAATTTGTAAAAAATATTAACTTAAAAAACAGTTTAAAAACACCTTAGGAACATTGAAAAGTTAACTTACTATATGTTTTTTAAAAGAATAGTTTAGAAAACATCTGAGAACATTGAAAAGTTCTTGAAGGGGCCAACGAAGCTCTGTAGGAGCTGCAGGGCCTGGTCTATCATGCAGCTATAACCCAGCCCATGGAGAATGCCACAGAAACGACAAAACCGTTTTGCCACGGACAGGCTATCAACTATGCATGCACTGACCAGGTCACCGGGTTAACCTTTCGTCAGCCAACTGTCCTTTCATCGTCCAATTCAAAAAGCAGAAGAAAGAAAAATAAATGAAAATAGAAACTGTGGTCAGAAAAATAAATCAAACTTCAATCGCATTTAACTAACGTGTTACTCGCCCCCACGGCTCAAGCATGCAAGTTTATTTAGGCGAAACAACACTACCGAGTCAGGTTTAAAACAAATTTGTTAATACCATTCCCATCTCTCTTCTGGTTTTTTTATTATAATGGATCATTCTGGTTATAAGTATTTTGGGTTGTATTGTTCATATATAATTAATTATATATAAAAATATTAATTTAACAAGCATAATAAAAATTCAAGATAAATTAACTTTAAATTATATAATATAAACACAAAGTCAAACAAATATAATCTCAAAATTAGAAAAAAAAATCAGAAATTAATCAAAATAAAGAGGATTTTAAGGCCGGAACGGCACATCCGGAATCGTACCGAGACGTTCCGATTAGAATTTTCAGAATGGACCGGAATTAAAACTGAGACGAAAATGATGTCGTTTCATCTCGTTTTTTCAACGGAACGGAACGAAATTGACAACTTTGGTTTAAAATAATTTTTGTTTATAAATATATCTATTTTTTAGAAAAAAAAGTTTTTGATATCATTATATAAAAATATTAAAAAAATGATTTAAAATACAAAAAAAAATGTTTTTAATAGCAATGTCAAATAACTAGTCCGGACTGGCAATACAACCCAGTAACATGTGGATTCAGGATTTAGTTGAGATTGATTTTTTATATTGAATTGGATTAGAAATTAACGAGGTTGATCGTCTGCACGCTACGCTTTTTTGATGTAGAAAACTAATTGTTTTTTATATGTTGTAATTTATTATTTTCATATTTAAATAATAAAATTTCAATAGATCAGATTTGTTAGAAATGAGTTTTTTTCCCCGTTTAAAAGGAACAGTCTAATCGAAATTCAGGGGGCACGTGTGTGTACATGAACACAAATTAAAATGTAAAAAAATACTAATAATAGTGAAAATAATAAAAATTGGTGAGACCATATTTATTATAAAAGAAAAGTTCATAATTTTTTTTATTTTATAAGTTTTATTACTCATGTTATTATATTAAAAGTATTTAAGAGCAATGATAGCAAAATTAAATAAAAAAAATCTAATTAGTCTGACATATTTAAAAGAAAGCAAAACTAATAATATAATCATTATCATTATTTTTAATGCTTTATCAATAATAATATGAAATTACATGACTTGTAGGGGAAAAAAGATAAGTCATAATAATTATTTATATTTTAAATGATTACCAACACATATAAAAATTTGAAAATTAAATAAAAAACTAAATAACATTAGAAATGAATCAAAAATGAAAATAGAAACTAATAGCATGTGTATATAAATATGGACAGAAATATATAAAAAAAATAATGGAATTAAAAGTATAAGTGATAAAATTAAAAAAAACATATATAATAAATATAATTTGAAGGAACAAATTGAAATAAATCCAAACACGGATACTAATGAAATTAAATAATTTGAAACAAGATCAAAAATTAAAAGAATTAGGACCGAGATGAAACTAAAATTTATACTTAACTTGCATGAAATGATAACATTTAAATAAATTAAAACTTTGATGTTGAATACAACATAGATTCCAAACCAATTTCAGAAATTCAGAGTCTGAGTACTGAAAGGAAACTACAATATACAATTAATTTTAATTGAATGTAAAAATTGAAACAAATTAAAACCTATACAGTAACAATAAGGACCAAACAAACACAATTCCAAGTGTAGGGACGGAAGTCGATTTAAAAAAAAAACAGTTGTGCTAACGTCAGCTTGTGCAGGGAGGAGAGAGAGAAAGGGTGAAAAATTGCAAACGATCATTACAATGTTTACGCCCTTCATTTACTACACGCATCGCACCAGTGATCAGAGGATATTGATGAAAATTATTCTAGACATCGATTAGGTATTTATGGATGCCAGAATACACCACATGCGTTAATAGAAGAACGTGTGAGCGTTGAAAACTAGGGTAATATTTAATTAATTAAAAAAAATATTTTTAATAATTTTTAAAACCACATTGTTTAAATTAATTTGGAGTTTTTTTTTTAAATAATCTTTAAAACCACATCGTTTTAAATTAGTTCTATCAAAATAGTTGATTTGATTGTTATCGAGTCAAGACTAAAATAAAATATAATTAATTAATTAATTTTTAAAAATAATATTATTTTTTAAAATAAAATAATTTTTATAATAAAAAACTTTAAATTAATTTGAATCAATTTAAATTGACCTGCCCAATATATATATATATAAGGTCAGTTCGAGTTTTGTAAAAAAAATATTTTTATAAAAGCATACATCTTAAACTAGTAATGATATTTAATTTTCTTTAAAAAACAGTAATTTTGAGCAATTTTGATTCAGAATATTTAATTAAAATTATTTTTTATCTACTCTTTTTGAAACTACAATATTTCTATTGAATCTTTAAGAATCACTGATGTTTTATTAACAAATTCAAATTCAATTTTTTTTTCTAAGAATACTCTTCCTTTCTTTTTTTGTTTTTTAAAAATAAAAAATAAAATTATAAAATCACTAAATTATCCATGAATTTAAAAAAATAAATATTTAAAAATAAAGTTGGGAGTGCAAGAATCAATCAATCAATTTTATTAAACTCTAATGATTAAGTTATAATTAACTCGAGCAGAAATGACTCAACTCACGCGCAGAACGGGCGTACATACGATAGACACAACAGAAGTGAGAAAAAAAATAGAAAACGGAATAGAAACGGCAACTCAAAAGAAAGAAAAAAAATCCAGAGGATCTAGGGTTCCCTTGTACCTCTCTATGCTTTCTTCTTCGATCGCTTAAATCGTTGAATGGGAAAGTAACTGATTAGGAGAGA
The DNA here is from genome assembly GCA_032356905.1 of Salix exigua. Classification (NCBI taxonomy): domain Eukaryota; kingdom Viridiplantae; phylum Streptophyta; class Magnoliopsida; order Malpighiales; family Salicaceae; genus Salix; species Salix exigua. Next base: position 1,728,349 of record CM063589.1, on the reverse strand, counting down.
TATCGATGCAGTTGTAAATCTAGTTTTTTCAGGGTTTCGAACTCGGGGGTGGAGTTTTACACTCTAATCGAAAATTAATTTTATGGTGAGGGAAATTGGAAATTGAAAGAATCGAAGATTTTTTTTGATTTGTAAATATGCGAGGCTTGAAGAAATCAAAACGAGTTTGTTGGGCATCAGATGTTAATCTTTATCAGGTAAAAATTGCAAATTTTTCAAAGAAAATTTTCAATTTTAACAAGATGTAACTTTGTCGAATTCATTGACCAAGCAAGGAAATTGGAATCTTGACGAATTCCAATGTCATGCAGTTGAAGAAGAATCTATCTTTGCTATTTTACTGGAAGGAAATGTGTTTGTGTTTGCTCACTTGCTTTTCTTCTCCGCTGTTTGTGCCTGTATCACTTTCTCTGGTAGTGCTTGTGTAATCGGATTCTGTAATGGAACTTTTGATTGTTGCATGGTATTTTTGTGTTTCAGGAGGCAAATACTTCAGCAGAGTTTGCATTACATTTAATTTGAAACGAAGCTTGTTGTGATAGGAAAAGCAACAGTGATAGAGTAGTTTTTTTTAATGTGATTTTTTTTCATCTTGTAATTTACTTTTCAGCTGAAAGTAGTAATCCGTGTGTGTTTTTAAGTGCTTGCGGTAAAAAATGGTATCTTTCTTTTGAGGGGTATTGCTAACTTTAGAAGAATGCAGTAGTGAAGGTGATTTTCTTTTAAATTTCTTGTGTTTGAGTGATAAATATGAGGTATGATTGATTTAAGTACATATTGAAGCTATCCCGGAGAAAAAAAGTTGTTTTTTCCTCCAATTTGGATTGTCAATCTAATTACAGTTTAGCAAGCACATTTATGCATTGCAGCTCTATGTGAAAGCTGCTTAAGTATGAGATTGAGATTTATGAAATTTTAGCTTCGAGGGTTTTTTGTAGATTGATCTTTCCTTTTTTGCATGTTCACATTCTGATTGCTGATAACAATAATCTATGAATTAAAAAAACAAAGAGAGAGAGAGGCTGTACTGGAGGTAATTGCCTGAAAAATAAATAGAATTACATGTGTTTGCGGAGGTTGGGAAGCACCGGCCAAGAATGGTTGAGAAGGGAGAATGTATAAGAGAGGCATATGATGTGGAAGCATACACACTCTTAAATATGTTTTTCTTGCGAGATCAAACTGTCAAAGTTTTAGCAAATTCCACAGTGCATACTAACCAAAGTATGGCTGAAAATGTTTTATGTTTTGATTTGAGAATTCTTGTTCACTGCTGGGTAAAGAGTTTTTATCTTTTGAGTTATAGAATGTTGTATCTCCTGCTTTTTTTTTCCTGGTTCCTTATGCTTTAAATCTGGCTATATAGTTGCCTGCAAACTCGTTGCTTTATATGTGAATGTATGAATTTTTTACCTAGTTGCTTTTTTGGTAAAATCTACCTATGCATAAAGTGCTCCTGGCTGCATCATTTAAAAGTAATTATAATTGATTATAAGTTACACAGAACTACTGGTGAGACATTCAAGAGAATCAGACCGCATTAGGGAATTTTGTCCTTGGTTGGCAGCCAATAATCATGAATACTTCATTCCCAGAGATTGTGGCACAGTATGCTCCTCCAATCTCTGACTTGATTTAAGTTGTCAACGGACTTAAGTACTCAGCATCAATAGAGATTAGATCTATTTACATAATTTGAGTGATTCCTGATCGCTGATCCAGGAAGTTGTTCTTTTCTACTCTATCATCACAGAGACAAATGTTCTACTTGGTGTTTCAATGTCACTCCTTGAGGGCCCTCCTTTACTTCTCTTCTTTGATGCTGCCTTGTGCACGTATTTCTTTTTTGAAATCATTCACTTCATAAAAGAATCAATCTTCTGAGCATTGTATCCTATGGTTGGACACAAAAAATAAAAACTGATGGCAGAACATTGATCCAGGAGCATTTGGATCCTATGTGTACCATGTTCTGAAGGAATAAAAATGGTTCAGGAGCATTGATCGTTCTCCAAAATTGCCAAGGGATTTAGCAATTTTTTAAGCTGTTTTTTTTAGTGTTTAAACTTGAAGTTATTATTTGAAGCTCTACCTGACAAAGGTAGAGACGCCAGCTGATTTCAGAAACCTTCACATACAGAGTAAGTTTGAAGTATATGTAACCTCTTAAACATAGCCACTGTGGTTTCAGCTCTCATTTAAATCCAACTATCTAATTGTTGCGTTGTCTATCATTCCTGTCTCTTGCTTCCGAGTCATTGGCTGCATATATGATTCACTCATGTTTTATATTCTCCATACAAATTGACTGTTGGTTGTTGACCGTGGTCTAGCATCATGCATCCATCTTTAATGATGGTTTAAAATATCCATCTCATTATCAGTCCACCATTCAGTGGATGACAAGTTCAGGATGTGCATAAAGGAATTGCATGAATGCATGTTGTCAAGGCAGTAAATTCTTTTTCACCTGAAAAGTTATGAATTTTCTGTATAAACTAATACTTGCATTGTTATTGCTGTGTACGAGTTCCCTTTGTTTCAATTGCTCCTTGGAGTTTCAGAAGTAAACAAGGATTTAGAAAGTAAATTCTTCACTTAAGAAGATATGAGTTCTGCTATAATAAAACTTCCATTGTGATTTTTGTGTTTTAGTCCCTTCTCTCTTTTTTCAATTCCTCCATGGAGTTACTGGTGTAAATTAAAGGATTTAAACAGTAGATGTAAGGGCCTAGAAATTGAACTCCTGCTTCTCCTCTTACCAGGTAAGGCTGTTCTTGTCAGAGGATTGTCCTTCACAAATCAGGTCAGGTGCTCAAGACCACCTCCAAGCAAAGTCATCATGGCCAACTCATTCAGCTGGAACTGATGAGTTTCTGCCTCCTGGCTTTGAAGGAAGCCATCCTTCAAGCCAGTTTCAGATCAAGTTAGAAGTCCCGGTTATAAAATGGAGATGTCCACCCAGGGCAAGTCAAAGTTTTATAGTTTTTTACTTGCCCATCCCTTTGGTTTTTAATATCAATCATCACTGATGTTTTGCACTATCGCAGTTTGTCTTGAACTTGACTTGGCAATTGGTTGCTGGGGAAGAAAGCGAAGAGATAGAGGTTCAAAATCAGAGGGAGATGAGAGTGCTTGAAGCTGTTTATCCTCGACCATCTGCCATTCCTCCAAAGTTTGCTACTTCTCTATGCACCCCTCTCACTCTCTTTTTCAAATCTACCTCTTGAACTGAAAAGTTGTCTGTATGCAGCCCCACATGTTCTGTGGACTCGGAATGCTATGAGCATAGTGATCATCAAATTCCCCTGATTCCCATTACCCCCATTGAAGATGAAGATGCAGATGCAGATGCATCAGAGGCACCATCTGATGTGATGGGACCATCAATAGTTCCACTGAGTTCACAAGCCCAGCTATTGGCTTCTGGATTTCCATCCTTTCAAAACGGCATTCATAGCATTCAAAATGGGAAACCAGCTGTAGGAGTCCTCCCTGGTGTTGAACCTGATGCAGTGGCTGCTGTCAATACAAGCAGTGAGCAGGGAAGTTTGATAGACCCTGACCTGCTCCTCAAAATCCTCAGCAACCCAAAATTGATCGAGAAGTTGGTTACTGATCATGGAGCTGTAGCCAATGCACAGAATGCTCCCAAGCCTCCCTTGTCAGACCCTCTAAGTTCTCATGTAACTTTGCCCAATCCAGCATATATTCAAATGAATAGAACAGAATCCAGTGCACAAGCATCTTTAACTGCAACTTCAAGTGGATCGTTCTACACGCAGCCAAACGGGGTGCCAATGGGGGTTCCTTCTTGTGCACGGATTCCTCCACCAGGAGTTCCATCCATACCTGCTGGAGCGACACAAGCAAAGGACATTAATTATTATAAGAACCTGATTCAGCAGCATGGAGGCGATAAACAGGAAACACCTCAGCAGTTTGGTAGCCGTTACAATCACCAAATAGGAACAGGCCAAGATTTAGTTAATTCCAAGTCAAGGGAATCGAAACACAAGATTATGAAGCCGTGTATTTACTTCAATAGTTCAAGAGGATGCCGGAATGGAGTCAATTGTGCATACCAACATGATTCATCGTCCCAGCAAAAGGGCAGTAGCATAGCGGAGGTGCAAAGCTCAAAGAAAATGAAAATGGACCGGGAGATCAGTAGCTAGTGTAATATTCCAAGTAGCTTTCATCTGACAAAAAAGGCTTATAGCTGCTCTACTTTTCATACTTCCTATTTCATTTTTGGTTTGATCCTTCAGCAAAGAGTAGTGCCTCTCTATCGTGGAAAGTTAAAAAGATTAAATTATGGGCAGAGACCATCATATTTTAGAGGTTGATGGTGCGCCCTTTCTATCTTGAGCATGCATTGAAGTAGGTATGGAACTGCTATTTTTGAGCAATTGGTGTACAGGCCTTTTGAATGGAGCGTCGCAATGTTTGTTCGGAACCATGCAGCTAGCACCTCGTGTCAATTTAACCCACTAGAGGTAAAACAAATAGCATTTCCTACCGTCTTCTCATGAGCACCATAGAGTCGAGGGGGCTGCTTTTTACCTGATGTGTTCAGTGTTTAAATGCAATGTCTATGATAGAGATCCGAATTAGTTTCATTTCCATAAAAATGCATCACTTATAATATTCTTCCTTTGAATATTTTCCAAGCATAAAAATTAAAAATATAATCAAATTAAAAGAAAATACCTTAGGATTATCAAGGGATGAAACTATTTTACCTTTGCCATCAAAGACTAGCTTTCTATCATCAAACCAACATCTCTCTCTCTCTCTCTCTACAGTAATCGACAATAAAGGTATTCTCATTACTTTACTTTGACATGCAATAACAATGACCATGGTCATGTTTTAAGAGTTTAATGCTCATCATTATCATCATAATCATTGCTAGAATGTTATATTAATTACCAAAAACATTTTTATAACTTCTTATACCGAATTGTGTTGCTAGATATGCATGTCAAATAGCTAGTTCACTAATAATAGATAAAGTAGTATAAAAAGGATCGGAACGCAGCGTTTGATGCTCGTGGGGTTGACTTGACACTGAGGCTGGCCACCCGGCCCGTGAAGAAGCGATTCGAGAAGAAGATTTGGATATTGGGATCGCGCTGAAGAAAAATCAGAAGCGATAAGTCCACCTTCTGCTTAGCTTCACCTGAGTTCTGATCCAGGGTTTTATCGAAAGGTTTCTCGATCAGATCTCCAACCGATCAAATGACTCCACCTCCAGGTCCTTACTCCGGCGCCAGCACTCTCGCTCTGGTGAGCAAATCTCTCTCCACTCTCCTCCTTCCGATCGATTCGTAAGCTTTAAAAGGTGGATTTCTCTGTAGGTGGCGCGTGTATCGGCATTCAGTTTTGGCCTGGTTTATGGAAGTGTGAAGCTCAAGATTCTCAAGGTAGTTATCTTTTTTAAGCTTTCTTGATTTTACTGATCAGTTGTTAGGCAGATCTATTTCTGTCATCAGTTTTATTTTATATATATCAATTTGATTAAGTTGTTTTCATGGAATAATAAATGAACAAATTTCATGCACTAACAAATCAATAAGCTAATTATGCGAAAATTTTGATTAAAATATGCCTTGGTCTGGCAAATCTTGTTGTATGTAAGTTGTGAATGTTTCGATTCAAATTCGATTCTTGTGGACACTTGAATGCAGCCGTTTGTTGTTACATTCTATCGATTTCGTTAAGAGAATTTGTCGTTTGAGGATTTGCTGGGAATGATTGTTAATTTCTGAGAAGAATTTTTTTTTGATTTCTTTGACTACCAGATGAAAGCGAATTCGCGTAACAAGGCGGAAGCTAAGGCACATCACTGAGGAGATAGTGTTGAATGATGAAATAAATGACCATGGATCTTTCAAATGACTTCCATAGGATAGGATTACTCATATGCAAAAGATGACTCTTGATTTAGAGAATTGTGAGTTTTTTTAATTAATTTTTTTTATGAATCTCGAGAATGGCTGCTGTTCATTTCATTTCTGAGGAAGTGAGACATAGTTTTCTATGAATTGAACATACAGAAGAACAATTGTTTTGCGGATTACTGGATTCATATATCATATCTCGAGGCTTTTGCAATCTTCTTTTTGAATTCGGAGCAACTGCGCTTGGTGATTCCTCCCTGGATAATTACTGTTCATCACCACGTCTTTAAGCTCTATAGTTTTGCTGTCTTGTTGAAACAATCATTTCAAAGAACTTCCTTTTCTCTGTTTCAAGGATTTGTTCTACCAGCTGATGCACAGGTAATTGGCAGAAACAAGTTTTTTCCATTGGTTTTCCCCTTTTTTTAATGGTTTTTGGAAGGGCATATATCAAGATTCAAGATTTTGGATGCACTGCTCTTCCCTGTATGTTTACAGTTGATCCTTTGATCGCCTTTTTGTTCATAACCTATTCACTGCTTTGATCAAGTGAGCTTTCATGTTCATGAATCAGCATTTTCATCTGAATCATCTCCAAGAAACAATAAATAGTCAGTAAACACTGTTTTGCCTATATTTGTCTTCAGTTGCTTCCTATGGATCTCAAAAAGACTCAAACACTGTCTCCATATCACGGTTCTGCACATGATTTTCCTTTCTTACATGCTCTTCTCCTGGAGACAGATTTCCAGCTTGGTTTTCTCTCCCGTGGCTTTTTTTCTTAAATTTTGGGGCTTTCTGATGAAATTGTCATGTACAACATCAATCACTATTCACGAAGAATATATTTTGCCAATCTGTTCGCTTTCTTCGTCCTTCGCCTTAAATCAGGGTTTCGAGCTTGACTCAACCTCCCTTTCGTTTTGGAAATTCCAATGTTGATTGCAATTTTTCTCTCCTTGATTTCGGGCTTGTCCCTTCTAGTTGAAATGGATGGCCCAAACCAGAGAATAGTTTATTTTGGATTCTATCAAGGCAACAAAACAAACAAAGAATAAGGTGCAAGTAATGTTTAAGGAAATAAAATAATTAGAGTAGCAGATGATACATGCTGTTTCCGAACATGTGATTATCGGGTAGGTATTGATGGACGCAAGATTCAATAAAAAAAAGAAAAAAAATGAATGGAAGAAAATAAAGATCATAAAGATACCAAAACTTTGATGACACCACCACTAGCATGATTAGTAATATCTTGATGAGATAAATTCAATGCTATCTAATAAGATCACCATCTATGATCGAACTGGGTCAGACAAATAATCTAAAAGCTAGTCTTAACATTTTTGATGGTTTGTGAAATTTTTATTTTGTTTGTTAATTGTGATCTTTTTTGGTGTGAATCGTGTGACTCACACTATCAATCAGTTGAGATATTTTTTTTAGTGTTATTGGATTTATCTTGTTGAGATTTTTCTAGCGATATTGATGTTGTTGTCATTAGAATTTTGATGTGCATTCAGAATCATTTTATTTTATTATTACCTTTTTCTTTCTCTTATATCTTCACAAATTACAAGAATATGAGAGAGAAACATGAAAAAAGAGAAAATGACATTAGAAGTAGATCGAAGTTTCAATGACAGCACCAGCGGTAATGTTTAAAAAATCTCAATAAAATAAATTCAAAAACAAAAAAAAATACGATCAGTTTTTTTAATTATATTATTTTTCTAAATATTATTTTGTATTTGATTTTTTTATCAGTTTTTTTTTTTACTATATTAGAATCTAAAAAACTCGGTATAAAAAGACATGTCAGATGAATTCAGCTTCTAATGTTTTAATTGCAACGAGGTCGTTTACAAATGAAATTAGCTGGGGGTGACATGTCGTTCCAAGATGCACTACGCTAATACTCGTGAAATTATATTTGACAATTAAAGAAATAGAGTGGGGTCGATGACCTTGACCGTGGCCATGGAATCATCAGGTTCCTTTACCGAGGCTGTTCTGTGGACTGTGACAAGCTCCTGAGTGAGGGTATTCCATCCCTTGAGGTGCACACGTGGAGGGCCCAGATTTCCCAGTGAAAAAGGAATCGCTTTACAGATCCCGATCAGCTCTGCACCTTACCTTAAAGCAGCAGATCTGGTACTGAATGAGTGTATTTAAAAGCTTTTTTAAAGTGTTTTTTATTTAAAAATATATTAAAAATATATTTTATTTTTTAATATAAAATTATTTTTAATATTAATACATTATTTTTTAAAAAAATAATTCTTTTTAAAATATAATGTCAAACTAGCATTATTTGTACCGCTCCCCCCACCTTTCCCCTCTTCTAAAGTGGAAAAAAAAACCCAGCGAATGATATACAAGATGATTGCTTTTGTTGAAAAGAATTTCTGGATTCATTCAAGTTAGATTAAGATAGACCTGTTTTTCAAATCATTACCTTGTTCAAGTTTAGAAAGGAAATGTTAAAAAGAATTCAAATGTGGAGACCTTACCTAAAATCTAAAATAAAAAATAATAATTAATTTTGGCTTAGGAAAACTAGTCCAAAAATATTGAGATCATGGATAAAATCACATGTGTCTGTTTTGCTTTCTATAGTTTTTGTTTCTAAATTATTTTTTACTTGAATAAATATTACATTAATATAATTTTAGATGGTTTATAATGATTTTAATATATTAGTATAATTGTTTTTTTTAATTAAAAAAACAGTGTGTACAGACATGTAAAAGAATAGCTGCAGCGGGCAACCTGCTCTCCAATGCTGCTATGTCATAACTAATCAAGCGCTAAAACTCTCACAACTTGCTTTCCTTCACAAGCCTCACTCTCCAACTCCAAGTACTTACACAGAGTTTCTCTCCCTCTCTCTCTGAGAAGAAGAGGGTAAAATGGGATCGGTATCGCTGAAAATAGGAGATGGAACAGCCAGATTCAAGAGACCAAGTTTCTGTTCATCAGCAGTGAACATTCTCATGCTCTTCTCTGTCCTAACCACTAATCTTTTTGCATTATATGCCTTCACATCTTCCTCAAAAGACCATCAAACTCACCTCTTTCACAATCCCCATAAAAATTTATCTTTGATCTCTGAGCATGTCTCTTTAATACTAAGAGAGATCGCTTCTTCTCAAAAAAAGCTTGTCAAGATGGAGAAAGATCTTTTGGGCTATGAAACTATGGATATTTCAAGGCCCAATATTGCAAGTGAACTAAAACTGTTTTTAATACACCATCAACTCCCTCTTGGCAAAGATTCAAGAACTGGGATCACTGAAATGGTGGCTTCTGTGGGTCATTCTTGTGAGAAATCTGCAGACTTGTTGTCTCAGTATATGACTTACAAGGTTTCTGGGCCCTGTCCTGATGACTGGAGCCTTGGCCAGAAGTTGATTTTGCATGGATGTGAGCCTTTGCCCAGAAGGAGATGCATTACAAAGTCTGTTCAAAAGGTGGGTCTTTATCGTTTTCCTGTTTCTCTTTGGAAACCTTTTAGTGAAAAGATTTTAACTTGGAGTGGTCTTGGTTGCAAGAATTTCGAGTGCTTGAATAGAAAGAAGTTGGGTAGGGATTGTGTTGGTTGCTTTAATATTACTAGTGGTTATGAGACTCAAAAGTTTGTTAAAGCTCGAGGCAAGAATGATTTTATCATTGATGATGTGTTGGCTTTAGCAAGGGGGGGAATTAGAATTGGATTTGATATTGGTGGTGGGTCTGGGACTTTTGCTGCTAGGATGGCAGAGAGGAATGTGACTGTGATTACTAATACTTTGAATGTGGATGCTCCATTTAGTGAATTTATTGCTGCGAAGGGGCTTTTCCCTTTGTATTTGAGTTTAGATCACAGGTTTCCTTTCTATGACAATGTGTTCGATTTAATCCATGCTTCTAGCGGATTGGATGGAGGGGACAGACCTGAAAAATTGGAGTTCTTAATGTTTGATATCGATAGAATTCTGAGGGCTGGTGGATTGTTTTGGCTGGATAACTTCTACTGTGCAAATGATGAAAAGAAGACGGCTTTGACTCGACTGATTGAGCGGTTTGGGTATAAGAAGCTGAAATGGGTTGCGGGAGAGAAGGTAGACACAGCTGGGTCAGGGAAATCAGAAGTTTATTTGTCTGCCGTACTACAAAAGCCAGCAAGAGTGTGATGATTATTGGAGTTTTCACAGGAAACTGAAAGAGGAGAGAATTTTGCTTCCATTTCTAGCTTTGTTCACGCAGAATTTTGTGTGGGTTCATTGCCTCAAACATTGTCTTAAATTCGTTTCAACATGCAATAAGTGCATCGATTTTTACTTCTCTCAACAGTAAACCAGCTTTAGGAGATGATGTTTGTGCTTTGTAATCTAGTAACGGGTTTATCTTTTACTGTATTTTAGAGGAGTTAATTATCCAAGCTAAAAGAAATGTTAGGAAATGGAAAATTCATAGTGTATTTCTAATCTTTAAGTGCAAATTCGTGATGGTTTCAGCTCTTAAACCTGCCCTCTTTTCATTCATATTGCAGTTCCAAGTTTGAAATCAATAACTATCAATCTTAATTAATGGTAAATGTGTTGAATTTCCCCCCATTGCCATGATGACGTCCTTATATAATAATTCGTTTCCATATGATATTCAGCTAGTCACGTGCTTCAACACCATGTATTTATTATCACCCATCAGCTAGGATGAATGAGGTCTTTGTAAATGGCATGCATTTTGGAAGGCGATCTCTCTCTGAAATGAAGGGAAATCGCCTTCCTTTTTTATATACATGAAAGAGAATCAAGTTTTACTGCTGAAGTTTTCTATTAATGCTCTGCTGTTTTGTTGTCCAAACGAGAGGTTTATCTGAAATCAAGTAATAAACTTGCCTTACAACCCATTTGCTTGAATGATGTGTTTCTGGAGAATGCCCGATTGGTTGAATTTTGCACGCTTATTATATTATGACCAGTATCATGGATTCTGATTGAGAGCCTGTAGTACGTAATGACAAGTCTTGACTTGCGATCTCCTAGTTCCTGGCGTCTTCTCTACCTTGTACTTTTCTATCTAGCTCACCAATACTACTTGATATGTGAGAACCAGAGTTCATCTGGGAAACTCCAGAGCTCATGAACGTGATAATGCTTGGAACTAGGAAGTGCTAGTTCTAGGTTTTAGTTATAGAGAAATATCATTAATTCTCAAGTGTCCTGTAGTTAATGAAATCTACTAAATCATCTTGGAACCCTCCAAGTCTGGTATCTCTTGGTCGGTTAAAAAGATGTTGTGGGAAGATGGCAGCTGGCGCTGGCTTTTTGGATATAATTTTCTGTGCTTTCATAATGAGAGGTACGTAGGAGTTTTAGTGCTAAAAAGGTAGTAATCTTTACTCCTTTTCACCGTCCATGACAAGTAGTTTCGAACGTTGAGGTAATCTATAATAAATGCTGTATGGTTCTATTCTTTGTTTTGCTATAAATTTGCTTCTGGACAGCGGGACTTGGTAGAAGTTTTGAAGCTCATTTATGAGGCTCCTCGATAATCTTACCTTTTGTCCGCAAAACATTAACTGCTGCTGTCATGTCAGATTCAGGGGATATACTTCGATTTCCAACTGGTAAACAACTAGGCCCGCCTATATCCTATTTATTGTATCATGGGTTATAAGAAGCATCATATTTTTCACACCAAAAAGATCTATTTTTTGGAAAACTTCCAAGACCAAGACCGAAGCCCTATAACTCGTGTGATGGAGGAAAGTCTTAAGCTTGTCAAGCAAAGCAACACAGACATCTCTTAATTAGCATGTTAATATATTATAAGCCAGTAGTAATGTCTTGAGCTTCTGTAGAAGAATGTATGATCACCCCACTAATTATAAAAAGTTCACCATACATACATATCTAGTCATATATCAGAACAAATCTTGACATAGTTGAGGCTGAAATGGAAGTGCCCCATGAATCGCGCTCACCGCTAGGGTGAGATATGAATTAAGTTCGCCCGGAAAGCTTGCTTCAGGTTTGAATATGTGAAGAACAATTCCGATACCATTCGTCTCCACCATGTGGGGAAACGTCCAGTTATTTGTGAGGGGGGCACAACTTAGTCGAAGAAGTTTAATCAAGCATGGATATCCTCTGTGATGGGGGCATTGGTGCCTTGGATGTTAGCGCTGTTGAGAAGCTTCATTCCCTCTTCACTCATCTGCTGAACTTCTGAAGGTGACAGAATCCTAATGCAGCGAACACAGCCGATGAATTCCCTGCGCAGGCACATCAAGCTTAGGTCTAGAAATAGAAAGGACTTCTTTGCTATCTACACCCATGAAGAATATATAACCACAAGCAAACCAGCAAAAAACTGGAAAGGGAAAAATGACACTTACTCCCAAGGATCATCACCGATCAGTAGAACATCGTTCTCGTAGTCCACATATACTAATTTCCACCCAGAACCCTTAGGATTATTTAGCAGCCCATCAAGTCCAAACATGCGTTCAATAGCAGAGCATAGTTGTTCATAATTTTTTAAACTGGAGACATCAATTGACCTCCCAACAGACCCTGTCTTCTGAACCTGTAAACCATAAACAATGTTAGCACCCACCATTCGAGTTAATGAAATGTAATAAGATCGTGGGGAAAAAACATCCATATGCTCTCGTTCCACTCACAAACATGCAGAGAGACTAAAAACCTAGACAAAGGTAACGTTTAAGGTATGATTTTACTAGATAGAGTCTTCCATTTTGGAATAATTATGCAAATAATCTGATGTATATGACCCAAGCAGATGGTTGCCAAAGAACTTTTCCTTACAACACAGTCAATGCACAAACATGCATACCTTGGTATATGTGCGCATGCGTGGGGTTACTTGCTGCCATGAGTTGTTGTGGAGCAGATTGCTATTATCAAATTCAATTTTGCTTGAAGATGTGCCACCAGAGTTGTCAGGAAAGTCCTGCCGTGAGAAAGCCTGGGAATCTGCTAGGCTTGCTGAGGTAATCTGTGACTGAACATCCTGGCTTGAGCTGAGGTTGCCAACTAGACAATCTGAAGCATTCTTCAAGTCAGCATCCTTAAATGTGCAGAACTCATCTAGAATAGCACTCGAGACAGAACGATCATACACAGAACCACCACCGTTGCCAGTGTCAATGTTAAGAGAACCATAAATTCCACTTTGATCATTGCTCTCGTCTGATAAATCCTTCACTGCACCTGAGTTGAAACTACATGGCTCTTGCTGAGCCAAAGGAATCAATTGGTTCGCTTGGGATAAAATTCTTAAATTGCTCATCTGATGATCCCACGCATCTTGATTCATAAAGGGTAAAGAAGGATTAATTGTTTCAGGGAACACTGCCATAGGGTCTTGTAATCCAAACATAGACAATGGTCCTGATTTATACACACTATCAATAGACATTGGATGTGATATCCATTCATCTGCATCTAGAAATGGAATCGAGCAGTTAGGAGCAGTAGCATCAGCTAGAGATGCATGGATCTGTTGGGAATTAAGTAGTGGTGACTCTGGAAGTGCTTGCATAGGCCAGAGGCTGGTTTGTAATTGTGACTGGCCCTGATTCTGATTTTGGAAAACCAGATGATTTGTGGCATTCTGCTGAGTCACAGGACACGAGAAGGGTTTTTGCACAATGCACTCTCCTGTTGAGGTTAGCTGGCTTAACTGATCTGGCAAATGCTCGGGCTCTGCTTTTAATTTTCCATCAGTAATTCCAACTGGCGCTTGATTTTCAAATTTGTTCAAATAAAGTGACTTCCCAGCTACCCTTTCTTTTGATGAAGATGAGTTCATGTCATTAGATTGATCTAGACAGATCTGGGAATAATTCTGGTTTTCTACGGGTGTAATTCCTGGTTGGTTTAGCTGAGACGTATGATTAACTGCTGCCTGCACATTTGTAACATCTAATGAAGCCACCTTTACAGCAGAAACTTCTGGTAGTGCAGTTCCACAGATTCCAGGATAGTTAACAGCTTGAGGTTTCATTAGCATGTTAACCAGCTGTTCAGAATATATGTTTGACATTGAAGCATATGGAAGATTTGCATTTCCACTCCCTGGAAGCCATGCAAGAGGCTTTTTTACCAAACTCCCCCATTCAGTATCTCCTGGCAGGAAAAACAGCATAAAATGAATTTCAAAAAAACTTTTCTAACCAAGAAAAAAAATTCGAACTAGCAAAAAGCTCACCTAAAAATCCAGACTGCAAAGGTCGTTTGAGACCCGAAGTCAGAGAGGGGAAAATAAAGAGACTTTCAGGAGTCTCAATGTCCCATGAACTAACCCTGTTCTGCCTATCAGAACACCCAGGCTCATCCCACTCTACCTGTTTGTAAGACAGAAATATGAAAATCAATTGCAAACCAGCAAAGCAGAGAAACAATAACAGCATAATACTAAAATCACTGCAAAAGAAAATGATTTGGTCAGCCAAGCAAGTAGCCTAATGTACCTGAAGATTCCGCCACTTGGAACCAGGCCACCTCAGTGGATCTAAGTCACTAACACCAATTATTGTGCCCATATATCTGTGGAATAGATTACAGACAGTTAATAAAACACATTCAGACAGATAAATGTTCAGAGCCCTGTGCATGAAATTAAAACATGGATGACTTTGAACTTCACAGAAAACATAGAATGTGCATTCTGTCCTTGTCAAGATGCAGAAAACTAAATGGGGTTGCCTAAGATGATGAATTAAGCAGCTGGTTGAGATTCATGAATGTTATCCGTTCTGATGCTTTACCTATACCTACTGCCTAATTAAAGATGTAAGAGGACTCGAAAAACTCAGAATATAACCTGCGTTTCCCAGACTCTTCTGTCTCAAACATCATTCCAAATCTCATACCAGCTGAGACTTGAGTCCCAAATACAGCTTTCCGGAATTTAATCAAAGGAATGACAAAGTCTGAAGGGCATGCCCTGTGAATTGTAGAAAGCAGTGACCACTAATTAGTGTCAGGAACCAAAATAAAAAGGGCGAAAGGCATAGACAAGTAGGATTTGATTGTAAATTTAACCAACCTTGGATTGTAAAAAATGGTGAATGGGCTTCGATTGCCAGCAGCATGAGCTGCAGCAGCAAGGACACCAATGTGCATGCTATCAGCAGATAGAACTGATGATGGTAATGTTGTTTGTTGACGGTTTGCACGCCTCACACCCACCATCAATTGGGACTTTTCATTCCTGAAATTACAGAGGATGAGTTGCTTTAAGATCATTATGGTGAGTTGGAAAATCCATGAAGATTACCTATTACCTATTGCTAACACAAATTTTCTTAACAATTAAATGCGGTCAAATAGCATAGCAGGGCTTCTCAACACTTGGAATAAAAACTGAAGCATCTTTTCTATCGAGAATTCATTCAAAAATAAAAATAATGAATTTAGTTTTTTGATTCATCACTGGTTATTTTTGTAAGGCTAACTTTAGAAGACTGGTTTCTGTAGCACCCAGGGGAAAAAAGAAATTGAATGCTACAACTTACCTGATAAACAGAACAGAGTCACCTGCTTTAAGCCTTTTTGAACTTACAAATAAGCTCCACCCAGTTGTAAGAAGGTGTCGCTTTGGCTGCCCTGCATAAAAGGAAACGAGTGTGAAACATAGCCGGAATAAGTTCACTGCTGAGGTAAAACAAAAAAGGTCTAAATGCCTTCATTGTCATGGGCTAATGTTACAAGATTTTAAGGGTGAAGAAACATCCTCCAAGGCCAAATTTTCCACTGAAAAAAATATTCATGCTTCTGGTTCTCTTATACAAGGTCTTCATCCAATATGCAGATGGCTCCTCACCGCGGTATATATGGCGAAATGTCCAGGTATTGTCATGCAAGTCCCTGACAACAAGCTCCTGAGATGGTGGCTGCATTGAGAAATCCTGAGACAAGCAAAATTTAATATAACAGCTCCTTATTTCGTCGGGCCCTGCAAGGAAATCCAAGTCGGTAAGATTAGCTTACCAAAGGAGGGAAGAGCTTTTCTGCTGCCCTGCGTGGCACTGAGAAGCCACCGTGTGTACTTGTATCACTAGCAGTCAAAGTTTTGCAGAAAAATTCACTTGGATGCTTGCTGGGCTTTAGCCCAAAATCTGGTATAGGGAAGACGTCTTTTTCCTACATAAAGATCAGATTTCATTTATTTATTTAGGATGGGTTAAGGGATAAGAAAATGAGAAGAAGCTGGAAAGTGGTTAAACTTACAGAGTTCACTGGTTGAAGACTCATTTGAGCATATATTTCATCGGTATCTTTGTCTGCCTATCAGGAAAAGGTAAATCACAGGTAAAAGATGATCTTCTAAAAAAACGTGTATACAACACCAGTACATGTTTATCAAAGACAAGCAAAGAAGAATCAGAAGGGAAAATGGCATACATGAAGTGTAACATTGTGAACTTGGCACAATAACTGAGATGGGAGATTTGGGTAGTTGGGGATCTGTGAAGTAGCTGATCTTTTAGTGGAAACAGCCACCTATACATGAAAATAAAATGTCATCAGTTCAACAAATCAAAGACTGAATCAGCAGCAGAACAAGGCTTCCATAACCATGGAATCATGGTTAAACTTCGATTTCTTTTAAGACCACCATGGTTCCACTCCTAATTTACTGTCAGTTTAGTGTTTTGGAATTGTATGGTTGATACACTGCAAATGAAAAGACATCGCACTTCACAAGAGATCAAACTCCAAAGCACCATTAAGTACAGTAGAAATTTCTTATGAACGCGCTTCGTATCGATAAATAATCAGAATGGGAGAAGGGGTCAAGATTGAAAGAATATATTCAAACCTGCTCGCTGTGTCCTTGAGGGAAATAATACACCAGACTTCCAACCTGAGGTAAGGAAACAAGCGGACCTGCACAGGCGTACCACAGCTCCGAGTTTATTGCCTTCCTTATCCCTGAAATTATGCACAACAAATTCAAAAGCATGAGACACGTGCTCTTGGACAATAGATCACTGCCTGTGGACATGTGCTTATTCAGAAAGCAAGCCATTCATGTTGGAAACCCATCCTTTACCGGATCATTTCAGCCCATGAGCGATAAAGATTATAAAAGGTCAAACTTTTATAAGAAACAAGGATTTCAGTGACATGGAACATACCAGACTGGTCTTGAAACTCTTTTAACAACTTCATTTCCTCTAGCAGATTTGTATGAAGTCCATTAACAATCCCTTCTGGTTTGGTTTTCTCTTCAACAGAACCCATCATCTGCTTCTCTTTGTGTTTGTATGTTCTCTCCACCACACAACCAGAGCAACTCGATAGAAAAATCCCGTCTTTACCTCAGCAACCCAAACCCCTTCATTACAAGAACACCATCAAACGAAAAAAAAAAGACAGCATTAAAACCACAAGCCTATGTTCCTCCAAAAGAAGCTTAACTTTTATGACCAGCCCGTGTCAAGGAATCTTAAATTCACCACAAGGACCAATCCAATTGGGCAAAAGAGAGAAACAAGCACCCTCTTGCGGGGAGACCTTGATAATCCAAAATCTAGGAACACAACCTGCAAAAAGGTGTTCACTAGACTAGATAGAGATCTTTTTAAGATGTGGGGGCAGAAAAGGAGAGCTTTTTATTGACACGGCAAGAACCAAAAGCTTTTATGCATCAAAGCACGCGGGCAAAAGCATGAGTGTGGTGGTCTTGTAGCTATTATTCATTCGACTTTCCCATGAAAACATTGATCTTCAACTATCATCATCGAGAAATCCAAATAACAAAAAGAGAACTTCTCTCTATCTATCTCATAAATTTATCTCTGTAAATAAGAAGCAGTGGCAACCGTATTTGCTTGAAAGTAGAAAGAGGGTGCATGCTGTTAACCTGCACTCCAACTTTCCGAAAATGGTTATATCTCTTTGCAACTTTAAACTTTTTTGAGGAAGACCACATGAAAACAAAAGCAGATAAAACAAAAATAAATCATAGCAAGACCGGGAGAACACGAAATCAGGTGCAGCAGAGAGCGGTTCGACAAGCAATATTATTTTTAAGATAAAAAAAAAAAAAGAGGGAGAGAAGAAAGAATGTGAAAGTGGCGCATTTTAGCACGTGGATTTACGAGGCTTATTTTTTGGGGGAAAACTTAAAGTAATCTCTCGACCTTTTATCGGCTCTTGATGTAGTCCTCAAACAAACGTTTTATCAATTGAGTCCTTCACCTATCGATCATCACCGATTTGAGGCAAGTTTTACAGTACATATACAAGAGTGTAGTTGGTTTTTCAATGCATCTTCAAACGAAAATTATTCTTAAAAAACACTACATGCCACAATACTAAACCAGAAAAAAAAGAGTCTAGAAAAAGCTATATAATATAATTTTTCATAACTAAAGTTTCATGATAATATGATAGTGTATTGATTAAACAAGCACTTTCGCAATTATGGTTTAAGCAAGATACAATTTCGACCATACCTCGCTATGTGACTGAACAAATTCTTGATTTTTTTTATTGATGCGAGGAAATCTTATCTATTGAAAAACGTATTTTGTGAATTCAGATTAACGAGTAAAACTCTAGTTGTTTCAGGCTTTTACAAGAAGTGCATAATCTAACTCAAACTAGAGATATATTATACATATCACAAACCATTTGTCATCACATCACCCCTCTTGAAAACAACAGATTCTTGATTTTTATTAATGGGTTGCAAATTTTACAGCTATGTGGTATTTCTCTCTAATTTCTTAATTTATAAGCTAAATGTTGCGTGTATTTCTTACAACATAACCATACCGCATTATATTTTTGTTCTCGCTCAAAGAATCTTGTCTAACATTTTATTTGATATTGCATTTCAAAAATATTTTTGAATAAAAAATTTTATTTTTATTTTTATTTTTATATTAAAATAAGTTTTTTTGTGTGTTTTAGAATAAAAATATTTTTAAAAATAATTTCAAATATACACTAAGTGTGATGACTTCATTAATAAAATTATTAGTTTGTAGACCTGATTAATTAATAAAATTCTTAATTCATAAGGCTTGGATTTTGGCTTTTTGATATATGGATCTTACATTTCACCTACTCTATGAGGTCAAATTTTGGCTTGTTTGTTACGTGTTTTTGGAATCTTAGGCCTGTTTGTTTCTTTGGAAAGTGGTTTCTGGAAAGTGAATCCTGGAAAGTGAATTCTGGAAAGTGGTTTCTGAAAAGTGAATTCTCGAAGGTGGTTTCTGGAAAGTGAATTCTGAAAAGTGAATTCAGATGTTTGGCGATGTTATGGAAAATGAATCGAAAAATAATTTATTAATAAATTAATTTTTTCAAGATTATCTAATATATATAAAATATTTAATATAAAATATTTAATCACTTAAAATAAAAAAATGAAATCTAAAAAGTATAATGATGAATTTTTTATTATATCCTATATTCATACATAGCTTATTTTATAAAATATAACAATATATGTCATCTCATATTATAGAGAAATAAGCTTGTGAAATATTTTTAAGTAAAACTTATTATTAATATATATTTTTCCAATTTTAAAAGCTTAAAATAAGTTTTTAATTTTAAATCAAAATCTCAATGCAAAATTTTAATTTAGGGTGATTAAAAAAATAGAATTTTTAAGATTTAAATTATTAGTTTTGTGTTTTTAATTGTTAATATCAGAATTATTATTTTTATATAAAAATAATACTAACATGTTTCTATTTTTTTAAAAAAACAATAACTAGTTAGCTCACGGAAAGTGTATTCGGATGTTTGGCAGAGAGTACACTTTCCTTTTCAAGCCTTAAGTTTTCCTTACTGAAACAACTTTCTGGAAAATGGTTTCGGTGTTTGCTAAACATCGAAACAACTTTCTGTGTTTGTTCTCGAAACAACTTTTCAGGAAAGTTGTTTCAAAGAATAAACATCTGAAAGCAAGGAAAATGAATTCAGAATTCACTTTCCTGAAACAAACAAGGCCTTAATTGCTTGGAAATTAAAAGGGGAGGAAGAGGGAGATACTTGTAATCCCATCACGCTTTTGGAGTCTGATTAATTTGACCGTTCGTCACGCTTATGGTTCATGACAGGCCAATGGGGGGAGGCACGGCATGACATGAAACGATATACGTGTCATGTCCCAGCGTTCGTCAGTGCACGGCGCCGAATTCTTTTTCAGTCGTTTTTGTTTTTTTGTATTTGTTCCTGTCCGTGTACCCACAGATCTTAGGGCATCTCCAGCAGCAGAGCCATCCGGTAAGCCAAAGCCAAAAATTCAAATATTTAGCCTTTTGGGGTTAAATTTCGTCTCCAGCAGAGGAGCCAAGTGAAGAGCCAAAATGGCTTCTTCATTTTCTGGAGGCATCCGGGAGCTATTCCCACAGATCAAAACCTGCAGAGGCAAATTAAAATAGCCGTTGGAATGTTGGCAGAATATTACCGTTGCAGAAATCTACAAACAATCTACAAAATCACGGCAACAACAATCAACAAAACCATGGATCTTTCTGCAAAAGATGAGTTTTTTATCAAGTTGAAGAAAAGAACAGGACGCATACCAGCACTGCAAGAGGTAGGTAGATCTTTCTGCAAGTCCTTGAGCTCTTTCAAGATGTGTTTGGAAGCCATCGAATCAGAACCCAAAAATCAAATCTGGACTCACTGAGTCACTAAAAAACAACTAAAATAGCCAAAGAGAGACAACCCAGATGAGGAAAAGAGCAGATCTATAAGTACATACAAAGGATAGAGAGAGAGGAGCACCAACCCGAGAGATGATTTTTTTGGAATCTAAAGACAGGCGAGGAGGAGAAAGATGGGAGCTTTGTAAATTATTGTAGGCCAGGCTTGAGAGAGAAGGAGCTCCGTTTTTGTCTACAAAATAATATTACATTTATAATTCTTTTTTTTATTAAAAAAAATTACCTTTTTAACACAATGATTCGAGTATTGCTTTTATATAACCAAACGGGTAAAAAAAAGTTGCATAAACCGTAATTTGAAGGGAAGAATTTGCAATATATATATATTAGAAAATAATGTAACTATATCAAAAATATTTATTTTTATTTTTATTTAAAAATACCTCAACAAGAGTAAAAAATTATATATAAAATTAATAATTATATTGTTGGGGGTTTTAAAACTAATTATTTAATTATATAACTTACTCCTATTAATTGTATAATTAATTGCATAATTAAATTATATACAAAATAATTGCATTACATTAAAATAATAATATAAAAGAAATGGCTCTCCAAAATGCCTTTTACTGCTAAAGTGCACACCAAAGCCAAAGCCATTTTTACACTATTCAAACATCCATTTTAAATATTTGGCTCTCTAATTTGCCTCTACTGCTGGAGATGCTCTAAGACCATGGAATTCTTGAAGGCTGTGTTGATTAGATTACAAGAAACTAAAAAGTCGGTGGTTTTACTGTTGTGTCCCTATGGAGCGAGGTAGTATTTTTAAATAATAACTTGAATGGTCCTCAATCTTTTGTTTTTCCAAGATTAAATATTTCAGGCGCACGCTGTTAAAAAATAAAAATAAATAAAATACAGTGAAGAAACACGAGCGTACTGAATTTTTATTTTGTTCATGAAATTTAGTCCAACCGTCCATCTCTTTTAGCCTGATAGGTGATTAGTTCCTATTTTTTAAATTCAACTTGAATTTTAGATTTTGTTTTCATGGAAAAAAAAAGAACGAACTTGTCAAACTTTGAAATATAAATAAAAAATCATTTTTAAGGGCTATGGTGGTTAAAATACATATTGCTTACTATAACATACGAGATGTCATGTGTTTTTGCTTAGAAAATTACTAATACATTAAAATAATATTAAAATAAAAAAATCATTTATATTTTCCAAACATTCCTAGGCTGAAAAGGTGAGATTGGTGGTTGAGGATTGAAAGCAGCAAGTGAATCGAGGAAGGAAAAAGAGAGGGGAGGCCTTTCCAAAATAAAAGGGCCATGCCAAGTTCATGGACGTCGAGTAGCAAGGAGATATGTCACCGCTACAGTTGCATGGCTGGGTACGCATGGGCAAAAACGTCACGCACGGATCTCAATTTATTATGATTATTTCTCTTTCAATAAAATAGTAAGTCCACCCTCCCACCTTCAGTGGGCCTATCCCAAGAGAATAAAGAGTACTTCTTTTCCACGAGAAAAGAGAAAAGAAATGAAAAAACAAGAGGACGACTTTGTTGAATTTGTCTTTTAGTGAAGCACCATGCAAAGAGGATCTTATCATATACATGCTTGGATCGAGGTTCGAGTTTTCTTTTTATATTGTAGTAGTTTTTATAGCTATAGTTTAAAAAATATTCTTAAAGAATATATCATGGGATGAATTTTTGTATCTGCATTCAAACTAGATAAAAGATAGGTTTCCAAGAGTGATAAACATGTTATTTAAGTTTCTACAAAATTAAAATCTGAAATACAACCAGATAAAAGATAGGTTTCAAGAATGATAAACATGTTATTTAAGTTTCTAAAAATCAAAATCTGAAATACAATTATATAAGATAATTGAAGTTATTTTTAAAGTATTTTTATTTAAAAATATTTTTAATTTTAATACATGAAAATAATTTAATAATAATTTAAAAATACTTTGAAATGATGTGTCTGTTTGAGAGTGCGATTGCGGTAGCTTTTGAAATTATTTTTGATGTCAAAATGTAACAAAATGATTTTTATTTTATTTTTAAAAATTATTTTCGACATCAACACATCAAAATGATATGAAAACACTAATTCACCGGTTTTTAAAATAAAAGAAAAAAATTGTCAAACCACCTGCAAACGGGCACTTAGAGAAACATTAGCTAGAATCTAGCTGTAAATTACGTGTGACTAATAAAATAAATATTTTTACGTGGAAGGACAAATACTGGAATCTACCGTGATATCAAATAGTATTTATACCCTGGAGAGAGAGAGAAAATCCACGATACGAGGTAACATCTAGATACATCCTTAAAATAACCTTATTACATCCTCCCTAATCTCGATAAATTTAACTCTTTCAGGGGCTGGCGTGACATTTAATGAATTATTTGTTTTTCTTAAAAAAAAAACAAGTTTAGAACTCTGAAGCTAGCACCTAGAAGGCGAGAACAGGATATTGATATTTTTTTGAATTATACCGGCCTATCTTATTTATCTTTGAAGAAGTACGAGGATATAATTTAATCCTCAAACTGGTTTAAAAAATACACTCATTAACGTTAAAACAAGAGGGAAAACAAGCAATGACTAGAGGATGTTGTTTTTTTTAAAAACAATTATTTAAAAATATATAAAGATATTTTTTATTTTTTATAAATTATTTTTAATACCAGCACATGAAAATAATCTAAATATATCAATTTTTTAACAAAAAATAAAATCAATTTTTTTAAATTTTTTTTGTTTTTAAAACACAATCTAAGTGGCCACTAATTGTTTAATTGTTTTTTAGTAAGCCTGTGTTGCAAACTTTGTTGAATTTATCATATCTCTACATACCAATCTCAACACCATTAAAAAATAATATTATAATAATTTTGTCTAACTTTTCATTATTATTTTTTCGACACGCTCTCCAACATGGCCTTTAGATTCTAGAAGAGGCAAATACATTGCGGTGGTGGTTTTGCAATAAAGACAACATACGAGGACACTCTAACAACCTGTCCCCGCCCACACACGAAATAAAAATTCGAATCAAATCAGACCTGTCTACTCTCTTCTCTCTACCTGTCCTCTCCCTGAAAACACGAACCCCGATGATGTTTGGCGAGGTAGTCCCAGAAACCCATTCTCAGAACAGTGATTTTTTTCACTTTGAACTGAAATTCCATGCTCATGCACGGAATGTATATCATGTATTATCTGGGATATAGCAATTCACTTTTCACTGTTTGTTATTCTATATACCTGGTTATTTTTTATATAAAAATATATTAAAATAAGTTTTTCTTTTATTTTTTAAAATATTTTTAACTTCGTCACATTAAAATGATTTAAAAATAAAAAAATAATTTTTTTTTCAAAATTATTTTTGAAACACAATATTAAAAGCCTCTTTTCAACCCAACCCCGACCCTTGATTTCTTGTCCAAAATTCAATGGGGTAGCAGAGCTTCCCTCTTCCTGGTAAGGTGGGTGGGTGGCAGCAGACAAAGAAATTAATTTATTGAATCATCTAAACTTAATATAATGATTTTCCAAAATAAAAAATGGTTTAAATTTCATTTTGATAAAGAAGCATCCAAAATGACTTATAAAACAAATATAATATGTAAATGACATTATGATAGTCTTTACACTTGCAATTTAAAAATAATCAAGGGTTATAAAATTATTATATGAGATATCCTTAGTTTTTTTCTCAGCAAATAACTAGACATATATAAATTATAATACAATAATTAATTAAATATTGATAAATAAAACTACAACTAAAGCAGAATACCATTTGAACCGGCATTTTGAATACTCTCTGTACGGACTCACCTCTACATTTGACAGTCCACGGACCGCCACTTGATGCGCGCTAAAATTTATACGGAGGCGGAGTATGATCGGGCGGCAGAGACGTGACGCTAAAATCGAGTGGCACGCGGAGTAGAAGAATTTTGTACTCTCTGCTCTCTCCGGTCTTTATCTAGCTGCACACTCTTCGATGGCTTCGAGACTTACTCCCCGTATTCTCAGCTTACCAGGCACTTGATTTCAAGACCATCATGGCTAATTCATATGTCAAGACACGCCATTGATCCTTTCCACGTGTAAATCACGGAAATGACTTCGTCTGATTCACGAACGTGGGACCGCCAGGCTGATCTTGTTATTCTACGTGTTAATCCTATTGTATTGATATTTGACTACAGACGTAGACTAATTAAACCACTAATCTCCTATATTGCCTTTAACATCAGCTTATTCAAACCCACTAGATCATGACAGTGGGTCCTACCCAGGTGAATCACCTATAGGGTAGCCTTCACATTGTCAAAGGGCAGGGATTGGAAAGTGTTCAGCGAATTGCTATCAACTCCGGCCGGTGGGTTGATCCGGTAATCAAGACTGGGCCCCCAAGAGTCACGTTTAAAATAACAGGATAGGTGTTGATTAAATTAAACCGTCATTTAAGCAAATTTCAGCTTCGGTTTAAAACACTATATTTTTTATTTTTAAAAAATATTTTAAATTAATTTATACAATCGTTATAACCCACGACCCAAACTGTATGAATTAAAAATCCAGTAGCTTTGATACAATGAAAATAAGAGGTTTCCATAAATAATTTTGTGGCCCCACTAGATATATTGTTGTATACATGGTCTTAGGTATAAATATAGGTGGAATTGCTGGTGAGGTGCAGCAAGGCTACAGAGGGCTGGGACCCCTCTGCATTATGCCTCGAGGCACTAGTGAGTTTTGCCCATTTTTCACCCCTATATATTGTTTGATAATGTATATTTAAATTATTTTAATGAATTTCTAAATAAAAATCATTTTAAAAATAAATTGAATCACATTACCAGACATACACTGAGTATTGTAGGGTCAATGCCTAATCTTGTGATCTATCTAAAAGAAAGAAAGAAACATGGAAGACATGTCATGGAACAATCATCCTATATTATTCATTAAATATGTTTGCGTTTGGTTTATTGTTTTGTCTTTTCGTGAAGTAGCTCAGATAAGAATATTTTAAAGTCAGTTTATTCGATAATCAATCTTAAATAAATATTTAAAAGAGTTTACAATACATCTCATATAGCGGATTAATATTTTAAACCACATAAATGTTGATCATAATATCTCAAGAAATTTGAACAAACTCTTAGAAACTGCCCAGGGTTTACAAGACGGGGCTAAACCATGAAGTTGATAGCGCGATCATAGCCGTTCACTGGACGGGTTAGATGATCACTGCCTGTACTTCACAGAACAGGCAAATGATTGAGATTATAATGGAGGATTTAAAGCTTTTAATAAGCGTAAGAACAAGAGCATTAAACGGGGATTAAAGAACAAAATCATCGCATCGAATTCTCGTCAGATTTTTCATACGATTCATGTACACAGAGGGAAGGGAGTGGTCCAGTGGTGATAATTGAGAATGAAAGAAGCTATAAACGAGCGTGGTGGGAGGGGGGCCATGGAAGCAGTGGATCTTGTTGGGATGCGAGGGGACATCGGCTTTTCACTAGCGAAGGCGGACAGAAAAGAGCCTTCTCTTTCCCATGTTTCTTCTCTCTACTGATTGATTGATCTCCCGCTTTTAATTTGGATGGCCTTTTTGTTGCTGTGGTCTCTCGTCTAAATGTCACTTGAAATTGTTTTTCAAATGTATTTTATTTAAAAATATATAAAATGATAATTCTTTGAAACATATTCTTAAACTGACACGAAAACTGGTTGAGCTTGCAGGGCGTTGCTCCAGTTGAATAAGACTTTGAGGTTTGAGTGCCTACATTGAACCCCTCAATGATGCTTGGATAAAGCTAACGGCATCGTACGGTGTATTTTATAATGCAATTTTTATTTTTATTTTTTTTCAAAGGTTTCGATGTGATGATGAAAAAATCTAAAAAATATTATTTTTATTAAAGAAAAAGCATGATTAATAACATATCACCGCATGTCGACCATCAGTAACTCAATAATAGCTTTTCTTCTTTTCTTGAAAAAAATCAAGTTGAATAAATATAATGCAAGGCATCTCTACACTTTCAATTTATAATCCAGGTTTTAACACTGAATTGCATCCAATTAAATTGGTCAATGCATGAATATACTCCCACGTAGTTTAGCCAACTAGCATATGTAGAATAACCAAAGTTAACTCTACGCTTATTGCAAGCCTTGATGGATCTTCTTTCCAAGCTTACCTTAAAAAAAATGAAAGATCGGCCGTATGTTTACTCCAAACGCAGCCCTTGGGTTTACTCAAAAGGTAAAAGAATTATAAAACATTTAAGGCAAAGATTTTATATTCATATCTTACCACTAATTTATTAAAATAATATGATTAATATAACTTAATATAATTTTAAACAATATTTTAATTTACAATATTATAAAAATAGGAGGAAAATACTTTCAGATGGAAAATGGACCTTTTGTGTAACAAAAGGAAACGAGCCTATCGCTTTACTCGGCCTGAAACGTAGCCCATCAAAGTCCAAAGAACTCATTTAACTTTTACCTACTCCTAACAGATCCAGAACCTATAGGCCCAATAAACCCCGGTCCAATTTCTCTCATCACCGTCTTTGAAACCTTGACCCAACAATCCGTTCTTAGCTTCCTCTGGGTTTTTCCCAACAATGGAGGGACTGGTCAAATCGGTAGCCGATTTCATAGTTTACGTGCATCCATCGCAGATCAAGAAGTCGATAAAGCAATCCTCCGTGAACTCAGCTCTCTCCTTTTCAAGTCTGTTTCTTTGCCCTTTCACTTTATATTGAACTGTAGATTTTTGGTGTCCCCCCCCCCCCCCTCTCGAGGTGGTTTTCTCCCCAGATATTCCCAGTCTTTCGATGGAGCTGTACTGGCTTATAGTGTCGAGCCTCAATATAAATGTGCGAGAATTCTCTCTGGGGTACACCCTTATTTTGGTGCCAGACTACAAGCAAACATGCTGATCTTCTCGCCGAAGCCGAACATGCTTTTAGGTTTTTTTCTTGCTTCTTCTTCATGTTAATTTTCTGTCTGCTAGTGTTATAGTGCATTCATGTGTAGATTGGAGTTCATATAATTAACTTATCATGCAAATGTGCCTCGTAGAAGTGGTGTTTTAGACTCGAAGTACTTTTATCATGTTACAGTGTTTGCTAAGATAGCCTAGGCTAGGCTCCCTGGGTCGAGTGATCACGCAGTGTCCCAAAAATTAGAACTAGTGTGGGTGGTCTGGGTTGCGGACTTGCGGTGACCGGCCTTCACTTTCTAGTTGCTAGTTGCTAGTTGCTAGATGGTCTTCATCAACCAATCTGGACGATGCTAAAAAAGGGCACCTTTGGTGATTCTCCATTATTGGATAGCAACACTGTAAACTACAGCTATATGGCCAGGTGTCAGGCCTCTGCACCTGAGATTTCGTCAATATAGTTTCTTAATTAATCACATAAAAGTCGGAGGACATCCAGTGTTAGTTTGTCAATCGTTTTTGGGAGGATTTGGGTGTGCAAAAGTACATTCCATTGGCAAAATGTACTTATGATTGGCATGGCAGCTGCGAGTCCATTTTGGCTCCCACAAAACCACGACAAATTAAAAACAAATCGGTGTTGGTGGAGGCGAGATCGATTGTAGCATCATCACAAGGTATGGGGTTTCTTTCATTCAACATCCCATATTCGACTGCGGGCCCGCATCACATTTCATCATATATTAGATGGGTGAGAGAGGTCTGTTTTTTTCCTGGTTGGTGAATGATTCTCACCTCCTTCCAACTCCCATGTGAGAGTTCTCTTATTAAAACCAGAAGAATACAGAGAAGATCCTGACAAACTTTCTCCTCGTAATCCGGTCTCGTAACATGCTATCTCTGCTTACCAAAAGCATAAATCTTTCTCCCTGATGAGATTTCTAACCTCTCCTTCTTATGTGACATTTAGCAGTCTGGTGCATGTGTGCGAGAGAAGGAAGCCATCGCATCGCATCTTTGTTTGGTTCACATCATCTTATTTGACCCACTTCTGACATGCATTTTGAGATCCTGTAATTATTTTGGTTTCCAAAAATCTCTTATAGATACGGATATGATATTGCTCGCTACTTCTATCGGACCCATCTGGTTTCAATATCATTTTTAAACCCTCTGCATGCTGAGTTGACTTGCATTTCTCTTGCTACAAGAAACAAAACGAACAAGAGAATCGGTTACTGGAAGATATCCACAACATTTCTAAATGTTTTCGTACATGAATTTGCTTAAAAAACCATCTCAATAACATGTTTATGATGTTTTTCTCTTTATCTCTTCAGTAAAACATGTTTTTCCCCAAAAAACAGTAACTAAATACCACAGTATGTACGATGATATATCTTTATTAAAATATAAGTTTGTAGTTTAAGAAAAATACTAATAAATTAGTGTCTCGGCGATTTGAGTGTATTAAAAAAAGTAATACTCTTTATATTATATGGTTGTCATTGTTAAAAAAATAAGGTAGTAGTTTTATTTATTTATTTATACACATGACGCATGCTATAGTCTTCTAGGTCAATTTATTAATACTCTTTATACCATAATAATACACCGGCCAGGCCGATAACTATCAACGTCTTGTTGCGACCTTAATTCTTCGTAATATGAAGAAAGAATATCACCAATCATTTGAAGTAATTAAAAATTAAATTTTTTAAGGAATGATTAGCACTTAAGAGGATTCTGACTTCAACTTCCTACCCACCTTGGCTTGCCTGTTATACCATACTCTCCAGCCTCCACCCTTTGGAAAAGAGGTCTTGCTTGTCTATCATTGTGTTCCTTGATCAAGTCAAATATTTAGATCGATGACTACATCTATTATTAAGAGTGGGTGGCTCTTAAATTCACTCTAATCATCATGATTATAAAGATTATGTTTTTGGGGAGTGGGAATTAACATAATGTGAAATACAAGGATATAAATTCAGATAAGAATGGAAAACAATTGGAAATATATGAAAAATTATATGCACCAATGTTGTCGAAGATATGTATACAAGGGGTGATTGGCATTGCATTTAAAAAATGTTTTTTTAAATGATTTTATTTTTATTTTTTATTCTAAATTAATTTTTTTTAGTATTTTTAGATCATTTTGATGTGTTGATGTCAAAAATAATTTTAAAAAAATACAAGAAAAAAATTATTTTGATACATTTCTAAACAAAAAAACACTTTCAGAATTAACTTCAACCACACTCCCAGATCGAAATATAAAGATACGACAAAGATACGACGGTTTTCTTTTTCAAGATTAACTAGATAATGGGGGGGAAATTTTAAATTGTTTAATAAAAAAACAGTAGGGTATATTAAAAATCAAATATAAACCTAGGTTCTAAATTCTGTTTTTTTTTTTCAAAATTATAATAAAATCAAGTGCCAAATCAAAGCTCCAGAATATAAAGTGTGCCTGTTATTGTGATGTAAAATATTTTTTAAAAAATAAAACTGCATCAAAAGTATATATTTTAATATTATTATTGACATCACTGCTCCAAAACCACATAAAAAAAAATACATAATAAGCATAACTTTGATGTTTTCTCTACATAAAATACTATTCAAAAAACAAGTTCTTACAAAAAAAATTTAC
The DNA here is from genome assembly GCA_032356905.1 of Salix exigua. Lineage (NCBI taxonomy): Eukaryota > Viridiplantae > Streptophyta > Magnoliopsida > Malpighiales > Salicaceae > Salix > Salix exigua. The sequence goes on along the minus strand of CM063589.1, from coordinate 1,698,105 downwards.
AATTGAACCAATTGAATTAAATTAGGAAGGTGGTTGATAGAAATTATAAATAAGCCAATGTACATGTATTTGTGAGTTTAATGGTAGCCCGCCGTGCCATCTCTGATTTTTTTTTCTTGGCTCAAACTATTCCCTGGATCATGTTCAAGAAAGTTTGAGTTCATTCAGTTAAAAATTTATGAATTTCACTTCATATAAAAACTTTTTTGTGATTGACTTTTTTTTTATTTTTCATCCTTTAACATTTAATATATTAAAAACCGATTTTCATAGCTTTTTTAATACCTGGTGTTTCCTATCAAATGACCCAGACTAAGGTTCTATACGCTAACAAAGGCTATTTTTTGTTTTAATTTCTTTTTTCATTTCATAACTGGATATTATTTTTTTATAATCAATATTTGTGATTTTCTTTGTTTTCTCTTTTAATGTTATATTGATCTCAAGACCTGATCCATAAGTTTACAAGGTTAACCTAGGTAGCCTCAAACCTTTTTTTTTCTCTTATTCCTTTGTATGTTGGAGTATTTCTCGTCCTTTACATTCTGACAAGTTGAAAATTAGGCCTCAACATTTTTTTTTTCAAATTTGTTGCTTCTTATCAAATGACTCATGTCGCAAGCTCTGCAAGTTAACAAAAGTCACTGTTAAAATTAATTGTTTTACCAGTGGAACTTTATGTTGCTATTATAATGTATTTTTTATCTGTAATTGTTTTCCTGACAAACATACAAACGAGAATTGTCCATCGGTAAAACACTCCTTGATAATTTTATTTTCATCGATGATTCCATCGGCATTGGCCACACTACTATAATATGGTGGAAAAAATGATTATAATTCTATCGATACATGTTGTCTATATGGCCACTGGAATATAAAGTTGGTGATTTCATTGTTAACATTATGTCATCAACTATTCCACCGATGTCATTGTGTTGGTATGATCATCGATAATAATGGATTTTGACTAATTTCTACTAAACTCTCTGTAAAATAATGATTGAATATTTTGTTGGTAGAGTCATTAGTAATAATGGTATTATAAGTAATTTCTACCAAATTATTTGGGAAATACCGATATAATGTTTCACTTGTAACTAAATCGCTACTATTTTATTTTATTTTTTAAAAATAATTTTGAGAGCGATGGTTGGGACAATGTGAGAAGTTCATCATGCAATTTCTTGATTATAGATGCCTAAAACTCTGGAGTTTTCTTGAATGGAGACAATCAAAACACCACAGGTCAACCACAAATTATAAGTAGTGGTGTTAAAGAGCCCGCATACCGGATTTCTAGAAATCATAAATTTAAACTATGGTTTTAGAAATCATAAATTTATAACCATGGTTTAGGTTTTCACAACAAAATAATAGATTTAAAACTATATTTAAAATAATATAAAATGTAAGTCAAAACTAAACTTCACATGGTCCATCACCATAAAAATATGTTAAACTCAAAACTTTTGGGTTGCAGCAGAAGGGAAGTTCACGGTGGATATGGTTTCAGACAGAAGGTGAAGTGGAGCATTTTTGTCCATAAATATAGACACCAACTTGATTTGTCAGCTCTGTCATCAGAGTCAAATCAAAAGATTTTCTTTTTCTTGAAAAGGCATTATTTTAAAATTATTTTTCAAAATAACATGAAATTTTTTTAAATGATTTTATATTATTTTAATATATTTTTAAATAAAAATGAAAATAAACACAACCGCAGTCCCGTAAATCTTATCCTGAATCGATGGCTCACCTGACCTGTAATTCATGATTGTATATGTAGTTACGGAAGAGCCAAATGATGACCCCTCGAAAGTCTCCTCCCCCGCACGCTATCATTCTATGCTTGGGAGCAACCCTTGACCGACAGGCAGTACAACAAAAGGTATCACGCCGAGTCAAATAAATAAATAAATATATATATATATATATATATATATATATATATATATATATATATATATTACTTGCTTTTAAAACGAAAGAAAAAGAAATATTATTTTTACCGTTTATTTTATAAAAATGCTATTTTATATTTATTGTAATTAATAGTATTTTTCTTACTTATTTAAATCTATATTATTTAGGAAACAACCAGAAAAATTATTGTTCCATTTCATTTATCATGAAACTAATGAAAAATAATTTATGTAAAATAATTTATGTATGAGTTCTTTTCATAAATTGATCTTAAATTGGTGATTCAAATCTCCATACTTTGAGCTGAAGAGGGCGGGGGAGTCACCAATTTTCTTCTTCTAATCTAGCCAGTCAAAAATATTTTTTTAAAAATAAAAAAAATAATTTTAATATATTTCAAAATAAAAAAAAACTTTAAAAAATCATAACAACAATTCTCCTAAACAGGCTAATACCCCGCTATCCTGCTGTAAGCAGCCGCACAGGACGGAACTACTTCCCATTTTATCTGGGAATTAATATAATATTATTAAAAATGATTAAATGGGTGTTTAGCTGTTTCTCTTATAATTGTCAAATTAACTCGGTTTGAGGGTTCTGGTTACAGCTTTGCTGGTGAACTCAAAATGATAACGGAAAAAAGAAGATACTATTTTTCTTCTTCTTGAAGAAACAAGCATGCAGCTGCGCAGGCAAGATCACAGTGGCCGTGTCTTAAAGTTTCTCCTGTCATCATTTTTTGGAAATATTTTTTATTTAAAAATGTATTAAAATGATATTTTAAATATATATATATATATATATATAAATAATCTAAAAATAATTGTGTTTTTTTTTTTAAAAAAAAAAAACTATTAAAACACCGTTACCTACAAAACCTGGAAAATAATTGAATCGAGGTCGGTAATTTTGAGACCAATTACAGACTTATCAGGAATCCACTCCCATAATCAGTACTCCAAGAACACGAGGTGGGATAAATTCAAAGCCAGATCATCGGCTACAGTTTTAATCATAGACTGGCAATAAAATTTATGCGCACATGCGTGGACATAATCGTTCTCTCTGACATGATGATCGGCTGTGAAATGCTTTGGACCTTGTTCTCGAACTCTCGGTTTATCTTGGAGCATCAAACGATCTTAATTTATGGCAGTTCATGTCTCCAGTTCGTCTGTAATCTGATCTTGAAGATAGCCTCACGTTTGCACTATCTCGATGTCGATGGTCTGTACTTAACCATAACAAGATGAACAGAAACAAATTAATTTTAAAAACTCATATCAATAACATAAATTATATTTTAAGTTATTATCTAAAAATTTAGTTTTTTAAATGAGATGATTTCTTAACCTAATGGTCACGAGTTTGAATCTCGTCATCCTTAATAAAAGATAATGTTATTATGTTGAAATTTCAAATCTAAAATGTTTTTATTTAAAGAGATATATTAGAAAATAATATAAATTATATTTTAAAATTTTATCTATTATAATTTTTAGACGAAATAATTCTTTAACCATCACCCGGTACGTGTCACCCATCCATGAGCATCTTGTAGAAGCCAAAAGTTGGTGCATTGTACATAAGATCCAAAGCATAACCTATGATTAAGTAATCTGCTCTTAATTAAACTAATGCTAGCTCTTAAAATGTCTGTAAACTGGCTTAGCATGTGCCAGCTACATTATTGGCATGGATCGATCAACCTCCAAGCAAAATGGCCGCCCGAAGCGCAACTTATAATTACAAGGATTTTAAAATTAGGTCAAGGGATAAAAAGGGTGATTAAAATTAAAGTTAGATTCCCAGAGCAAACGACGAACAAGCACCTGTGCAAACCAATTGCTAGTAATAATGAAAACGTACAGGTTTCTGTTCTAACTTAAACAATGGCGCACACACGTCCTCTTTCCACCTTCCAAAAGCAATTAACAGCCTACCATTCTTGTCTTTGCGATCCTTTTTCTTAGCCTGTCCCTCCTTTGTTCTTGTTTATTTATTTTTAAGAAAAAAAGAATATTTATTTTTCATCGAGATACGGGGGGTGCTTGGGAGAGAATTTTAAAATACTTTTGAAAAGAATTGATTTTTTTTTAATTTTTTTATATTTTTAGATAATTTTAATGTGCTGATATTAAAAATAATTTTTAAAAAATAAAAAAATATTATTTTAATATATTTCTAGATAAAAACAATCACAACCACACTCACAGTAACATGTTCATCGTACACAGATATACTGTCACAAAGAAAATCAAGCCGTGATTTGAGTTGTTTGGCTCTACATGTTCATGCATCCAGTTAACTGTCCATGGCAATTGTAGCGTCCGCTATTTAATGAGGAGAGGTTTTTTATATCCCATATTGATGAATATTTAAATACCGCTATCTAATTTCTTAAAATAAAATAAATTGCATGCATCATGAAATTAAAAAAAAAACAATTTTTAGTTATTGATGTTTATACAATAAGTATAAGATTCATCTCTATGATTGATTCAGTTTAAATGTTATATGCTTTGCTTAAATTATGATTTTGAGCTTAATTTTTTAAAAAAAATATTATGAAAATATGTTAATCTTGAATTGTGTGTTTGATTGTGTTTAAAAAATATATATTAAAATAATATTTTTTTAAATAATTTCTGACACTAATCAATCATTTTTTTTAAAAAAAATATCAATCCAATAAAAGGGGGTTTAACTATTTACTTTTAATTTTTCAAAAAAGAAAAGCCGTACAAGAAGGAAACGACTGGTGTTGGGTCCGTGAGACCCGTGACACAGTCCAGTACAACCAAGCGGCTACGAACCTAGACGCCCTTCCTAAAAAGCTGTGTCCATGCTCCACCATCATCGCCCTGGCTTTCAATTTTCTTCACTCTTTTTTCAATCTCGTGGAAGCATAAAATATGGGTCCCATTGGCTCATTGGTTTATTCAGTGGGTCCCTTGAGTAACCCCTCTGCAATCGGCTGCTTCCAAGGCTGGAGAAGGTGCCATGTCAGCTCCTGACTATGCCGTAGATAACGGTTTCCGCTGAGCACCATGCATAGATGAGGGTTCATGGAAGACCGTGCCATGTCATCGCCTTCAGCGGGACCCACAGCCTTCCTCCAATTTTAAATGGCTATCAGGTTTCGGCGTGTGCTGTAATGGTTTTGAAAATGTTTTTTTTAAATAATAATATTTTTTTTTGTTTTAAATTAAAAAATAATTTTTCAAAAATACCAGCAAAAATTATTTTAATATTCATTTATAAAAAACAAAAACTAAAAATCAATATAAATAATCATCATATACACTAAAACATGAAATGAACTAAAACCCGGAAACACTCGGTTTTCAAACCGAACAGTGCTTACCCTGCTTGGAACTAGTTGGATAATGTCTAGAATACCCTTCCCTAAACGTTGCATATATTCCTCAAATCCTCCCGTATGCAATAAGAAACTCTAAATGAAGAAGAAAACAAGGAAAGAAAAATAATGGCGCCACGCACAATCTTTTTGTGTTGGGACTTGGGAGATCAGAGTAGTTTTGTTTTGTTTTATTTTCCTTCTGATTGTCAATAATGTTTTTGTTGGGAAATATATTAATTGTGTTAACAAATTAAGAATGTAATTATGAAACAGCATGATCCTTAATCCCTAGCAAGTGGGGTATTAGGCCGCTGATGTGACACTTGGGGGGGTGCATCGTTCCTCAAATACCTTCGAAGTGGATCCATAAACACTGACTGCACTGATTTTTTATTAACAATTGATTTTCAAGTTAGTTTCTTCGAATCTTAATCCCACATGTTATGTTCATAAATATAAATCTCCGATAATCATTCATATCATAAAATTATAGGAGAAAAAACTTTTTAATCCTAATCTTTTCCAACCGAATCACCCCACCAAATGGTTCTAACTGGGCCATCTTGACCATTCAAAGAAAATGATTGATCTTGGCGTGGTCACGTAAAAGTGCTTACATTGGGATTAAACAAGTGAATTTAATTGATTACAAAATGGTAGGATGCTACGGCAAGTGATCAGGAGGCATTTTGTTCTGGGATTATAAAGAAAGGGGAAAATGGTGGCATCCTTGCACATGGAGCGAGGCCAGAGATGAAGAATACAAAATAACTTTAAGGAGGGCGACGTTTTATTTTAAAGGGTTTTTTATACAAGGCGAAGGCATCTTCAATGGCCAAAAGCTCAACCACCAGCTATAGAACCTTTTTGTTCGAGGCTTTGCATGTGGTGGCTTTCCACTTATGTATTTCTACTTCGTGCGCTAACTAAAGGCATCCCGCATGGATGGCCTGAAATTTGTCTGCTTTTGCACCCATCTACGGCTGTTTTCATGGATCCAAGCTGCACCCCCAGCTCAAAATGGCTACCAGGATCGATCTATCAAAAAAACTTGTGCTTTCAACTTTATCTTCCTCGTTATGTGTTTATGCATTTATTTCGTTGGACTGGTCAGTTTTCTGCTGAAACACAACCTTTCAGAGCCCCATGTTCTGCCCTCTAGCAACCGAGTTACCCCCCGAGGCATGCAGCATTGACTCGGGTTCTGATTAGCGACTCGATCAGACAAAGCTCCTGTTCCCAATTGGCAGTTTTCTAGTCTGCGTTCTGGTGTCTAAAAGTTTCAAAAGTCTCCACCGAATTAAGCTTGACTTGGACTCCCGGCACCGATGGCAGTGAACGCATTTACTATGGCTACTGCCTAATCTACGTGTGAACTTGTTGAAATAGAGTAAATTAAATTAATTAAGCCCGAGCTTGACCGATCAACGATCCTCTCTCTATTCGTGTTTAAATTTTACATCATATTAATCTGCCTGTTTTATTTTATTTTTATTTATGACGAGAGATTTGAATTCGGTATCTTTTCGATAAATAATAGCATTAATAATCACTCAATTACATTAAAAATGTTTTTCAAAAAGTTTGAATTTTTTTTTATTTTAAATTAATTGTTTTTAGATTATTTTCATGTGTTGATGTCAAAAATAATTTATAAATAATAAAAAATATATATTATTTTAATACATTTCTGAATGAAAAATAATTTAAAAAATAACAGCAACCCTACTTCCAAACAAATACTAAGAATGCTCTTGGAAAACAAAGTATAGCACAAATTGCATAGATGAGAATTCATCGGCCTTAATCTTTAAAATGTGATTAACTCATAAAAAGAAAAAATAACAATTGAGTACCATTCTATCCTCTCTTTTTATATATAAGAAAATGGATATAAAAATAGAATGAATATGAAATTTGATTACTGAATCAAAATATATATATATATATATAAAAAAACTTTATGTAGAGATCACACATACTATGTTACAAGTTTACAGGTCACACATGGCCAAGATTTCGAAACCATGAGGCAGAATGCAATGAATCATAAGCAAAATCTTTTAGAAAATCTGACCCATGGTAATAAATATTGTCTTTTGTCGTTAGTTTTATCTAAAAACTACTACATATATTTTTATGTTCTTTCGCTATCGTATGCTCATGCCACACTGTCCTCTGCTTGTAAATCCATTATCTGCCAAGAACACAAGACATAAAATATTGCGATAACAGCAGACACAGAGTTGTAATTATCTCAAAACCAAAGGGTATCTTCAAACTCCACTCCCTATAAAGACCTTCTTCCTCCTCCTTCCCAAAACCCCCCAGCCTCTCTCTGATCTTCTGCAATTGAAGCCACAAAACAAATCAAAGCGCGCACCAGGCCCCAGGATACTTTATTTTCACTTGCTTTCCATCAAAAGTTGACTTTTCCAGGAATATGTCAGCTGGGCTAGCAAAATGCGCCAGAATCCGCCACATAGTGAGGCTTCGTCAAATGCTAAGGCGTTGGCGCAACAAGGCACGAATGTCAGCGAATCGCATTCCATCGGATGTTCCAGCAGGACACGTCGCAATCTGTGTAGGGATTAGTTGCAGGAGATTTGTGGTGCGCGCGACGTACCTGAACCACCCCATCTTTAAGAAGCTCCTGGTACAAGCCGAAGAAGAGTTTGGGTTCTCTAACCAAGGCCCGTTAGCGATCCCGTGCGACGAGACCCTTTTCGAGGAAGTGCTTCGGTGCATTTCACGGTCGGAGAATGGAAAATCAGACCGGTTTGTGAATCTTGAGGATTTGCAGAGACACTGCAGCGTTGGTGTTAAAAATTCTAAGCTTGATTTTTTGACCGATTTAAGACCTTTGCTACACTCTGATAACTCATTCTAGTGAGGTGAAGCGAAGGACAGGCTAAGAAAAAAAATAAGGAGAGAAAAGAACCCCTGATTCTGACCCGGTGTCGACTCAGTCCGAGTCAGGGAAGCTCTCCACTGAAAATTTGAAAATACGATGCAGATGACGGGTTAAAAAATCAACCTGGCTCGTTAGATGTTAATGATTATTGGGTTTGCTTACCTATTTACAACGAGGTAAGCTCGGTGGGTTTTCTGTTTACCTTCTGCGAGAAAGAACTGGATTGGGAGGGTAGTTACTGAGTCACACTCCGGAGAATGCAGGGAGACGGCAAGATGGGGTGGGTGGGTTAACCACCGAGTCGTCCCGGGTTCGCATTGGAGTGCAAGATAAGTATCGGAGACTCTTGAAATAATGGACAGAGAAACAAGGGAGAAATGTGATTGTTGATTGAGCCTCCGTGCTACTTTAAATTCCGTTATTTATTTATTGATTAATGAAAAATTTTGGAGATATTCCAACATGCTCTAGTTGTTATCCATTAATCTCCTCAATAATTCCCTTTTAGCATTATTAAGTGAGTTCTTCCTTTGTTGGATCATTGTTACGAAACTTGGACTGCCTACCGAGTGGATTTCGAACTTGGTGCAGGCTGAATTTCACCAAAAATAGAAAGGAATTGAGTTGATATGACTTTGTTGAAAATTCCGGTCGAGGAGGTTAAAATTCACGAGGGTTTTGAATTTTTCTTAAAAAAATTCCCAGGATAACCCATTTCATCTGCTATTCAGGCCTAGATCCAGGTTAGGTTTAATAATTACACGTTAAATAAGCTGTGATTAATTAATTACAAAGAGTAAATTGTTTGGATGTTTAGTTTTTTCTGTTTTTTTAATTCAAGTCCACTTGTACACAGTAAGTACTTTTCTGCAGAGTTTTGCAATCATGGAATGGTAGCTTGTGGGAGTTATAATGGAACCAAGCCACGTGAAAGGAAAGGCTCCATCTGCTCTGTTTCACCTGATCCGACTTTGTCTTCTTACCCTTTAAATTATGGAGCCTGACATCTTCGGGGGAAGATATCAGCTGGAACCATAGTAGACTCTGATGCTTGAAGCCTTGAACACATCTGTTGATTTGTCTTCGGCTTCGAAGTTAGGGGCACTATCCCATGCAATAAAGGCTACCCTATCTCCTAGGTGGCACCAATCACTTCCACCAATCCCTTCATTGACTACAGAAGGTTACGAAATCATACAGAAGGTTGGGATCAAAAAATTATTTGTGCAGAATTACATTTGGTTTAGTTTGCTGGTTGATCTTTGACCTTCTGCTTCCTTTCAAAGGGCCAAAGCACACAACCAAGCGGCTTCGGCTCCTCTTTCAACAAAGCCCATACGAGAGGTTCAATAACTAGAGGCGTGTCAGTTGTCAATCAATCAAATTCATTAACTTAAAGATGGGACGATCGGGCTAGTAATTTGGTCAAAGGCACTTACACTGCAGGTTCGTGTTGTTTTTGCCGGTCACAAACTGCATTTGCATGTGAATGAGCGAGCGAGCGACCATCGGTATCTATTTGAGACATCGTCATCACTAGACCGATCCACCGCGTACAGAGGGCAAACAAGCTTTGCTGATAATGACTAGGTCATGGAGAGGTCAAGTTTTCTGCTTGTAATCTCCAGTCCCGGATACAGGAGATATGTCCTCTTGTACTAATAAAATGCAATCCAGGTGGGAAAGAGATGCTTGATAAATTTGGACTCCAAGAAGATGAACATTTAGTGGGGAGCCATCACTTTCTTGGAATGTTTTCAGGAGAGAAAAGGGGCTTGATTCTTGTTGTTTTTGGTGGACAAAATGGAGTCAAGTTTCCAACACTAGTGTCCAGTAATAAAAGAACAGGGCTAGGCTTAGATTCTCTCTCATTTTGATCCAAAAAAAAAAGTGGGGTGATTCACATGGTTCATTCAAGTAATATTTAGTGCGTGTAGAGGGAAATGAAATAAAACTGTTTTCTTTTTCTAGACGTTGCGACTCGCATCTCTCTCCCAATACTTAGCTTGGTTGTCTGTACTTGAACCATGATATGGGCTTAGGTAAGTATACATAGCCCATCTAAAGTACTGGTGACAAAGTCCACCAGAAGACCCACTTAACATACTGAAGTATCAGGTAGGTTAAGTTTAGCCCATCACCCCTTGCCCTAGTTACTGGACTGCCTAGATTTCTTATAATTTCTAGGCCTTGGTCCTCTTTGTATGGTATATAGCTTTGCATCTTGCCTAAATCAAATTGAGGCCTGCTCTTCTATCTCACTTGCTAGCCCACTAGCATCAGCTTGCCTAGACTGAGCTCATGAACATGAGGATTCATAGCCCACTGGACCTGCTTAAGCACTATCTTGTCGAAGGTTTTTCTTACTATGGATGGAGCTGTTTTCCCCTATTTTAGCAGCAGGACTAGACGTGCGGGCAAGAAGGTATTAATAACATTGCCGGTTGTTGGAGATCTAAGGTCCCAAGACACTCAACAAATCCTCCTTACAGATTCCGACACAGCTTCAGCTAAACAGTTCCTCAACCGGGACAGGAGATTTCTTACACCAAGATTCTAAGATGTAAAATGGGTTAGATCTGATCTTTATGTTGGTTGAAAATTGTTAGATAATAATATAAATTATTTTTAGTATCTCACCTAATAATTTAAATTTTTAAGTGATATAATTCATTAACATGATATCAAAGTTTTATTTACCCAGCAGTCACGAGTTCGAATCTTACCATCCCATTCTATTTGATAAAAATCAATCATAAAATAATATATACTTATGCAAATCTCAGAGAGGTTTCACTTGAGAAAGGTGTTAGAGAATAATATAAATTATATTTTAAAACCTTACATATCATGTTAAATTTTTAGATGAGATGGTATTAAACACATCCATACCTGTCGAGATCTTGCAACCCGAAACACACACGAGTCGCAGGTTGCATGATTGTGATTAACACGACTGAGTTTTGAGCTTTTTGACACAAATTCCGTGATTGAAAGTAGCCTTGCATTCCTACAAGGAAGCTTTTCGCTGGTGGATGTCATGTGAACCATGCACTGCAGACCCACTAACTACTGCAAACTCCATATGCAAAACAACAAACGAGAAGGTGATGATGATGAGGCATGGCTGTAGAGGTCACGGTGGATAGGACGAGCTTCGGCTTCTGCGTCCCACCATTTCAAGCCGATAAAAACAAATAGAATGGACCACACTGTGTGTGACGTCTAGCAATGGATTTCTGGCTTGGCACCATTCTCTTTTGGAATTCTATTTTCCGGTCACACTGCAACAAGAAGCAAAGTAGGTCGATGAATGAAATTGTTCATCCTAGGGTTGATGTTTGAGAGTGTGAGGTTGGGGTGGTAGTAGATGCGATAATAATTGTTTTCTAATTATTTTTTAAAAAAAATATTTATATACTTTTTAAAAAATAAAAGGTGTTCAAAATAAACAAATATATATATATATATATATATATTATATTAATTAGTATGTGCTATTTAGTGACTTTTTACTTGCATTCCACATGTTTTTTATTTAACAATGCGTTTTGAAAGTAATTTTAAAAAAATTTAAAAAATAATTTTTATTTTAAACTAATTTTTTAGTGTGTTCTGATTATTATCATATGGTGATATTAAAAAATATTTTTTTAAAAAATATATTATTTTAAATAAAAAATATTTTCAAAAATATTTAGACAATATAAACATTCAATTGCAAACATAAGTCCAACTATAACAGTGCCCGTGTTCTTAAACAAAACCTTAAAAAGATTATATGTTTTCTACGTACAGACAATAATATTATTTTATTTTTAATTTAAATTTTATTAGAAAAAGAAAAGAATGTTGCCCACTATTTACCGTACAAAGCTAGTTGCGAGTAGTGACAAAGTTTGAAGTTCTGGTTCGAGTTTGTCATGGGTTACATGATGAGTTCCCGTGCATGTTTCGAAGAAGAGTTTCTCATATTATTTTTCAGCCCATCAACTACCACATCTCCGATGAAGATATATAAGGACAAATAATAAAATATATAAAAAAAGGACAAAAAATGGTTAAAATATTATTATTAACAAAAATAAATGTTGTTTCGACATCATTATGAATTTATGATCATGGTACTTTAATTATTTGTTTGCTTTTGTTGTTCTTTCTAGTTTGTAAATGGGCCAGGAAAACGAGGACTGGTTTTCATTTCATCGCCCTCAAAAGAGGATTAACATTCAATTATATATCATTAGCCATGATGAGAGAGATGAATTAAAGTGAATGACAACTTGAAATTTATACTTTTACCACTTTTTTTGCACTTATGAATAAAAGAAATGTAGTGTGGATTCGTTGATGAAAATGTACATTTCATTCTTCTTTATTTTCGTTTTCAAATTACGCTTCATGAAGTTTAGCTTGAAAAGAAATTAAATTTATATTGTTTTTTAGTTTTTAGATTGTGATACCAAACGTAAGACAATAATATAAAAAATATATTTTAATATAAAAAAATCATCCAACATCACTTTATTAAACACTTAATCAGTGTCTATTTTACATTGTGTTTCATGAATATTTTAAAAAAAAATAAAAAAAATATTTTTATTTTTTATTTTAAATTACTTTTTTTGTGTTTTAAATTAATTTGACGTGCTGATATCAAGAATGATTTCTAAAAAATAAAAATAAATCATTCTTATACTTTTCGAAATAGAAACACTTTAAAAAAAACAATATCAACTATACTATCAAAATACTTTATGTATTTTGATATATATATATATAACAAATGCTACAAAAATAGGAATTGGTTTGATATTTCATTGTCGTCAAACGGGGAAATGATCTCGAGAACAAGCTTGTCATCACCCAATTCAATTTTCGCTTTACACAAGGATATTAAAATTGAAAAAAAAAGAATGTTATTATAAATAAATTGAAAAATAATAATTTCTCTATCAAAAAGAAAAGAAAGAAAGAACAGGAGGAGGAGGAAGAGGAGGTAATTTGGACCAGATGAGGTTACTTTCCTTGAATGAAATCTTTTAAAAGCGTGGTAGATTACAATATGGTGAAAGTCACGAGTTACTTTCTTATTTTTTACTCGAACAGAAACCATCGGAAAATTAAAAAGAAAAAGAGAAATGATGGCAATGAAAAAAAGGCCGAGATTAGTCGTTAAAAAGGGAATGATATCCTTGCTGAAGATATGGGGTGTTTGTCATATTTTTTTTAAAGATTTTTTTGAAAGAACTTGATTTTTTCTATTTTAGATTAGAATTTTTTTTAGATCATTTTCATGTGCTGATATAAAAAATAATTTTTAAAAAATAAAAAATATCATTTTGATATATTTATGAACAAAAAATAACTTTAATAATTAATTACTTTTAATTTTTAAAATTTTATCCTTTTTTTTATGAAGCAGCTAAAAAGTTTTTCCCCCCTACTATATTATGTCAATGTAATTTTCACACAATATAATATTAAATTCAAGATGAACAATTAATTATTAATGTTATATGTTTTTTTATAATCTAAATATTTTATAATATAAAAAAACAATTCACCCGATATAAACTAGTTAATATCGATCACGAGTCCCTTGGACACCAGTAAAAATTAACAAGCCATTTGAGGTTTTACCTGATTAATGCCTTTTCTAATAGAAATTAAAACAAGCTTCGAGTCAAGCTCCTTATTATGAGTTTTCTTAATTAAAAATTAAAGTTTTCATTTGAAGTTTTTTTATTATCGTGCGTGTATCTCAATTAAATTCATGAGCTTTAATTTAATAACTATGTAAGCCTCCAATATTCAACAACTACTGAACTCGAACATGGGACTATAGGAAAAACAAACCCTCTAGTTTTAAGTTTTTACCACTCGATTGTCTACTATATAGTTGTTTTAAGTCCTTTTCTTATATATACCAGGGTTGAGTATTTTTTGTTTGATTCAACTTTTATGAATAAAAACAACCGAATTGAAAAATAAAGAAAATACAAAAAAAACAAACAGTCCCAGTTTCGGTTTATTTTTTTAACAAAAAACCGTAAAAAAGTATTGTTTTTTTTTTCCCTTTTTTTACTGTAACCATGTTTTTCTTCTCCCATTTAACCAAAACAAAAGCAAACAAAAAATTGAATTGAACCGGTTAGGTTTTGGTTTACTATTTTTTTATTTTTAAAACCGAAAACCGAATCGGATTTTAAAAAAATGTAACTGTTTTTTTTTTATTTTCCCGGTTTTTCAATTTTTTCGGTGACCGCTAATTTATACTACTCTCATGCAACAAAAAGTCGATCGAACTGGGCATCCCACAGACCCACACCGCAGTAGCTGGAAGAAAATGCAAACCGAATTAGATGCCAATCTTGATAGGAAAGTGAAGTTCTCTTTTTATTTTCTTGGTAATTATTTTGGCATCCCTGGACCTTTACATTGGTGGGATTGACAGCTGGAGAGACACTTTACAATGTCAACACGTAACATAAGACAACAAGAAGCTAATATGAGCATCATGATGACCAGCATGTGGCCCAGAATGATAAAGGGGAATGACAAATCATGATCGCCACAGGGAGAAGCGAAGGAAAAGTGGAGGGGTGGGCTGGCTCGGAGAAGTACTGGTGGCAGATCAGAATCCAAAGAAAAAAAACGTCTACTTTAAGTTCAAGGCATACAGGAGATGCCCTCAAGCTGTGTTCTGTGCAAACGTGGGTCCCTAAATGGTATAATTTGGTTCCATTTCACCCTGTAAAGTTACTGTTTCGGATTGGGTTTCAGTTTTTTAAAAGTATATTTTATTTAAAATTATTTTTTTTAAAATTAAATTTGACGTATATAAATTTTAAAAACATTAATTTTTTTAATTTAAAATATAAAAAATAGAATAATTTTTAAAAATATTTTAAAAAACAATTACCATCACTTTTAACATCCTTTCGTGCCTCGAAAGCAAAGGTTGAAAATTCGCTAATGTTAAATATGTGGAGGCTCCATGTCACTCATCATTCTCATCCACTACCGTATACCCTTTCTGGATGCAGTGGAAGTTTCATCATTAACCATTGATCTGATCCATCCTCCACTTCAATGGTTAATGATGCACACTTCCCCTGTATCCAAGTTAGCCTGTGCTTTTTTCTCATTTTGATGGTGGATTGTGCATCCCCCAGTATTTATTGTTACAAGATATATTTGGCTTTGCGATAATTTTTATAGTTAAGCTTAACCATAAAGCTTGTGTACTTATTTAAAATTATGATTGAACAGTGGTTTTTTGGCCTGGTGGTTAAAATAATTTATTTTTTTGTATCAGGGTTCAAGTCCCATTATCTATGTTCGTCACCTCTTTATGTTCACTAGATTTACAGGATATTAAGTGAATCCAGATATTAGTTATAATACGTGTAAGCTCTAACAGATACTATTTATAGAAAATATATAATTAAACGACAGTTATGGAAATTTGACCGATAAAATCAATTACTTTTTCATTCATTTATCATCACGCAGCTAATTAAAAGTCGTGCGAGCGTATCTTCAAATAATAATATCAATTGTTTCAAGCGACTTAGTTTTCTACAAAAAAAACACCCATCCACCTGATATGATTATTCATTGTAAGATACGTACCAACAAGATATGGCTGGTTGGTGATAAGATTTTCGAGTAATGCTAAACATTAATAAAATATAACAAAAAATACTTTTAAAAATAGAAGTAGATTCCACTCTATAATCACCACTCTAAAATTAATATTTATTTTAAAAGTTTTCTATATGTCCAGCATCACTTCAAGTTTATTATAGAAAATTATGGCAGCACTCATTTTTTAAACTAAAAGTATTCTCAAACAATTTGATTTGATTTCATTAAAATTACATGCATTGATATGATGAGAGTTACCACCAGGTTAATTAATCACTTGAGGTTAATTTCTGGTAATTAAATAGTAGCTAAAAAATTACATTGGGTGGCACAGCAGGTACGGGCAAATCGATGTAGTCTTCCCTCTGCAGTCGAAATCGCTAATAAATAACCATTTTTCTTGCAACATCAAGACCTCTTCCTTAAAAAAACAACCTATGGAGATCGAATCAAATCATTTTGAAAATTGTTTCACTTTTGATTTGTAAATACACGTCCAAGCCCAACGCTTTACACCTTTTCACAACACAGGAACGCATGCAAGACGAATAAATATTCATGCGCACGCTCCTTCCAACATAAAATAAATCAAGATCTTTGTATCCTGCGATGAGTGAAATTCACCCACGACTTTTCACGTGCATGGGTGTTTGAAACCAGAAAATTATATACTTAATCTCCGCGTCTAACGATGAGATAGCAAATTAATGCCTGGCTATTAACAGGATTGCATGACCGAGACAACATTTAGCCCAGATTTTTTAAAGGGAATTCGATCACTCTCCAATTTAGTTGAAGTATGACGTTTAAAATATAAAAAAAACAGACAAGACAACCTATCCACCTTAATTTTTATATATCCAGTCACTATAAGGAGAGATGCTATCATTCTAGCTGGCAATGTGGACTTTTCCTTAAGCAGTAGGTGCTCTTGTGGAATTATCGTTTGATTTTTCCCTTTCTCATTCGGATATTTTTAATAAATAACAACTCGGTTGCGTGTGTAGCAGGATCTTCGTTATTTATTAACATTCATATGATTGCTCGAAGATTCTACGTATGCTATTGCTAACTATTAATGAGCAATTGATTAATGGGTTCAATTTACTTAATTATACTGTAGCAGTCTACTGGGTGCTTGATTGTAGTGTAGTTGAAGTTGTTTTTAAAAATATTTTTTATTTAAAAATAGATATAAAAATATTTAAAATTTAATTTAAAATAAAAAATTAAATTTTTTATTGTTTTTCAAAAATATTTTTAAAACACAGTGTCAAACATGACTTAAATTACTAATCTCGAAAGTTGTAAGTATTTACATTGCTCTTCAATTAGGTTCTTAACAGACATTCCATTCAATTAGATACACAACGAATAAAAAATTCACAATTGGGCCCTCCAACCACATTTTAATTTTTTGTTAAGATTGAATGTTTGTCAATAAAATAAAATAAAATAAACATTTAAAAGAGAACTTGACGTGTGTTGTTAAGATCTAGCTACAATGATTTTTGATGGATAGACTCGAACCATGAATTGTGATAAATTAGGAGTGGTGATAAAACAAAATAATAATCTAGGATCTATCTGAGAGTGCCTGTATAATTGAGGATCAATGTGAGGTTATCCCTTTATCATATTTTTATTATTGATATTGTGGTGTAAGGATTTTCTTTTTCTTAAAAATATATTAAAATATTTTTTGTAGTTTTTTTATCTTACAAATTAAAACTACAAATAAATAAATAAATAATTATTATGACGAGTTTGATATTTTTAAAAATAAAATAAAATATAATATTTAAAGGCAAATATTACCATATATATTTCCAAACTTAATGATGTCGAAATATTGAATTATCAAACCCGTCATGATAATTCCATCGACTTATTAAAGACTCGATTAAGAGTGTCAGCAAAAGACGACAGAAGAAAGTTACGTGAAGTTCACGTGATTTAAGAGTATGAAATGATGGGAATAAGGATATTAGCACTTGATGAAATATTCTGTATAGTATAAGCACCAATAATTAGTTTTATTGTTCAAGAAAATGACTTCGCGCCTAATTGGCTTGAAAGCTCAAAAGGGTGACGTGGAGGATTAGCGACAGACATAAGGGCATGATGAGACCACACTTGCTGTTCATATGTGTACGCCAAATTGAGGTTGGTGCTCGAAAGTTATGCCTTTCAGTTTCTATCACGGAGAAAGTTAGCAAATTATTATTGATTAGTGGGTTTCAATAAGCTTATTCAAATCAAGTTGCTGGGTTGTTATTTCAGTGCCACGACACGAAGGTGCCTTTGTAATGTCATTTCGGGGTCGTGGGATTGAAATAAATATATATATATATATATATACACAGCCATGATTAAAATACAAATTAAATAAACAAAATGTGTTTTAGTTCTTTAAACGTATAGATTAATATAGTTGTAAAATCCAACCCATGTTATAATTGTGTTTTTTTTTTAAATAACATTATTTGTACCTTCTATTTTTGCCACTATAATGTATGTTGCCGGTGACCTACGGAAATATCAGATCACACTGTCTTGTTCAATTGCTCGGTATTTGCGTGTGAAAAAGAGTTGTGAGAAGCAAGGACCCTGCATTCTCCATCAATCAATGGAATGATAAATGTAGATACAAGAAAGCTACACAATGCCTTCACACATTGTACGAACAATTTTTTTAATGAGATTCCAAATAATAATAATAATAATAATAATAATAATAATAATTTCTCGTTTATTTAAACAACAAATATTTATTTTTTATAAAAATATAAAATAATTAAAATTTTACTTGCCCATCTATACATATAAAATTTACATTTTAGAGAAATACAATTTCGTCACATAAGAACATAGGGTGATGATGCATTATTTTCTGATGGAAAAAAAATTAGCTATAGTTAAATAGATATTTCACCTCAAGAGTGCACAAGAAAACAACCGGTCATGGATCTGTGTAGTGCAATGTCATGGATGGTCGGTCAGTATGATAGATGACTAGTCATAAAAGAGTTTTGACCTTAGATAGTAAATAATCCCAACCCGTGAGTCAATTTAATAATTTAGTGATTCGTAACTAGATTTCAATCAAATTTTATTTTGAATCCACTTGAAGAGTAATATGATTACATTAAATAGGAAAACAATATTTAAAATGATATGTTTTATTTAAAAATAACACAATAATATTGTTTTGTAATTCGTTGACTATATTTCTATCTCCCGGCCAATTAACCAATGTCACTATATTCTTTTCTTTTATTACGGTTAGTATTCGGATAGATTTGTTTATTAATTTTAAATTTAATAACCATGTAAATCTACCATAAGTATTATATTAGATGACTCGTTAATCTAGCTACATTCTTATTTTGGGATGAAGTGCTAGAATAGAGCCAGGCAACTGCTCCCCGAGCTTGATGTGGCAAACACAAACTCTAAGAGAATGAAGACAACCGAGATAGAGAAATATCACTGCACGCGTGAGATAAAAGAGGTTTGCAATTTCATGGCACTGGCAAAAGGTGGTCAGAATTTCTTTCTAAAGTTCAAAAAAGAAAGTTGTCGTGAAGGCATCTGGTGTGGGAGGCTGGCTTAATATATAATTGGAGAGCACTGTAATAGAAATAAAGGTTCGATTGTAGATAAGAAAAAATGTTCAGTGATGAATGTTTTTAAAATACTTTTTATAAATAACTTTATATTATATATTTGAAGCATAATCAAAAACTTCATTTTGTAAAGTTTAAGTAATTTACATATTGTTTGGAACCAAGTCACATGTGAAATTAAATTATATTCATAAATAAATTTGAATTCAAATGATAACCTATTACAACTCTTATATTTAGAATATATACTAGCGATATGCCCGCGCGATGCGCCGGGTTTTTTTTATATATATATAAAAAATTGATTGATTTTATGTGTTGTATGTCATTATTTTAATATTTAATCAGCAAAATTATAATTGATAAAATTTGTTAGATTATAATTGACAAAATCTGTTAGAAACAGTTTTTTTCCTATCAAAAAGAGATTGTAAAATTTATTGCTCATATTTTTATATTAATAATATTTTTAGAATAATAATCAAAAGGTTATATATATATATATATATAAAGGTGCTAATATTAAATAAATATCAAAATATATAATTAGTCTCATATATTGATAAGGGAAAAATATTACAAATAATAATAATTATTATTTTGAATGTCTTATATTTAATATATTTATAAAAAACACATTATAAAAAATAACTATCAACATACTACCGGATAACTTTTCTAATATTATATTTTAAAAAGTAAATTTCTATTTCTATTTTTGTACTTTAAATTTGATTTTTTATATATTTTGATTAAAAATATTTTTTTAAAAAATAAATTTAAAATATTTATAAATAAAAAATAATTTTATAAAGAAACTCAAACATTCAAACATGGTCGTCTCCGGACAAATAAAAGAAAAACTCATTCAAGGACACATTTATGATCTATGACCAGGCCATACATGGAAAAGCAAGGAACGCACTGTTTATAGACGAAAAATTAAAAAAAAGTTTCACGTAGACGTGAAAACAGTCGATTAAATATCCAGTCTACAGTAACTATGTGTCTGCACTCACAATGGCTCTACAATAAAATAATGAGCTGTTTTAGCTCTGGTACTAATATTAACTTGTTTTAAATACACGTGGAAAAAATGAATTAACAATTTTGACTATTTATTCATAATTCTTTTTTGTTTGAAAAATGGAGTCAAGATTCTTAAAATAAATAAATAATAAATAAAAAGTGTTTTTCTCCAAAGCAAAGAAGAGGATATAAAAGGTATTTTTGAGATTATGGATCCTAAAAGGGTAAAGTAAACTCTAAATTTAGATACGTGGAACAAACCATGGCGTGCTTTTGTTTTTGCTGGGTGTATGTGGGCCTTATGAACAGAAGGCTTGACTACGTTGTTTGTCCTTATTGGCAGGTAAAGGCTCTCCTCTCCTTCTCTTCTCTGCCGACGCTTGTCGTTTTCGATAATTAATTATTAAGTGACGGGGAATGTCATAGAGATTGCATTTTTTAAAAATATATTAAAATAATATTATAATTATTTTTCAAAAAATATTTTAATATTAATATAACAAAATAATTTTAAAAAATAATTTTAAATCAACATTCTCCTGTCACAGTGCCAAACACACTTTATATATACACACACGCACACACACACTAAAAACATGTATCCGTGTTATGTAAAACACGTTCCTTTCCTAGTGTTCCTTTTACTGACTCTCACATTGAGGGTGAAACTGTATTTGAACATTATTAAAAGTATATTTAATTTTTTTAAAAAATTAAATAGCTTTAATGTACTATGTTAAAATTAAAAATATATATTTTATTTTCTTAAAAAAAAGAAAAAATTAAGATGCTAGTAGATTAGCTAACGATACCGTACTAATTATTTGCCAAGCCTTTGAAAAAAAAACAGACATAAAGAGGAAAGGAAAGATCATATATTTCTATCTAAATTTGTTTACCCATAATTATATTTATTTTCCTAACTTAAAATCAATACAGAAAATAACTGAGAAAAGAACACTAATTTTATTCCACACCGTAAAATCTCTAAAAAAGTACAGCACGGCACACTCTCAAATTTACATTTACCTGGTGAAACCTGAAAGGGGTGACGCAGCAAGAACACAGGAACGTGTGGGGGAGTGGGGACCACATGTTCTTTTTTGGCTTTTTAACTACCCTTGGATTCTGTTACCTCGACGCTCTCCTCTGCTCTACCTGCTTACGAGCCTCGTCATCTTAGACGCGCGAGGAGAGACAGCGAGAGTTGATCTCTTTTCTAGGTCCCGTACCCCCACCCCACTTGTGGTGAATCTATCAACAAAGTGTCTAAAACGAGCTGTAATGTTCAAATCACATCCATCCTGAAATCTATTATTTTTTAGATATTGTACAGTTTTCACGGTTGTGGTTTTTTTTTAAATATATTATTTTTATATATAAAATATTTTAAAAAAACAAACATTATTCTGGTATCGAGCACAATTTTAGTCTTGGCAACAAAGCATGTCAAGTTCACCTTTCCTGTCGAGAATGTATCATTGTGTTGGAAATCAAGGTGATAAGACGATCGCATCGCATTAATGAAAACTTGCCATTTAAGGCATTCGACATCTCGATTAAAAGCTCTGTCCTTTGCGTGTGCAGGCAGATTTCGAAGGAAAACTATGGCTGAGTTCAGAGCACGATCCCTTTTGTTATTAGAAATTTCTAAGACAACCCTCTTGCTATAATATTTTGCATGGAAACCCTCTACTTTTGATTCCTAGTCACAATTGGCCCTTCCAGACGTCCTCCATTTATCGTCACTTTACATGTCTAGGAGGGTGGAGGGATAAGTTCACGTTGAAGTTCTGTCCACAAATTCAAAGTGTGGATACTAAGGGACCAAAAGTTGCGAGAGGGACTGAATTGATGGATTTCTGAAAATTAAGGATTCACCGGATGAATTTACCATTCAAAATCGTAGTTACAAAATCCGATTTAGCCAAGAGGAGGGTCGGGTAGGCCAGTCCATAAGAACAATGTATTGGATTTTAAAAAACAACATGACTCTGTTTTAATTTATTTTATTATTAAAATAAACAAATTAGGTCTTGCCCTCGTTTTTTATTCGGTTTATTGAGTCGTAAATATAACAGTCAGGTCAAATCAGGTTTGTTGCTGTTCTCAACCAGAAAATTAAAATATAGGCTCACTTTATTTATGGAAAAATAATTTAGTTTTGGAAGTGGTTCATGGAAAATGGATTAGTGGATACACTGAAACGCCGCGGTTGTAATCGGCGAGATTGTCTGAATAAGATGACCTGGTGTCTTATGATTGGACCGTGCGGATTTATTATCCAGCTCAAGTGTAAACAGCAAAAAGTACTATTAGATAATAAATCACAATCCAAAGGCACACATCGACCGCCAATTCAAGCCAGGAATCAACCGTGTTGTGCAATCATAGCCGTGTATTTTTTTATTTATTAAAAATAGAAAGAAAAAAAAATAACGAAACAGGAGGAGATAAAAAAAGAAGCATCGATCGACCGTTAAAATTAAAATAACTAGAAGCAGAAGCTGTGGTCTGGTCAACTGGGCCGAGTTTTCAATAGTAATAGACCGCAGAGGCGCAGAGACATCTCCTCGGCCAGTTACTGTGCTGTATCGTAGCTGTCACTGCATGTCTATGTAACTGGATGTTGCGCCACAGTGCCATGCAGTGGCATCAAGAAGATCAGGTATGCCTACGATCTGTTTTCTTTTTTTAATTGACCATGATAAATTTCCTTTCTCGAGCCCATATCGATGCATTTATATGAAATTTAATTCCTCTCCCTTTTAAATATCAAGCGTGAAATGATTATTTTGAAAGTAATAAAACATAAATATTATCCTTCCTCAAATGCATAAATAATTGCAAGAAAAAAAATGAAGGGATCCTTTTATTGGGGGTCATTGTCTGCCACTTTTTCCGGGCACCCCGATGGACCTCATGATTTTCAGTGAGTATTGTTGACAATTGACAGTGCGGTGGAACCTCGGCTACTAGCTTGACTACTAGTCGTAGATATGCTGAGTGACTGGTGTCACTTTTCATACTTTCCTTCTTCGTCACCTCACCCGAGCCGGGCTTGCTGGAAAAGAGAAATGGAGATAACTCCACGGTGGCAGGGGAAGAGCCTCTCCCACGCAAAGCAGAAAAAAGAAATGTTTGAATTCATTCGGGACGCTCTCTTACTTGAAATGACTGCGCAGATCCAACCACGTACAGGTGAACTTAGATTTGCTGAAATAGATTATCAAGACCTCTATGACAGGATCCTCTATGACAGGATCTGTTTACTTAAAAACGACTTCTCTTTTTCTTTTTATTTATTTTCAACGAGAAATTAAACACATGCTCCAAAAATAATAAAAAAAATTAAGATTATAACTATTATTTTTTTATATGAGGAAATAAATTTATAATAACCATCACAATCTTTTTTATTCGTTTGTAAATGTTTATTATGTTTTTATCTTAATGAATACTTATATTGTTCAGCAAAACAAATATTTATAATAACTATTAAATCTACGAAATTTAAAAGTGTGTGTATATTTTCTTCATTTATGAAAAATTTATAAGGAAAAATTATGGAGAACATCTAAAATGTGTTTTTTAACCTCTGTATATTTGAAAGTTTTTAAGTTTTTTGAGTGGAAAAATGTTGCATTCAAACATGGAATTTCTTTTTTGTTTTAACTTTTTTTTAAAGTATTACACTGTATATATATAACTTCATATTTTTAATGTATTGTGTGTATATTACCATGAATGCAAAATGAACTTGTATTGTTTTTCTTATTTCACTTGAAATCACTGCAATATTAAACAAGTATTTGATACTGTGTTTTAAAAAATAATATTTTATTATTTTAAATTAAATATTTTTGATGTTTTTAGATTATTTTCATGCACGGATATCAAAAATATTTTTTAAAATAAAAATATTTTTTAGTATATTTCTAAATAAAAAAATACTTTTAAAAATAACTTCAATGATTCAATTTGTTTTTTTTGGGGGAATATATTTGATTAAAATCCGTGAAATTGATTGACAAACCACATTACAACATCTCACGATATGTTTTTCTTAGACAACCTGTGCTGGGTATTAAACTCGTTGGTAGGAGTAAAAATCTGCCTTTTATTAATAAGTTGATGATTGAACGAGTTAGATTCAACTCATTCTTTTTTTTTTAACAGGGCCGGTTATATATTTTTATTACTCGAGCCCGTTCAGGCTCAGCTTACTGAGTGGATCACCGTGCTATTACGGTTTTTTAAACAATATTTCTGGTTTGATTGGTCAAAATATTAGGCAGCTCATCTAGAGATCAATTACACCTACAATGGAGCATAACCTAGGTAATTATCCCCTAAAATCTCAATATTTCAAAATCTACAGCTAAATTTTCCTTTACAGCTGAACTAAAATACCACCTGTAACACAATAATCTCCTTTTGTTTCAGTAATGAAGGGCTCAGATTTATTGACAGGGATGATCAGATGAAAGCAAGAACACACGGTGTGGCGACTACAATTTCAAAGATCATGAGCTGTGACGGTGGTCCAAAGTCGTAACGCGCACACACAAAGATAGCACAAGAATACATTACCCTCGTCCTTCTAGAAGGAGGAACAGTGATAATAGCTTATACTAAAAATTTTGTTAGTCATGACTAGGATAATTATTGAAAATTTATATAATTATTAATTTTAAAGCTGTGAAATTAATTAAAATTTATATAAACTAACCGGATATCTATATTAAAAAAATATTATCGTCAGACATTCCTCGTATCC
Source organism: Salix exigua (assembly GCA_032356905.1). NCBI lineage: Eukaryota > Viridiplantae > Streptophyta > Magnoliopsida > Malpighiales > Salicaceae > Salix > Salix exigua. The sequence goes on along the minus strand of CM063589.1, from coordinate 1,672,810 downwards.
GATCCAGAAGAGTTAAATGGAAAACAAAAATTATAAGAAAAAACGAAGAATTAAGTCTCAGACACATACTATATATGGTGTTTAAGTTGAAATAATAAATATTTATTCAATAGTAATAAATATTTATTTAATAATAATAAATATTTATTCAAAAATATATTAAAAAACTGCAGAGTCCTGATATATAAAAGCTGGCGAACTTGCAGGACGTACTTTGTTGGAAAAGAGAGAGCGAGGGTGGCCGGATACCACCGCCATTTTTTACTCCATTAGGGGTAAACCCGTCAAGAAGAACCACGCGTCCCTTTCAAGTTCCAATTGTTCTTTAAAATAAAAGACAATTTCATTAATTTCTTAAAATAAAATAATTTAAAAAGCATGGTTATTTTGGAGCACTTGCAACGTCTTCCCTTTTAAGTGACACCTCGAACTAGAATATTTTTCACTCTCTTTCACCCACCCCACCCCTACCAGTACCACCACCGTCACCACCACCACCACAACTCTCCTCTCATTTCTCATTCCTCTTAGATCCCATTTCTCTACCTGGCCTCAATCTCACGCTTCCTCTACTCACTGGAGCTACATTTCTACTGGTGAGTGAGGTTTTTTCTATCCCCATTACCCTCTGTATTGGCGAGCTATTTCTTTCATTGGCTGTGAGAAATATAAAAACGAAAATGGAAATGAGCTTCGTTTGGCGTGTGTGTTATGTTTGTTTCTCCTTTTTGAAAAAAAAAAGATTTTATTTGGTCCATTTTTTCCAACTCCTTTTTTTATCAAAGTAGAGATTATCATTTCTCTATCTGTCGGTGAAGGGTTCCTATTGTAAGATTTCTTCCAATTCAAGTCTTTCTTCAATCTTATATTTTTCTTCCTGTTTTGATTATATAACATGGCTTTAGCCTTTTATTGGTCAATAGCTGAAATGACTTCTTGTTTTCTATTCTCTTACTTTTTATACTTGTGGATTTTTTCTTGATATCTGTTTTGGTATCAGCCTGTCAGTGCCTGATAATGGTGGCATTTGGCGGTGAATTCACTTTCTGGTTTTGATTTCTCAGTTTAGCACTCTCACTCTCTCTTTCTGTTACTATTTCATTTTTTTTCTTTCTAAAATCCCATTTGTATAAATAAAAACTTTTTAGTTCTTCTCAGTGCGATTAATTTTATTAATTATTGTTATTTTTTTGTGTTATTGATTGAATTTTTGAAATCTTTATATGGTATTAATTACAAAATCGGTGATTCGATCTTTGTTGTAATAATTGAGAAAGCATGCATGTCATTAATGACGATAATAAAATCATTGTATTTGCGTAGCTCTGATGTTTCTGTCATACTGGGTTTAATTGCTGAGCTACAGGAGGATTTAAAAGCGAAATTTAATGAGAGAAAATGCCATTATTCCTAGGATTTGTATCACCATTAAAACAAGCGAGCCGCAAGAACCTGGTTTAATAATTAATCAAGTTTTTTAATTTTTAAAGTGCAGGATGATTGTTCTGAAGTCATTTTCTCCAGACTTACATGTTAAAATATTCAAATGGAATTCGTTTTTTTTTTTAATGTTTATAGTTGATGAAGATTATGTGTTTTGTTCTGTCTAGAAGTTGTACCGATAGATTGAAGTAGTTGTTTTAATACGCTTGATTATTGCATTATATATTTTCTGACTGATTTCTGTCATTTTAACTGATATTTACACTTGAAATTTCCAGTCCGATATGGATCGCCGGAGTTGGCCATGGAAGAAAAAATCATCCGACAAGACTGAGAAAGCGGTTGCGGCAGAAGATTCCGGTGGTTTACAGGGAGTGAAGGTATATTCACTGATATAAGTTTTGTTTGTGCTTTGATTGACAATTCTGTCTCCATTTTCTTCCGTTACTGTTTGCTTGTTTTTGATGTCTGATCTCCGACATCCTTCTTTATTTGGATGGCTTAAGACATTGATTGCTAGACAATTGAAGCATTCCCATGAATTTCTCTGCAACTTTGTCGTCGCTGATGAGTGAATTTGTGTGCTGCAAATTTTGACATAATTAAAAATATCAGATTGATGAACTGCTCTCTTGAAAGGGATCTTCCTTCTCTAATTTTCTACAAGCCATTTTAGTCTCTTAACCGTTTCAGATTTGATTGGTGAAAAAGACTAACGATGAATTAGCGGAGCATCATATCGTCTCCAGCTTCAATGGGAAATTATTAGCTTCTCTGGTTAATTCTTTTTTTCTGGATTTCTTTTAATGAGAACAGGATAGCTATAAAAAACCCAAGCACGTTCAAATTTCTGTGGAATCATACACCCATCTCACTGGTTTAGAAGATCAAGTGAAGACATATGAGGAACAGGTTGAAACACTAGAGGATCAGATCAAGGACTTGAATGAAAAGTTGTCTGCAGCCCATTCGGAGTTGACTACCAAGGAAAACCTAGTGAAACAACATGCTAAAGTTGCAGAGGAAGCTGTCTCAGGTAGGACACTGGTCTGTGATATAATACAAAGATGATTGTATAGGAGCTTATTTATCCATCAAAATTCTAAAATTTAATTTGAAATGAATTGTATTGAATTTGAATACCTCTTAATGCAGGTTGGGAAAAGGCTGAGGCTGAAGCTTTGGCATTGAAAAATCATCTGGAAACAGTTACACTCTCAAAGCTCACTGCTGAAGATCGGGCATCACATTTAGATGGAGCTCTCAAAGAGTGCATGCGGCAGATACGAAATCTAAAAGAAGAACATGAACAGAAAGTTCAGGAAGTTGTACTCAACAAGAACAAGCAGTTAGACAAAATTAAGATGGATTTTGAAGCGAAGATCGCTAACTTAGATCAAGAGCTCCTTAGGTCTGCTGCTGAAAATGCTGCGCTTTCGAGGTCATTGCAAGATTGTTCTAATATGGTAATCAAAATAAGTGAAGAAAAGTCGCAAGCTGACGCTGAAATCGACCTTTTGAAGAGCAATATCGAGTCATGTGAAAGGGAAATAAACTCCCTTAAATATGAATTCCATGTAATTTCTAAAGAGCTGGAGATTCGTAATGAAGAAAAGAATATGATCATGAGAACTGCTGAAGCAGCTAACAAGCAGCATACAGAGGGTGTAAAAAAAATAGCTAAGCTCGAAGCAGAATGCCAAAGATTACGTGGTCTTGTTCGGAAGAAATTGCCAGGTCCTGCTGCACTTGCCCAGATGAAGCTAGAGGTTGAGAGTTTGGGTCGAGATTATGGAGACTCTCGACTGAGAAGGTCTCCTGTTAAGCCTCCAAGTCCCCACTTGTCCTCAGTGCCTGAATTTTCACTGGACAATGTACAGAAATTCAATAAAGAGAATGAGTTTCTCACAGAGCGTTTATTTGCAGTGGAGGAGGAAACAAAGATGCTGAAAGAAGCTTTGGCAAAGCGTAACGGTGAACTGCAGGCTTCTAGGAATCTGTGTGCCAAGACAGCAAGCAAGCTTCGAAGTCTAGAAGCTCAATTTCAAACCAGCAATCATCAGAAAAGTTCCCCAAAATCTCCCATTCAGGTTCCTGGTGAAGGTTACTGTAGTCAAAATATCACTAATCCACCTAGCTTAACCTCTGTGTCTGAAGATGGAAATGATGATACCCAAAGTTGTGCTGACTCTTGGGCAACGACATCAGTCTCTGAGGTTTCCCATTTCAATAAGGACAATCACAGTGAGAAGGCTGAAAATGCAAAGCATCTTGAGCTTATGGATGACTTCTTGGAGATGGAAAAAATGGCTTGTTTAAATGCAGATAGCACCACAACCATTTCAAGCTCACCAAACAACAGGCCTTCTGAAATTGCAAACACTGATGCGTTGGCTGAGGTCTCTTTACAAAATGAAGATGCACTGTCTGAAGAGAAGCATGATTTGGATCCAATGGTGAATCATGTGTCCTGCAATAAGGATTCTTCAGCCATAAATTCAGGATCTGATGCAGACCTGTCGTCATTTGTGAAGCTCCAGTCTAGAATCTCTATGCTACTCGAGTCTGTGTCCAAGGAGGCTGATGTGGGTAAAATTTTGGAGGATATCAAGCAGGCTGTGCAGGATACAGAACCCGCTGCAAGCCATGGTTCCAAGGAAGCACACCATTCTGATGCAACGTGTGACAGGCAAACTTGTCCTGAAGATGCTGGTATAATGGGAGAGCAAGAAATCACATTGTTGCAAGAGAGTAAGGCAGCCACACAAATTATGCACGCAGTGAGCGAGGAGTTGTTGGCTGCCATTTCTCAGATTCACGGCTTCGTACTATTGCTGGGAAAAGAAGCAATGGCAGTTCATGACTCTTCGTGCGATAGCGTTGGTCTGAGCCAAAAAATCAAGGATTTCTCAACCACTTTCAAGAAAGTTTTATGCAACGACAGAAGTCTGATTGATTTCGTGTTTGAACTTTCTCACATCTTAGCACTAGCTAGTGGGCTCCGATTCAATGTCCTAGGATATAAAGGCAATGAGGCGGAAATCAATAGTCCTGATTGCATTGACAAGGTCGCCTTACCAGAGAACAAGGCCATTCAAAAGGATTCACTGGGAGAAACATTTCAGAATGGTTGTGCCAGCATTTCCAGTCCTACCTCTAACCCGGAGGTCCCTGATTATGGAAATTTGGTACCTGGCTATGGATCAAATACCACATCTTGCAAGGTCTCATTGGAAGAGTTTGAAGAATTGAAATCAGAGAAGGACACAATGGCCATGGATTTAGCCACATGTGCTGAAAATTTTGAGATCACAAAATCTCAATTACATGAAACCGAGCAGCTTCTAGCTGAAGTTAAATCACAGCTGACTTCTGCACACAAGTCTAACAGCTTGGCTGAAACACAGCTCAAATGTATGGCAGAGTCATATAGGTCGCTTGAAACACGTGCACAGGAGCTAGAAACTGAGGTAAACCTTCTGCGGGTGAAAACAGAAACTTTGGAGAATGAACTTCAAGAAGGAAAGAGGAGTCATCAGGATGCCTTGACCAGATGCAAGGAACTAGAAGAGCAACTGCAAACGTAAGCTTCCATCCTTTTCTTTTACTTACCATCTATTTTGTGCAAACTTATATGCTATGATCCATGTCCCCCCCCGACTATTTCATGTTTTTTGAATTATCTTGTGGAATTTCCTGATTCTTCATCTCTGAATTTGAAGTTCTCTCTAAAATTAATAATTTTTCTGTTATTTTTAGGAAAGAGAGCTTGTCAGCAGCTGACATTGACCTCAAGAGCAAACAGGTGGGGCATCTGTCCTCTTCATCATTCCTTAAATTGTCATTTGCTCAGACTAAATTTGTTTCTCATGCTATTAGTAATAAAGGGAAAATTGTAAGAGATATATAAACGTCAGGAACTTTGCCCACTGATGCTCTCTGAAAAATTAATCCAGTGCTCCAAACATATTTATAATACAGTAATGCTCAACAACATTGTATATCACTCCATATTGCAAGCTCATATATGGACCTCACTTGAACAGACCAATAATATGAGCACTCCATGAAAGCTGACTTTGATCTCTAAAAGTAAATGATTTTTTTTTAATACAATGCAACCCATCATTGATCAGTGTAAAGAGCTAAATTGAAACTACTATTTCAGGATAAAGAAATCGCAGCTGCCACAGAAAAGCTAGCAGAGTGCCAGGAGACGATATTTCTTCTTGGCAAACAGTTAAAATATTTGCGTCCTCAAACAGAGATCATGGGATCTCCTTACAGTGAGAGGAGTCAAAGTGGCGATGAGATTGGCAAGGACGAACCTGCAGTAAGTGGCATTAACTTGCAGGAGTTTGATAAAGCTGAGATGGACACGGATACTTCTGTTAATTTCCACAAAACAGGCGGTGAATCTCCATCGGATTCATACAGCCATCCATGCAGTCCATCCAATACAGAGTCAAACCTCTTGAGATCGCCAGTTGGCTTAAAGCATCCGAAACACAGGCCTACAAAATCAACTTCCTTCACGCCAGAGAAACACTCTCGAGGATTTAGCAGGTTCTTTTCCTCGAAAGGGAAGAATGGTTTCTAGGATTGCAGCTTGCGGGCAACAATAATGGTGTCGTGGATAAATTAAGATCAATTTAGCAATAAGCTGAATCACCAAATATGGAGTTATCGACCATAACTGGTTTTAGAATCACTTGTGGAGTATTCAAACTCTGACCCTGAGTTTGTTGAGGTTTCATATTGTGAAATGATGCTTTGAACACTGGGTGGGTTTTTTGTAACTAATGACTGTATAAGGTATCCACATCTATCACCACCAGTTTCTTTATAGTATTTGCCTTCTGTAATTTTGTGGATCGAACATGACATGTTTTCTGGACCTTCATTTGTAATTAGAATTCAAAGGAAAATAGGATGATAGAAAAACGAAAAAGGATCGAGAAATCCTAGACATCCCTGATTCTGAATTCGTTACGGTTTAAAAGGTGACTTTGTTGGTTTATATTATAGCAAAAGAAATGTAGAAATGTCAATGAATGATGGTTTCTTGATATCAATCAGAGCTTTGTTTGTTGACCTAACCGTTACAATTACGGATCTTACAATTTCTATTTGGATTCTTACAAAATGGGCTTCTTCGTGTCGTTTTGGATTCTTTTGTTTGCTTTGGAACGAGGATTTGGATACTGTCGGAGAACTGCAGGACCTGAAATTGGAGGCTACTGGTACAGATAAAACAGCTTGGAAAATTGTGTTCACGCTTCTCTACTTTCCTCACGGGGAAAACAATCAGAAAATCACTGCTTCGAATGACGGATTTCAAACCTACATGTCGTTCAAGAAAATACCTTTTCTTTTCTTTTCATTTTTCCTTTTCTTTTCTGGGTTCTGAAAGCTTCACGGGAGTGTGTTTGATTTTGATGTAAAATAGTATTATTGGGAAATTTTGAATTTTTTCAAATGTTTTAACAATCACGTGTAACATGCTCTGCAAAGATAGTTTAAGAACTTGTTTGATATCGTAATAGTATTTTTTAAAAGTTTTTTTATTTGGAAATTAATTGTAATAATATTTTTATTATTTTTAATTTAAAATAAAAATAATAATTTTAAAAATATTAAAATAAAATAAAAACTCTAAATCAATAAAATAGCTGTGCATATTCGACCCACACAGAAGCCCGTTGAATACTCATCCTCGGGGTGATGATCAATTACTCGGGAGTCGGGATTGCTCGGGTAATATGAATCGTCTTTAGCAATATGATTTTTTAAAGTTTTCCAGATTTTTTTCAGAGGGATATTTTCCGTTTTTCTTAAAGTGCGCGGCGTAGATCCAAAACTCTGAATGTTCCCTGCCAATAGAGCTATCGGATGTAAAATTTATACCATTGAAGAGCTTAGCATTGACTTTCGAGATGTGTTTTAAAATTGTTTTTGAAAAAAAACTTGTATTTTTTGTAATTTTAAATTAAAATATTTTGATGTTTTTAGATATTTTGATATAATAGTATCAAAAATAATTTTTAAAAAATAAAAAATATTATTTTAATATATTTCTAAATAAAAATAATAACTTAAAAAACAAATTTAACCTCATCTCTAAACATATCCTCCGTCCCGATGGAAAATGATGTGATAGAGGGGCATTTCGTTACGTGGCCCTTTCTGATTGTTTTTTGAAGTCGTGGCGAGGAGAGGAGTGGGCCGGCTGCTAAAAGCCCGGAGTTATTGTAGCCCATTGAGTAAATTGGGCCTATTCAACTCAGAAGTCCATTCGACCCCCCTGTACCCAGTGGGTCATTCGGTATTCCTCTATTAATTGACGAGAAAGTCGAATCGATTGTCCTGCATTCCAAAACAAGAAGCAAACATGTATTTTTTCAAGAAATACCAGAACTTGCAGGGAAATTATCGATCAATATTTCTATCAGGGGATAGAATTTCAACAAATTCGATAGAGTTTGCCTGTCCTGTCTGAGCAATTCAAAGACAATTTGCTCACTCTCGAAGAGAATCTGCGCAGCAGCAGCACACTCTCTTAGACTTCTTAGATTCTGAAATCGAGAATCTGTGTTCTTAAACCCGGGGCTTATAACCTTTACTGATGTTTGAAATTAGGCTCGTGGGAGATAAAGGGTTTAATTAAGGTCTTAACAAGCTGTGAAGTTTACTCGAATCTCTAATGTATTTAACCACTTGTGGCTTAGTGCTCTTTTCAAAAGGGATTATTAATTTGAGATTTAATAACTTGAAAATATTTATTTTCAAATTTAAATTTGGATTCCATGAAGCCCGACATGATGAAGTCTCTTAACAGAAGACTTCATGAAATCCCATGGATAAAAAATTCCATGGATAAATCAGATCTTGGTTAAGCATGATCTACTCTTCATCAATCACTTGATTAATATAATATATATGCAATAAATAAAATCAAGGTTATTGATAATGTGCTCCCCAGAAATTAATTATCTAATCAACATGGTCTACAGATTAAAGCTCATGCTTTTCGAAAACTTTTATAAAGGTGCATTGTCACTCTAAATTAAATTTTATCCCTAATCAGTCTAAAATGTTAGGCGATAAGCATTAGCCACTTTACTCTTTTATGTACAGATACACATGAATTCAAGAAGACTAATTAAATGATTTTAAAATCCAAGTTAAGTCAGCTTCTTTAAAAAAGAGAAAAGAAAAAGGAAGATGACTTCACATTCTTTCGTTTAAACTCACAAAGCTTGTATCTGCTACTTCCCTAAACCGACCCGGTCATCCCAAGTCCATAGAGAACGTACTTTACATGTACTATGATTGTCCAAACTCAAGTTTCTACATCTTCCAATCCATAGTAGCCTTAGAAAAAACATCAATAGAGGTTTTCAACAACTAATCCTGTTAAATATACCATCTCACCTTATAGTTTAAATTATTAGATGAGATTTTAGAATATAATTTATATTATTCCATAACAGTACACTCTCTCAAGTAAAAACTCTTTTAACTTGAAATTTGTATAAACTCATATTATCTTGTACTTGAATTTTCAAGTAGAATAAAAGTGATGAAATTTGAATTGAATCAACAAGATTCTCTGATACTATATCAAGAAGTCATTTTATCTAAAATCTTAAAATATTATGTAAGATTTATATTATTATAATAATATTGTATTGCATCAATACAAACATGCCTGTAAAACTGTCTGGTTGGCAAACTGTTAACTCAGCTAGTTCTACATGCATGCGCGCGCGCGTATCCAGCCACTGGACATATTGACCCCGTCATGATACATGAATGCACGGTAAGCAAAAAAGAATCTGAGAAGGATTGCCGGTCTCATACTATTCTCTAAATATTTATGCGTGTACGTGTTTGCCTAGGGGAAAGAGAGCTAACAATGTATGTATTGATCAGTAATCGTATATAAATACACATATGTGGCCTGTAATATTGCTATTGTCAGTTATCCCACATTGTTTTTCGTTCAATTTATCATTTCTGATAAAATTATTGGATGTCAATTTCTCGTTTATTATTCATCATCATCCAGATCTTAAAAGGACAGCAGAAGATACTTTTTTATATAAACATATCAATTTCGTAGTCTGTATATTTTTCTTTAATTAAGAATGGAACTGAAAGGTATTATTATTGATTCGCTAAACGTCGGTTACTGATGATTTTGAAGGTTAGACGGTCACAATTAACTTCGCCCTCAGGGCAATTACTGGGTCATCTCCTTGAAGGGTTTCGATCGTCAAAAATGCACTATAAATTCTGCCGGTCGTAGACAGACGCACCTTTTCTTTTGTTTTTTTTTTAAATATAAAATACATTTTGAAGATATAGATGAACGAGTAAAACATATTCTTATGGTGCATGCTCTGATTAAAACTCGAAATTTGATGTGCAAATCACAAGTTTTTTATCATCACGCCATGTCTTTTAGAGACTTGACACCCTTTTCATTAATGGGATGACAATAAAATATTAATGCATCAATTTTTTATTAGGTTTTGATGGTGAGTGTAATTTCTTGTTGCTTGATGAATATTTGATGTCCGGGGGTTGCTACACAAACGGAGAGACACAGTTAGTCAAGAATTTCTGATGGTGGGGGGGGCAACATGCCTGCCCTACAACACAGCTCACCTCCCAGCATAAATGGCTCTCCTTGTCCACCGCCAGCTTGTGATTGGAGCAAAAACTTGAAAGAAAGTAACGGGGTAAGGCAAATAATTACACCCATCACGTACATTATCAAACAGAAAGGTCTGCATGCATAATATCATCCATGCAGAGATGACATTAAATTCTCAAATTGATGTGGAGTTTAATACCTCGACTTGTTTGTCATCTTTCTTGCTGGATGCATGTTTTCTTATATATTTTTCATGAGTTATAAACAGAGAAATCACACTTCCAGAAGGAAATTCTGTGAGGTCCTTAAAATTCAAATAATCGAAAACGTAATTGTTTTCGATTGAATTTATACACATCATCCTTTCACAATATCAGAATTCAAAACATGCTGAAAATTATTATTTTTTAAAAAAATTTGGAAAACAATTCTCGCCCATTTAACACCTTAATTTTACCACAATTAACAACATTTTTTTTTTATAAAAAACACCCACAAATATATAGGGCATGTGATTCATCGACGCGGTTGTAAAATAATCGTTTTATAAAGTTAAGCCTGATAGCATGTTTTGTTGTTCGATTTCACGATGTTGTGGATGTGTTTAAGGTAAAACTCGTGGGATTTTGGACTCGTTGAACATGTATATGATAACATTTATAGTTTTTAAATTGTAAAAAATCATGATTAATTTAATTAAAAAGTCAGTGATTCGTTATAACCAGTTCATCAGGATTGAAAGACAAGCTACCAAACTGAGACAAGGAGATATTGTTTTTGCTATTTTAATTATTGTTTTTAGTTAGCTTTAGATTCTAATTACTTTTATTATTTAGATTTGGATTCCTTTGATCATGTTTGTTTTCATCTCTACATAAAAATTGGTTTATTATTTCTTTTTCATCATGTTATCGAAAATTAGATTTTTTTTAAAAAAAATATCAGAGTTTTTTCTATCAATTTTCTACGGTGTAGAGCTATAACCTTAGAATCTATAAACCCTAGACATTTCATATGGCTAGCATTTTATCATTAATTTTTTTTATTGAATTATGAGGTTTGTTTTTATCATTAGAGGGCGGGCGTAGCTACAAGGGGACAAATTGATGCAAAATTACTTAACTTTTCATTAATGCCAATCTAGTGAAGACAAGCACAACGTGACATTGCAACCACTCGATTTGATACAACCACATGACTTATTATCATTAGCATAATCCAATTCTTCTAGCTTTTGTATTATTAGTTTATAACAATTCGAATACTATTCCACATTCACATGCATCTCAATTCTCGACCACTAATGTCTTGGTCACTAAATAATATTTGAAGTAAATTCAATTTGGCTCTTTTATTGTATACCAATTACGGCCACTTCTTGCTGCAAACGTCGATCTCTTTAATGGGGGCATATGTGTTTGTTTGTCACGAAAAAGCCTTCTCCATTTCCTGCTCAAGTTATACCATATGTTAGAAATAATAATTGCAAGATAAGTTTCGGGATTTTATTGTTTCCTATATATTCTCCTTGATCATGAGAGGTTGAAAGGGTTTGGGAAAGCTGAATTTTTCATTTCAGTAGTAGCAAATTAAAATCAATGTTATCAAATTTAATCTTGGAGTGGGTTAGGTTTTAAAAACATTAGGTAAAAGTTGACTCGTTTAATCTAAGATGACTTTGGATTTGTTGAGTTTCAAAAACAATCGAGAAGTAATTGAGTTATTCAAACTCAAGTAATCTGTCAAATCAATTTATAATCCGATTAAAATTTAATTTAATTTAATATTTATTTATTTAATTATTCAAACTAATATTATTTTGATTAATTTAAATTAATCTGTTAATCTGATAACTTGGTTTGTAAACCAAATACAAATTGAGATGAGTTTAATAAATTTAATTAAAAATACACAGGGCCAAGAGTTGTTGACTTCTGAAAAAAAAAAACCAAACATGGATTAGCTAGAACAAGAAAGACATTGAAAAGACATTGAAGAATAAATAAACAGAAAGAAAGAAAAATCAAATCGACCAACTTCAGTGATCGTTTATTTGCAACTGAATCTATCTTTTCCCTGCCTGTGATTTTACCCAGATCTTCAAATCATCGTCAATCACACTATTACACATGTGAAGGCTGTCTCCATTTCAACTGCTCGTGGTCCCTTACTTTAAAAATACTACCGTCATATTTTCTTCAGTAATAGTGTTTACGAATGTGGTAATTTTTGTTTTTAAATGTATTTTAAAAGTGTGTTTTATTTAAACTTAATATTATTTGATGGTTTAATACTAAAATTAAATATATAATAATAATAATAATAATAATAATAATAATAATAATAATAATATGTGCAAGCTGTTTTAGATACTCGTATATATTAATAAGTGATATACAATTAAGCACAATTGGACAGGCAGTCAAAAATTTGGACAGAATTTTGAAAACACGAGACCATCCAAAAACATCCATGTAAAATGCCACGTTAGGGTAAATAGTTGTGAAAAAAATTACAACCTTAAATTCAATAGATTGATTTTTAAAAGTAAAATAAGAGCACCTGATTCAGTGAATAAGATTAAAATATCTCCTTGTTTATGTTATCTTCAAACCTGGCTAGTTAGGTAGGTTAACGCCATCTAGAAAGAGAGAGGGTCCCATGACCATGTTTTGTATAATTACTTATATATATTGACTTCCAGGGCATGATTGAAATACGTTAATTATTTTCTTATTTAAATAATATTTATTTATATTTTAAAATTTTATTTTTAGTATAAAATAATATTTTTCAGAAGCTTGATTGAACTATGATGCTAAAAAGATCTTAGTTAATTAATGGTAATTTATGTAATTTTATTCTTTGTTTAAATCTAAGATTAATATTTAAGAAAGTTATTAGTTTCTAAATATATAGACTAGTGTAAAGAAATATATTTTTTTTTTCACAAATTGACTTGATTGTAAAATAAATATTGAAAGGATTATGGTTCAGTCTAGATATGTTTTGTGTGTGCTCGAAAATGTGACAGTTTTTATAGTTATAGGTTTTTTTAAAAATATTTCTAGACGTGATTTTAAAAATATAATGAAAATAAATATATGTTTGATTAAAATTTTAATGGGATGAATTTTACATGTAAAATAAAAGGTAATTATTAATAAAAATAAATTATTTTGTTTTTTATGAAATTAAATATTTAAAACTAATTATATATAAAGCCGAGTATATAAAAATAAAAGGTAATTAACTAGTCTCTCTATCTATATATATATAAAAAAAAACTATTGCAAAATCAAAGGCATGCCCAGTGGTCTGCACACTGTGTCGGCTATCCTCATATGAAGATACTGATATCTGAAAAGAGGGCACCTTAACTTATGTGCCAGAGCTGCTAGGGCACTCTTAGTCTTAGCTTCTGACGGTGCTCAGTTCTTACCATTCACCGGATTAACCAGCCAGCTCGAGAATTTATGAAGACCGTGAAAATCTTTAGCTGTGTACCCGGGCAGGGCGGCTTGTAAGGGCTAGATTTGGGGTTATGGACCACGGACAGTGAGACGAGACTACCCTAACAAATACAATGGGCTATTTTTTTACAATGTGCTCAGTTCGTGAATCATGTATTTTTCCTATAAATTTGACCGTGGTGTAAATAACAATATCAGCTCAGTTTAAAGGTATTACGACCGAATTTCATTGTTGGATTTTTTAAGAGATGTTATATTAATGTACAAACAATCCTATTAATAAAAATATTTTATTTTTTAACAGGCGAATAACTTCAAATACATGCATATTTGATTTAATCATATAACCGTTTATTTTCTTAAAAGGTATAAAATGTGTATAAAAATTGATTACATTTATTGAAAGTTATTTTTTGCTTGATACTTTTGAAGAAAATTTTAAAATTAAATCAAGAAATAAATAATTATCTAATTTGAACCCAATAAATATTGGTCGAATCAACTTTCATATATAAATTCTTTTGAATGATTATTATACTTGATGAATAATAAATATTATCAAATTCCACTAAAAATTCACTCTGATATTTATTTCTATTATATATATATGGGTAGAATTTATTTTTTAAATTCAACACACACACATATAGAAATAACGCATATCTGAACATATTTGTATAATAGACAGAACCACGTGTATATATTTGTATAATATTTAAAAAATTTATCTGCTAGTGTACATGTTTGGAAAACTGTTTTCCCTTAACTTCTTTTTATGAATATAAATATTTATGCCAACATAGATAATAGAAAGGATAACATGAATATAGAAAAACCATGACGTGAACATGGAAAGTAAAAGGACATCTCTGGTAATTGGTATTACTGTAATAAAACTGACCCTGAGTCAGTGTTTTGGTGGGTGCAACAGTAGCCAGTACATGGTGGGCCACCACTTAATCATTCTGATTATAATAAGTTGATCAGAGACGCAGATTATACTAGATTCCATCAGTGGCCCCCTACCACGTGGGCTATGGACGGATGCTGATTGAACAAAGTCTATGTGTTGATTTCTGGATTAAAAAAGAAAGATTTTCCTCGAACAAGCAAAATTCTCCCTTCGTATAAGTTATAGCCCTGTGATTGCGGTCGCAGCTGCATTTCCGTAGAGAGCCGAGGAGGTTTAAAATATTCGAAAAGTGACAAAGAAGTTTTGTATTTTTAATGAATTCCTTTCTTATGCCATAGTTTTTATCATATGATATAAAGTGGTACCATCCAGAGTACTTGAAATGTACCTAGAGCTAAAGGGAATATCAAATTCCTTCTAAAAAATATCCACATTCCATAAAGATTGCTAAAACATTGTTATAATAAATTAAATAAGTGAGGAATTAATTGATACCCAGCTGTTCTCTCGAGAAACAAAACACAACCTGCTTAACTGTAGAGTTTAGATCACAGAAAAACAACATTAATTTTTGTTTTATTTTATTATTTGCTGTATGTTTCTGACAAAAGATTCTTCTTAGGTGTCCGTGAGGCACCATCTTTAACAGTATTAACGGCCAAGCTGGGAGTATCATCACATCGGCCCCAAGGATAACATCGCAGCCCAAACTGCAAAATACAAAACCCTAAAATCAAGTGAAAAGCGCGGTGCTGTGTCTGTATAAGCCGCTGCATATGAGAAAGAGAGGGGGAGAGTAAAAAGGGGAGCAGCCCCATTGTATTCCTTGAAAATTAGTTCTCCAACAGGGTACAATTTTAGTGGTTGGCTAAATTTCAAACACCACTGCGTGGAAATTTTCAAGCTTCGAGATTTACAAATCTAAACCTAAATACTAGTGATCTTTCATGGGGGTTTTGATCAGTCAGAGTCACCGTCAAAGAGGGGGGAAAAATAAAATTTTATAAGAGAAAATCGAGGAAGAGAAGCAGTGTAGCAGCTTCATCTCTAAGTACCACGCCTCAATTTTCTCCGAAAAAACCATATATATAGCCCAGCACTGACGCAGCTTCTCCATGCTCAAAATCCGATCAGAATGGACTGGAAAACAACCTCTTCGCAAGGAATAGTGAGGCCCATGTCATGATCAAACCCGAATTCTTCTTCTGCTCGTTGAAGCAAAGTTTGAAACTCGGGTCGACTCAAGATAGAGATGGGCACAATGTATCTGCTTCTATTTTCACCAACATACACTACAAAGTGACCTTTCGGGACATCCAAGGGAAGGCCTTCGTGGTCATGATACCCTTGTTTCTTTCCTAAGCTCGAGCACCTCTTGAGGATCTGCTTGATGACTGCGGTTTGAGGCAGTTTGTTTGATTTCCTGATAGCCATTTCTCGGAGAATGAAGTTTGAGAGAGAAGAGAGCTTTTGGGGGTTTGAGTTGTGGCGAGTGAGAGATGCTAGGGTAGAGCTTGAAAAGGCTGAAGGCATTGCCGGGGTATTTATCGTGAGACTTGACGGTGTTTGTTTTTGTTTTTATTTAAAACTAATTGGCCTCAAGGACACGCTGGGTTTAGCCCATTGGGTTTACACCACCTTGTTGTCGTCCCAGGGACACCATGGCCCCCCCACCCCCCGGCCCCCCAGCCTCCTCTCTCTCTCTCTCTCTCACTCACACACACACACACACTTCGCTTTCTAGTAATTTTTGTTTCTCTAATTGTACCTTCAATTGCAAGTTCATGGAAGCACCACTCCAATTTCCTGCGCTTCCTCTTAAGTTACCTGGTTCTTCTGGGCAGACAATATTGATCTTCAGGTCAAAAGTGAAACTGTGAAAACAATTTCTGTCATAGGACTTTTCTAGCTTTCTTTTCAAAAGCAATTTTATCGATCGAGATCACCGTTACCAGTTACCACATCTATCCACTCCAGCAGCTCGACCAATCAAGTGATTATCGACGCAGAACTTGACCTGGATCTGTTTGTTCTCAATTTATCCTGGTAATTGACGTGGGTAAACTGGATAATCACAAATGTGATTAATTTGATTATGTTGGTAATTGATGCGGTTAACTTGGATAATCACAACCTGTAAACTGGCAATCTGATTAATCTGATCAAATTTAAACACAGTTCAGCTGAATTATTTTTATTTTGAAAAAAATAATTTTTTCAGTCTATTTTATTTAAACTATGTTGTTTTGAAATAGATTCGGATTAACCTATTAACTTGATCTACCACCTCTCAATCCAAATCCAAGCATGCCGTACGTAAATTTGATTCATATAATTTTAATTATTTTCATCCTAGCTCTTTAAGTGTGGAACATCATACGTTATTTTTCTTCGAGTTTCTAAGATCCAGATTTTACATCGTTCCCTCTTACTAGTGGTTTGACACATTCTTCAATTTTTGTGTATGGTCTTTGAAATACCAGCAACTTTGGCCTCGCTTCTCTTTCACCATGACAAATCATAATATCTTGGAAAAAGGAGCGGTGTGATCAGTTCTAAGTGCAGTTTATACGACATTCCTGTGCATGGTGATTCAGATGGAAAACCCAGCCAAGGTTCTGCAAGAATAGCCAAGACTTGTCATGAGATGTAAGGAGATCTTGGCTCGAATCTCTTTATAAATGATCAAAATGGTGGGGCCTCTTCTCTATATATAAACAAGGTTAATTATAAACAGATTAAACAGCTGCTGCAATTTCAATGAATGATTTTCCACATTTTATTGATAAATATAATATGTTATATATACAGTGGTAGGAAACATATAATTGGCAGTGCTAAACTTATGCTCCTATATATTACAATATACGGCTGCAGAATTCACGTTTATAATCAGCTCCATGCATAACGTTAATGGCAGAGTCTGCCATGATTTACGGCACAGTTGCTATGTTTTGATTCAGGATTCTGCAATCTTCCGATAAATGAATTGAGCGGACACTTCTTATTCCATATCTTCATCACTTGAGAAATAGTGTAAAAAAGGAGAGGAGGATTTTTACCCTCCTCACATTTCTTCATTGTTCATGCATGATTCAGTGGTCAATAATGGCTGTGCTGAACTATACCACAACTTGATTATCTTAACTGCTAGGCTTGTGATTCCGTGGATTGAGTGACAGATAAAGAACAGTTATTCACGTGCATGCATGTGTGTCTGCTACGACTTGCCTTGCCGGATTTTGCCGCTCCTCCAACAGCAAATTAAGCATGCCGTGCATCTACTAATATCATGACACGCGCGGCAGCTACACACTTTAATGCTAGCTCTATTGATCCATGTGACTTCTGTTGATTAGCTCTTTCCTTTGCTCTTGGAGGGAGGCGTAGTGCTGATTTCATCTTAAATTCTTGATGTTCATCTACTTTTATTTAGCACTAAGAAACAGATTAAAATCGGATGCTAAAACCTGATGAGAGCTATAGCATGCAGCAGCAGGCCCGATCTAAGACAGCATATAGAGCACGGAAAACTATATATCATTAATCAATCTTTCTTCTTAGCTAATAATATGTATCAGTTTAAATATATAGATATTTAATAGTCCATATACCTTATTCATTCCACAAATAAATGATGAATTCACACATTCATACATTATTCAAAGCATGAAAAGAGAAGAAAAATCTAAAGCGTGTGAGACTTTGAAGGCGTGGGAAGCATTTCCATCCTGGTGAAATAAATTATGAAGGTGAGGTGAGATGGGGCAGCACCCATTAATTAGCAGTCCTGATAGGTTTGGTTTTTACTTCTTAAGAACTCCTGTCAGTAACAGATGGGTACCTGTCAATAAAATCAACATAAAACAAGATGTAAGAAATGTTGTAAAGCGAAAGTAGTAGAGGAATCAACCAAATCTGTTTTGGTGGAAAATGAGGTCACAACCTGCAACCCTATTTTCAGAAAGTATATCTAAAGAGATAGGGTGGAATAGAGGCTTCTCGTTATGCGTTTCATTAATGTTTTAAAATAGAAAAGGCAGATACAGCGGGGGGGAAATAGTATGTAGATAGCAAAAAAAACAAACATGTTTTTGTAATAATTCTAAGATGATTTTTCGTAATTTCAAAATATAAATCTCATTGTTGTTTTCAAATAATAACTAATAAACTATGAACTGAACTAATAAACCGTGAACTGAACGAATCAAACTGACCCAAATTGAATTAAAAACAAAGTAATATTATTATAATTCATAATGATTTTATATATAATCTAACCAATCTATTTTAGTATATTAGATAATAAAAAAAACGTTTGTCTTAGCTGTTTATATATAAATATACACATTGAGGTCTAACTAATTGATCATGCATTAAAAATATTTTTGAGATTTTTACATGTTTATTGCCTAGAAGAAATTAATGGAATTGGCCTCTGATATATGGTCCTCCAAACAGTACTAGCCAGCACAAAAAAATAAGAACATAAATGGTTTTCATCATTTAGCCTGGCTACAATGCAAGCTAGCTTAGTCCCCATGTTCTAAGGCCCAGAAAACTTGCCATTCTACTTAAATAGTGCTTCTTTTTATTTTCCATACGGCTATTGTCCTGCCCTGTCCTCTTTCTCTTTCCTTGTTTTGGTTTTTATCATCACCGTGATAGCTAGTACAGCGACAGTACCTCACTTTCTTACGGTAATATATGCATCTGCTTGTATGGTTCATGTCGATTAAAAGCCAAATAGTTGAATGTGCGAACGTTTTTAACACTTTTTTTTGGTCTTTACAGGATTCTTGAGAAAATGTACCCAGCAGATTACACTAGTTATAGCTGTAAGCAATTCAAAGAATATAAAACTCGAGAGGAAGATCCATAAAATTTGCAGCTTTGGTCTCTGGTCAATAGCTTGTATCAAACGGCTGATTTGATAAATCAGTCTAGCTACGAGAGTCCTACAATGGTATGACTTGACTATAATTGGTCTGATATTCTGATGTTTACTCAACCAATTGAGGTTCCTATGATGCTTCATTGAGGATTTGAAGGGGAGCTGAAGCAAGAACTGGGCCATGCATGAGGATACTCACGCGGTCTTCAAAGGAAGCTCTTCCCCCATGTTCTGTGGATGAGATTAGCCGGTGAAAGGGAGAGAAAAACAGAAAAGTGGGTCCAGTACTATAATTCACTGAAAAGCTAAGCACATGACTATATATTGATGGTTATACGAAGGCAATTTCTAGGGCAGAAAATGACCGTCTGCTATAAGCGAGGCACATGAAGGCCATGTTACTTTTGCCTTCAATACCTCTTGTAAAGAGTAAAGACAACATTGTAAGGACTTTGAGATGTCACGCCCAAGTCTCAACTGCTTTAGCCATGTAACTTACCTAACATTTTCAAACTGTCCCATTTGGATGTTTTGTAAAGGAGCATTTCTTTCTGCATACTTTCCTGTGCAAATTATTGATGGGATATAATTCAGGGAAGCATACGAAATAATGGGTGGTAATGCATTCGCACATCTATGCATACTATCAGTTGATCCAACGTTTGTATCATGTATTTTGTTTCGAGATTAAATAGAAAAAACCATGAGGAGTAGGACTTGCGTTGGGTCGATCCAAGAAACTATACGGAGATATTGCCATATGGGGAAGGCCTTGACCACTATATATGATCAAGAAATCCAATGGATTGACAATTTTGAAGACATAATTAAACGAAGCTGATGGCACTTTTCAAACCTAATTAACGTGAAAGTAAGTGTAAGATCAAGAAGAAAAGAGTATTGTTTTGGCCCCAGTGACAGCTAAGCCCCAGATACGAAGAACACTAAACACTTTACGGATCTGTACCACAAACTCCTTGAGATTCACGTACTGTAACAACATGGAGGGGGATAGTTAATGTCAAATTCATGGCAGTTTTGTGTTGCACGTCACAAGAGGGACCGATGTATGGTACCCAGGGGTGGGATGAGCAGAGTATGGATTGCAAAGACGAAACGTGTGCCTCTAAGGAGCCGATGAAATCGAGACAATTTCTAACTTGTGAAGCACATTCAAGTGCTTTCAAACTACAAAACAACTAGCTGTACTATGGATTGATTTTGAGATGTTTCAACCACTCTTTAAATAGGGTTCAGAACCGACTTCATTTTGGCAGAAAAACGTGTGGTTACGGTTCTAAAGTGGAAACCCGTTCGAGTTCTAACCTGTTAGGACATTAAGGCTTTGCTAGCCCCAGTATTAAATTGAATATATATATGTTTGAAGGCAAAATAATATATATAGTTTTTACTTGATTCAAACAAACCTGATACATTTAGTTACCATCAAATTTGAGTCGCTTATGGCACCTTAAACCCCATTTTGCGTATGAATCTCTCTTAAAAATAACATGTTCTCTTTTGGTCGCTACTCGCAACTTGAAAGGATTGTTGACTGACCATTAGTGGTTGACTATCTGAATCCTTGCACTTTAGTATCCTAACCAGACAGAACCAGAGGGCTAAACACGCCCGTTAGGCCCAGGTCCAGTTCCTACCGAGCCAGAAGAGCCCAAGCAATGAAACTGGCCCCCTCGTAACGGTTATTCTAAAGAGAGCGTTCCTTTATTTTGGAAATATCTTGCTCTAGGATTGGTATAAAATGTAATTTAAACAGAAGAAAACTGGTAGAAGGAATGAAAAGACCCCACCATATGGAATGTCTTGACTAGAAGGAACATTCACCCTACAGGCTCGCAGGGAAGTGAGAAAACAAACCTTGGTTAATTTTACAATTGTCAGCAATAAATGTTTTTATTGAACATAAATCATTGTCTTAAAAAATGAATAACAGAACAACTCAATAATTTTACGTTCATAACACACACAACCTAGTGAAAAAATCCATGCAAACTGCCAGGCAAGCATAGAAAGAAAACCCTTCAAATCGGTAAGCCACCACACCGAATTATGGTGTTCCTCTGAATCCTGTAGTAAGGACTCTTGCTTCTCATGAGCTGGCTCGGCAGTAATTCTGGTAATAAATCATTGGTTTAAGCAGATGCAGCAGCTGACATTGCCTCTTCCGTCACAGACCGCTCATAATATTTGACAAGGACTTCCCACCCACCAGGGCACATAAAACCATCAGGAGGGTTCTCGCCATTTCTAGCATAAGTTCTCATCTGCAACAAAACAATGTGGATACCAAATTACATGCAGATAAATTATATAAAAAACCTTCAAACGCCTAAAATACAAAGAAGAAAAAAATCTTCAACGGTATTGCAGGATAGATGAGAAGATTCTTACAAGAAATTTCCACGTCTTGAACAAGGTATATGAAACCATGCAATAATAAAAACAATCTCCTAATGATACCCTTGATCAAAGAATGCACACAATCAGCAGTGATTACTGTCAACAAATGGAAATTGAAATGATTGGATATCTGGGACTTTTGAGCCAAACAACTCATCATAACTGACTTATGGAAATGAATTATAGACTACAAGGAGGAATTCAGGGCTTTATTGAGCATCAACTCTGTTAGAGTAGAAACAAAAATAATTATGAAACCAGATATATTGTTCCTACCTTGGTTCCAGAGATGAAGAGGAACTCTTTGGAACGAGATGGATCAAAAAATGCCATCTTCTTTGCTACAGTGTCATATGCTGCCACCTGCATAATATAATAACAGAAAAATTACTCTATGGCTTCGCTGAGCTGAGGAGACAACGCCAAAAACAAGGATGTTAGAGCTTTGATATTTAAACATCAGTAATCCATCACATCTTAAGCCACAAAACTTAAGCCTGGCATTTGCATTACAAACTCTCAAGTGTAAAGAGCCACCCTATTGGCGTTAGATAAAAATAGACATCAGTAAACAACAGCACCTCATTACTAGATCTAACCCTGTCGTATATGAGCGTCCACTTGTTCCACATTGTTTTTCATTCAATTGTCTTCTATACCACCTTCAAAATGTTCAGTCTGGCCCTATCGTGCCTGGTTAGAGTTAGCAATGGTTGCAGTATGTTTCTACAGTGATGATGTTATTAATGCACTAAGATGGAAATAGAAGTGTATGATGTTATTACAGATGCTAGCCAAAAGTGACAAACAGTGCGTGGGATAGGAGCATTGGCAAAGAGGTGAGAGGTTGTGAAACCTACCCTAAATGGCAAAATATTCAACTTCTCCAGGCCTGGAGCCATGCTTAGAACCTTCTTTCCATGATCAGGGTCATATAAATCTCTCTTCTCTGTTGGGTGACCCATACCAGCAGGATCACGACCAACAATGTAGAAGTTAGCACCTGCATTTACCCGTGCCTTGGCATGCCATTGCACTTCAGTAGGGCCAGCATAATGCATAGGTGACGGGAATATAGCAACCATTGTAGTTTCATGGTCAAGAACTCCATCTTCTAGAACCTGCTCAAAAGCAGATCCATGAATACTATCATCACAAAATGGATGATCAGATCAATGCCATCGCAGGCTATGTAGAAGAAAATAATGAATACAACCTTGCAATGTTGTTCCATCCGAACACCCAAAGGAATGTCATCGGCCTTTGTGAAACCTCCTAAGGGATGAAGCAGTAGAATTGGATTCTTATAACCCATTTCCAAAAGCCGCCTGCGTGTATCATTCATCAATAAGGCATGCCCATTATGAACAGGGTTTCTTAACTGAAATGCAAAAACTGCATCAGCTCGACGCCTGTCAAATTCATTCCTGAGTTGTTTGGGAGAAAGCCTGTAATGATCAAGTCCGTCATTGTATTTGATGGGCTTTAGCACTTCTAGATCTCCACCTAGGAGCCAATTTCCTGCTGGAATAATGAATTCATCAACGTATGGCAATCCAGGTGCAGTTGTCCCCCATGTTCTAGTTATTCTTTCCTCTTTGTTATGCGTGTATATCTCAATACTGCAATAAAAAATTAAAATTAAGAAAATTCCCTTTTTGTCAAGAGAAGAAAGTCAAGTAGCTTGGCCAGTCTGGAGCAGCTTGCATGAGTGAAATGAATTTTTAAATTCAAAGGGCAATGCAGCATGACTACCCACCCAACAACGGAAAATCAAAGTATACAAGCAGGAGCCCGCTTTCCAGCAAGGTAAAACACAGCCTCTGCTGAAATTTCAGTCCATGGGGTTTCTAACATGATGACCACAACCAAGACAAAACCGATAATTGGGTTCTGACATACATGGTAAAGCTGTTGGCTGTCCTGAAGCTGTTTCACATTAACATTTGCTTCAAACACGTAAACAAGAACATCCACTACGTGTTTAAATGAGCTCCTCTAATGCCACACGACGATGGGTATTCACGCCATCAATTCATTCAGAATTCCAGACATGGAAGTGTCCCCTACTGGAACATCAAAAGTTTAACCGAACGAGAGCAACTCCGTAATGCATTTCTTTGATTCAATTCCCACATTCAGAAACTAGCTCTTATCCTTTTCCAAAAGCTCAACTAGCATTGTTTTTTACTCGAAAACACAACACAAGTAGTTAAAAATCTATTGTCAAAACAACAAACAGCATTCCATTTCCACATAAAACTATAAAATAACAGATGGTGTGTATAAATTCCAGGTTTAACTGTATAATTATTAAATCTGTATGCTTGACCACTACAGAAATGTGTGTGTGTGTTATATTGAGATATAATTCTTTAAAGCCACCACAGCAATATACGGCCATGAATAAATAAATAAATAAGAAGAAAACATATACAAGAGAAAGGGATTAACTAAACCTTCGAAGAATAGCTAGCAAATCACCCTCAGGATCGACCAATCCAACATCTTTGGAAGACCCAATTCTCTCTTTAGTCTCGTCGTCAATTGCCAAAACAATAGGAAGCGACATATTCACAACAGTCCCATTTTCCATTCTCAAGGAATTAAAATGCAAACTCTGCAAATACTCATTCTCCCTCATAAACCCTTTCAAGGGGCTCGCCCATCCTTCACTTATCACATGAACCCACTCCACATCAATCTTAGCCAGGCTCACTTTAGGCAGTAACTCTGCTTCCAAAGTTTTTGACCCCCTTTCGCTCTCTGGCACTCTAGCATCCACCAAGACCCCGCCATCTGGCTCGATCAAGGAACTCTTGATAACTGTACCGGAAACAGAAGCTTGAAGCATCCCCGGGTCTTTTGTTGTTGTGTAAAATAGGGTTTAATGCGTTTGAATGGTAGATTGGTTTTGGTCGGATTCCGAGGTTGCTAAGCTGGGAGTCTTGTTCTGTTTCTTTCGTGGCAATTAAGGTTAGTTTATTTTTATTTTTTACATTCAATTAAACTTTTTTAGTGTTTTTAAATTGTTTTAATATACTAATATCAAACAAAAATCATAATTTAAAAATCAATCATAATCATACTTTCAACAACACTGGCAATTAATCGTTAAAGACATGGTGACGATGTTTTTTTTTTTTGATGTTTTTTAAGTTTGCTGCTAGAATTTGGGGGCTGGTTGATGTGCTGAAAGGTCGGGGGCTCTGAATTTGGGCGGCATTTTTTCTTAACAAGAATATGATTCAACTGCTAAAGAGATCAGAAGAACAGAGCCGGGGGCAGTAAGAGCATGTCCATCAACAAATGTTATTTTAAATGGATAAGATAATATTTTAAATATTTAGTTTCTAATTTAGAAGTGTGATTAATAATATTTTTAAAAATAATTTTTGTTTATAATTATATTAAAGTAATATTTTATTTTTATTTTTAAAAATAATTTTTTATTTCAGCACATGAAAATAATTTAAAAATATCAATTTATTTTAAAAAAATATTTTTAAAATAAAGTGATGAAACATCCAAAAATATCCATTATAACAAGAACCCATGGAAAAAAAAAGGAGATAATCGTTTACTTTTATAATTTTCACTCGTTGCAATTTTATTTTTTATATTTTTTAATTTTTTCGATTTAAATATTTTGGTTCCTGTGTCATTCTTCATTTTTCTATTTAAAACCCCCTGCACATCATCTAAAATCTAATTTGCCTGTTTTATAATGATTGGGCATATATTGGTTCTTGAAAATTGTGCTTGAAATTAAATTATATTCATGTTAAATAATTTTTAAAAAATTGAAATAAGAATAAAAATAAAAACAAGAAAGTAGACTAGAGTTTCTTTAATGAATAATTTCAGTACTTAATAAATTACTTAGCCTATATACAAATAATATATATGTCTTGCCCACCATTTTTTTACCCCAATGGTTATGTAGACTGCTTTCTACTCTATAATTGACGTGAATGAGAGGTTAATTGGAAAGTTCAGCTGCAAACAACATTTAACTTGAGCCCCCGATCGCAGCAAGGAAATGAGGTTATTTTTCATTTTTAAAAATAGTTATGGATTTATTTTACAAGAAAACCTAAAAATCAACCATTAATCCATTTTAGAAGTTGTTAGCCTGAGACTTCAACAAAGTTCAAAGAACCCAGAGGCCAGGCCGTGATGATGTACTATTAATGACCGTTTGGTATCCCGTTTCAAATTATTGTTAAAAATATTGAAGATATTGCAAGAAAATAAATAATTTAATAAAAACAAATATCTTTCGTGTCAGAGATCTATCCTTGCGCGAGAGAACAATCCATTCCCCCCCCCCGTTCCCGATCTGCTTGCTGACCCTGTTACCTTATGAAAAGACATATTCACCCTTACAACTCTTCCTCTTTGCTTCAAATTACTCAGGGGCAGAGTTGTAAAGAAATCCCCGTACCCTCACTCACTGCCGCGTAACAAATCCAATAAGTACCATTATCCACGGACGCAGCATAAGAGATTTACTTTCCCAGATTCTCCGTGGCAGGGTCGGGGTTCACTTCCTTGCTGTTTATGCTATCTATTCAATCCGCTTCTTCAAGCGAGGTGGATTGATGATTTGCTGATTTGCGATGGGAGTGCCTGCCTTTTATCGGTGGTTAGCGGAGAAGTATCCCTTAGTCGTGGTGGATGTGATCGAAGAAGAACCGGTTGTTATCGAAGGCGTTAAGATTCCTGTGGATACAAGTAGGCCTAACCCTAACAATATCGAGTATGATAATTTATATCTCGATATGAACGGGATTATTCATCCTTGCTTTCATCCCGAAGACAGAGTAAGATTCCGATTCTCTCCCGCTCTTGTTTTTTTTTTTCTTTCTGTCTTTGCTAGTTATTTTTTTTTGTTTTAGAATGCTAATTTGGTATTAATGGAGTTGAATTAAAGTGGATTTTTTTTTCGATAATGTGATTTTTTTTTTGCTTGTTTAAATTTTATTTCTCTTGCAGCCATCGCCTACTTCTTTCGACGAGGTTTTTCAATGTATGTTTGATTATATTGATAGACTTTTTGTGATGGTGAGGCCTCGGAAATTGCTGTACATGGCAATTGGTAAGTGATTTAAATTGAGTTGATTTCTTTTGGTGTATTTTGTAAGTGTACTGATTTTGTGGGAATGACTTGTAGATGGAGTTGCACCTCGTGCGAAAATGAATCAGCAGCGGTCTAGGCGTTTTAGGGCAGCTAAAGATGCAGCTGATGCGGTATGTATTTATGTTAACAATGGAGGGCCATGTGTTTATGTCAACAATGAAGGGCCATGTGTTTATGGTATCAATGGAGGGCTCCTTTACATGCATGTAGTTGGAGAGTGTCATGGATTATTGGTTCTTAATCAGCAAACCTAGTTTCTTTGTTTAAATTAACGTCTTAGTTTTGTCTTATATCAAGTAAAATTATTTGATATGTTCATGTATAGATGTAGCGGATGGCAAATGGATGCCTAGCATCTGGAAGTGAATTGAAGTAATACGGGTTTTGAGATTTTTTTGGATAAATTATATAGGTTAGCTTAACCTGTTACTAATTGAAGATGGAAAAATATTTATAAAGATATAAAAACAACTCTTGATAGAATGTTCATCAGATAAAGATTTTCTGAGGAGCACTTAGAGTTTGTTGGATGAAAAATATCCTTCTCCTTCCTATGGAAAACTGATGGTTTTCGAAGCTATCAAATTCTTTCCTTGAAATGAGAGTACTAGAGCCCATTATTCTGATACCAGCTTTGCTGGCCCTTTTACTTTTATTTCTTGGAAACTGCAATTATCCCTGGTGAACATTTTGGGCTGCGCAATAGATAAATCCTTGATTATGCAAACATCCTGTATAACTATTCATGGAATTTTCATTTGGTTTTGGAATCTTTAAGTTTTTGTTAGTGAGCACTTGCTTAACTTTTCAGGATACCCTTGACTGTATTTATCTTACATCTTTGGATCTGTTGTTCCAGGGGAAGGGGAACACAAAATCATGTCCTATATCCGTCTTCAAAGAAACCTTCCTGGTTATAATCCAAATACACGCCATTGCCTGTATGGTTTGGTATATTTCTTCCTCAACCGAGTTTCCTGATCCTTTATAAACTAATTGTTAGTTTCCTTCTAGTCTAACATTCTTTCCTCTGTTTATCGGTGCTTCTGATAGGATGCAGATTTAATCATGTTGGCTCTGGCTACCCATGAAGTTCATTTTTCAATTCTTCGAGAGGTTTGTGCTTGATTTTTAGAGACATTTGCATTTTCTAAAAATGAATTCAATCTCAAACTTCCCATGCTGTTTCTTAGTTATCAGTGTTAGTTATTTAGCTGAGTGAGTAAATAGATTCCACTTATTTTGATCAAAGGCTTGTTCATTAATCATCAGAATAAGTGGATTGAACTAGTCTCTTTTTTAAATACTTGTATCCCACTGCTAAATTTTCACTTATTTTGACAGAGTATGATGAGTCATTTGCTTAATGTTGGATTTTTATTTTCTTTAACAGCCTTTCTTAATGGTATGGTTCAGATTGTTTTCACTCCTGGACAACAAGATAAATGCTTCCTGTGTGGTCAGATGGGTCATTTAGCAGCTGTTTGTGAAGGAAAGGTGAAGAGAAAGGCAGGGGAATTTGATGAGAAAAGCAATGATGTTGCTGTGCCCAGAAAACCATACCAGGTAGGTTTTTTCTAAAGGTCTTTAGAAGTGTTGGGTGTCAACATCTTCCATTACAATGCATCAACTAGCCCTTTTTGCCTTATAACTCTTTTCTTGATGCAGTTTCTCAATATCTGGATTCTTAGAGAGTACTTGGAGTATGAATTCAGAATTCCCAGTCCTCCATTTGAGATTGATCTGGAACGTATTGTAGATGATTTTATATTCATTTGTTTCTTTGTTGGCAATGATTTCCTGCCACACATGCCCACACTGGAGATTCGTGAGGTTTGTGAATAGTTGAAATTACATTGCTTAAGATGTATGCATTCACTTTGTTGACTTAACCTGCCACAAGCGAAAACCACATGAATCTTCTGGCAATATAGATTGTGAATTCTTTGAGTTGCCGCTTAGGATCCCTTCCCTGCTGAAATAAATTAATTTCAGGACAACAAAGCAGGTACACTTTTTTTTTTATATAAAAAAACTCCTTTCTTTCAGGGTGCAATCAACTTGCTGATGGCTGTTTATAAGAAGGAGTTTATGGTGCTTGATGGGTATTTGACTGATGGCAGCAAGGTACTTCAATGCTCATGCTATATGATCTACTTAAATATCTGGCTGCTGGCAATGAGCTCTATCACTGAACTTATGACTGGTGGTAAGATTGCTCATATTTTTTTTTTTACTTTCTGTTTTCTCAGCCTAATTTAAACAGAGTGGAGCATTTTATTCAAGCTGTGGGTTCATATGAAGATAAGATATTCCAGAAACGAGCACGATTGCACCAGGTTAATTTTTTTCTCCAAAAGTTTGGATGCATGTATCCCTTTTAATGGAATAATATGAAGTATAGGCATGATTGTTTTGTGCACCTCTGATCAATTATGAACTTTATTGTGTTTTTCCTGGATACTAATTGTATTTTTCTACCTTGTAAATGGGAATGACTGTCATATCTTCAGCTTATTGAAAAGATGGATACGAGACAGTAATATATCTATTAGTTGTAGAAGCAAAGGTATTTTAATTTATAAGCGAACAGTTGATGAAACTTTCTACCATAAAGTTTTGGATAGACAAGAAGAGGCACAAACAGAAAGAAGCACCATTTTTCAACATTGTGAACAAATTTATTTTGTCCTTGCATTGCAGCGTCAGGCAGAAAGAATTAAGCGTGAAAAGGCACAGGCAAGGAGAGGTGATGACGTGGAGCCTCAAAATCAACCTGAATCCTTGGTTGCAGTTGCCCGATTTCATGGTTCTCGTCTTGCTTCAGCTCCTACACCTTCACCATATCAGGATCACAGAACACATTCTCAGACATCTGATGGTAAAGGATCTTCTGTTCAGAGGCATAAAGTTGCACGTTTCTCTTCAACAGCCAATATTGGTGCTGCTATTGTTGAGGCAGAGAATAGTCTGGAAATAGAAGTATGTTTTCCTGTTTCAGGAAAGACACTTTAATGTAATTCTGACCTCTTCAACCATTCTTTTTAGGACTCATATTCTATGGGCTAGCCTTTCATTTGGTATGAGCCCTTGCTGGCAAGGGATTAAGAATGCATTTGTTTACTGATTTTATTATCTTGTAGAACTGAAATCTGTAGCTTGTTACATTAATACAATGAGCACTTAATTTTTTCAGGTACATGAAAACAAAGAAGAATTGAAAACTAAGCTTAAGGAGCTACTTCGTGAGAAATCTGATGTTTTTAACTCAAAGAATCATGAAGAAGACAAGGTTTGAGTCTCCTATAGAAGTGTTGATTATCATTCATGTTCTATGAATTGTAGTATCCTTCCAAACCCCCTTTATTGTTTTTCCCTTTCTGGTTCATTAGTTTTTACTGATGTTTGTCTCCAATGTTCTTTTACCAGGTCAAATTGGGAGAACCAGGTTGGAAGGAAAGATATTATGAAGAGAAGTTTTCTGCAAAAACTCTGGAGGAAATGGAAGAGATACGCAAAGATGTTGTAAGTACATGTACCACTGTAGCTTACTGATTTGGAATTTCCTGTATCTTCAATATTTCTAAGAGATATGCTGGCTGAAGTTATATCTTTGACATTCAACTGTATAGGTTTTGAGATATACAGAAGGGCTGTGTTGGGTCATGCATTATTATTATGAAGGCGTTTGTTCTTGGCAGTGGTGAGTTTTTGAATTTTCATTTTGTAGTAGTTCTGAGTTCTTGTTTCTGCTGCAACTTCTGCCTTTCCCTTCTTAAACTTCATGTCCACCAAAATAAATGACAATTTGGACACTGCAGTGGGGTGGTGACCATTATAATTGGAAGAAATATTTTTACACGGCTCAGTGTTGCAAAATGATTTGATGGTTCAGGCTGACTTTTCAAGATAAACTGTAGTTTACATGCTGTCTTTGTACTTGATGTGCCAATGCTTTCCTTAACTCAGAACTGGATAAATTCTTTGTTTCAGGTTTTATCCCTATCACTATGCCCCCTTTGCTTCAGATCTCAAAGATCTTGGTCAACTGGACATTAGTTTTGAACTCGGCTCTCCATTCAAACCATTTAACCAGCTTTTGGGAGTTTTCCCTGCAGCAAGGTATCCGAACTATTTACTTCATATCCTCTCAGGGAAACCATTTCTATTAGTAAAAACTCCTCGAGAAGGAGCTAACAATGATTTTTTGCAGTTCCCATGCTCTCCCTGTACACTATAGGAAATTGATGACAGATCCAAATTCACCTATTATTGATTTTTATCCTACTGGTACACGTCTTTACTAGAAAAGAGAGCTTGACCCATGGCTATCTTTATATACATACACAATCAGATGTCTTCTAACCTCTGTTGCATCTATCAGATTTTGAAGTGGACATGAATGGAAAACGATATGCGTGGCAGGTTAGTATCTTTGCGATCTTAATTCATCTGGCCATTTAGGCATGATTGTGTAGTGGGAGTAATTTTCTATCGAAGTGGTTCTCATTGATTCCGTTGTGTTTTCTGAATAGGGTATTGCAAAGCTTCCCTTCATTGATGAAGCTCGCCTTCTTGCAGAGGTCCAAAAAATTGAGCACACATTAACGGTATGCATCTTGAATCAAGTTGGTTTGCCTCATTATTTGTTTATTTCAGTTCTTGAATTTTCTTACAAGAAGATCTTATGGTTTTACATTACCAGACCTAAACGTCACAATGTTTTGTAGGAGGAAGAAGCAAGGAGAAACAGTATGATGTTTGACATGCTTTTTGTGTCATCATCTCATTCTCTCTCTGAGAGCATATATTTGCTCGATAATTATTGCAAACAATTAACAGACAAAGAACGAGCTGAATTCAAGGAGCGTATCAATCCTGAATTGAGGTCTGTATTGAATCACTTAAAACAGAATAATTTATGTAAGTATTGACTTGGAGTTTTGAAAGTGGGTAACTTTCATGGGGTCTGAATTTGATTGGTTCTGATTTTTACATGAATTGCTTTTTGTTGCTTCTGGATGTGAACTTCGTTAAGTTGGAATAGGAAATGTCAAATGATCACCTGGGTTGCATAACTATTCATTCCTAGTGTCATGCCTGCAAGCTGAATACAACTCTCCTTTAAGAGTCAAACTTTTGACAGATCGCTAAAATGTTGCACTAGCTGGTAGACAATAAAGGGAAAACAAACCGGTAATAGTATTTTAAAATCTTGTTATGATTGTGCTTGCTTCCCTTGCAATCCATTGGTGGGAGTTGATCTACCAATATGCTGTATGTAATTTGTGGATTTAGCATGCTTTGTGCACACGTCACTGTCAACTTTTGGATGTGACTCTAATGAAGTATCATTCTTATCTTTAGTGCTTTTAACTTTTGTTCACCACAAACTCTATGCTCTCAGATCTTGGGTTTAAATGAACTGTCTTTTTTGACAGTAATCACAAATTTAAAATCTTCCAGGATGATTTTCTGATTTTATTTATGGCTACATGCAGTGATGGGATGAATGGCTTTTTATCTCCTTGTGCTGGAGATACTCACCCTCCTATATTCAGGTCTCCAGTTGTAAGCATGGAAGACATTTTGGCCAATGAAGTCATGTAAGCTTATAAATGTTGAGTTTACAATCAAATTCTCTTAAGTCATAATTTGTCTATGGTTTGTTCATGTTCCTTTATTGTTTCTTCTTTTCTATTCAGATGTGCTATATACAGGCTTCCTGATCCACACAAACACATCACTCTTCCGCTTGCTGGTGTTATATTCCCCCAAAAGGTATGTATTCGATATTGATGCCTAAATGCTTTCCTGTCAGAGTTTGCGTTTCATCTTCTGGTATCTATTTATGTCCTGTTCAAGGTGGAAATGACCTGCTATCAAAGTTGTTGCTTGAAATCTCCTCTAGCATGTTATGTTTTTTATTCAACAGAAAACGTGACTGCTAAGCTGAAAAACCTTGTTCATTTCTCTGTACTGGTTTCCATATACAACTCACTAGCATTTTATCGTATGATGTCAGGTAGATCAATAGTTTTAGATGTGCAAAATCTGGTGCATGTGGGTAGTTATTACTCTGAGCATATATAATCTGCGATTGCCTTTTTATTTAAATTGTTGCAGTTTCAGTTACAGTTGAATCTTCCAGCTTATTGAATGAAAGTTTGCTGGAATTATTCCAGACATCTATAATAATTAGCTGATGTAGGTTTTTTTTATCATTCTTTTGGTGATGTAACTTCTACATGGGGTATGTCTGGCATATTTGTCTTAGCATGAGAGTCGCTATATCTGTTTCATTTTTTGTAGACGGTGGATCAGGGTGATCTGAAACCTGAACCAATTTTATGGCATGAAGACTCTGGGAGGAGGCCTTGGGAGAATGACAGGTGTGCTTTACTTGATCTTCACTTCAATTGAAATCATTCTTGTTTGGCTGATTACATGATAAGATGCTCCATCATCTCCTTTGCTGATCACATTCGCATTTATGTTTCAATTACTGTATATGTTCCACTTTTTCAGCTATAACTGTTTGATTGGTTCATCCTTTCAGACGAAATCCTCCTGGAACCATCTCTGGTCGTCATCTCGGGGAGGCATCACATCGACTAGTTTCCAATAGTCTACAACCGAAGATAGATCGCAACTGTGACAGTCATATGCACACCCCATCACCTTATTTTGCTGCTCCATGCAGCCCACCACACTCTTTCTATTCAAACGGGCTGCGCAGTCAGGGACACTTTGGAACTTCGCTACCAGAAATAGATTATTCTTATGCAGGTGATCCCCATTCTGCAAGACCTCATATGCCAACCCACTATGACCATGGATATGGTCAACCCTATGGCTTGGAAGGTGCCAACCCCTCTTATAGAAGTTCCCGTCCTCATTATGAAAGAGAGAACCAAATGAGTGGGCCACATCCTAGGCACGTGTACCACCCTCCAGACTTTCATCACAATGGTGGACCAAGGTATCCAAATGGGCCAGTGGCACATACGTCAACTGGGACCACCATATATGCTTATCAAGGTGGTTATGACGCCTATCTGAGTTACCGATCACCTGGAGCTGGTAGTCGCCAACAAAGGGGTGGTAGGTTTCCCCCGCCAACCAACCATAGCAACCCCAGAGGGTATGGTCAACATCAACAAAGTGGCAACCGATTTTCAGCACTGGATTATAGAGGAAATATATTGCCACCACAACATGGCGGAGCAAATGGGAGACCCCAGCCACCTCTTGGCAGTGCTAATCGGAGGCCCCATCCACCAGCTGGATATGATCGCCAATGAAGATGCTTCTTATAACAGAAAGGTACCTTAAAATGTTGTACAATCGTTGCCCTCCAGCTTTTCATAGTCTACCCATTCCATTGGAAGCCTTAATTTTTTGGGGTTTACCATTTCTAGAATGCTGTAAATTCTAGCAATAAACATTGAAGAGGAGTGTGGACATCACACCCTCGACAAAACATGTAGATTATTCTAAGGAGCCATTTGATTTCAAGGAAATGTACGTGAAGTTTCATTTCCTTTTCCCTCATTTCTCTTCCGATTAATAGTTGAAAGTCGTCGAGTTTCATTTTCCTTAGGGTTTCAGCTCTTTAGTCGAGATGATGGATATTTTATTTTTCCAGAATTATCCAAATGATCTTGAAGTAGTCCTTTGTTTAAATTCCATAAACGATGACCTTTGCAATTAGAGAATTTGACGAAATAAATTTCTTTAAGAAGTTTAGAATTATTATCCCCACTCTACTCTCTGTGTAGGGGGACGGTGCAGGAATACTGGTGTACGAGCTGCCCTGTTGATCTTCTGTTTTTGGGAGGTAAGTATTTTGGAGAATCTTCTCGTGCTCAAAGTTTGGCTATATTATTCCTTACCTTTTAGTATAATTTTTATGAAATATCTTGCTATGACATAATAAAAATTTATGGAAACATCATTTTCTAATAATTAGGGTTCAAGCTTAATTCAAATAAAAAAAAAATAGTTTTATAATTGAAACTGTTAAAGTTTTAATTGCTATATCACATTTTTTTTGAAATAGAAATTTTATAGGGGGATACTTTGGAAGCACAAAAAATATAACAAGAAGAAATGTAGAATGACAGAAAAATGAAGAAATCAAACTTGATATTATGCAGTGATTTAAAAAAGAGGATAAAATTTAAATATTCTAATTACAGAACAAGACTTTCTATTTTTAAGTGGTATTTGACACGAGTTTCACACGTGAATTTTTTTAACGACTTATTTTATTAATTTTTTATAAGTTAATTTGATAATTAAGAATTTTGTATAATTTTTTTAATAGCATAGTCAAATATTATAAAAAGATTTTTCGAGCTGAAAGATCAATTAAAAAAAATATACAGAGATAAATCATATTAAGAGAATATTAATAACACACCAATCAAATATACCATATGCAAGCTAGCCCCAGCTTGCTTGGTGGGGTTGGGGATATGAACGTAAGAATATTTCCCTAGAATGGTCGATGTATTAACGGTCCGATCATTAAAGTTCAAGTTCTTTGTAAAGTCTACGGATTCTAATATGTTAAAGCGAAACCGTGATGGATCGGTCTCAATAAACGAGTATTAGAATGGGTACGTTGAGACCCTCTCCTCTAACCATAAAAGAACATATATTCTCATCCGGTTGTATACATACATATATTGATGGTTTTAAATATATGTAAGTGTATAAAATAAAGCCCCCCCTTCTTCCTTTTTTGTTTTGTTTTAATACCCATTCGGTGGGTATTACAAAATGGAGGTAGTGGCTGTGAAAGTGGAAGAGTAGGTGAAGTGGGGGTGTGCTTTTGCCGAGAGTGGAAGAAAAAGTGAGAAGAGAAAACTAGAAAGGAGATCTCTCTCCATCATTGAGATCAAGCAAGGTTGAAGGTGTAGAGGAGAAGATCAACAGAACAAAGTCTGGAAAGAATTCGATGCAGCAATTCAAGAACAAAATGGAAGGTGGTAAGTTCTAAATTTTCCATTGTTCTATATTTACAAGATTTCATCATCAATATAAATGTCTTGTGGGATTAAATGATCTATTGGGATAGATTTCGGAAATAGAAATCATTAAAGAATTGAAAATAACATGTGGTATCAGAATTTAATAGAACCCATTGATCTCCCATTAAAGGATTGGTGATAAATTCTGTTTTTTTTTATTTAATCTTATCAAACATTGATAAATTGAAATGTATGAAAAACAATTATATCAATGTGTAGAGACTGAGATTATCTTTCCAACGGTATATTATATGTTAAAATCAATTAAGTAGATCAAAAGTTATGATTTTTTGAAAATTTCTGGTTTTAATGGTGATGACGATGAACTGTAACCGTCAATCCAACCGGTCGACCGGTTCACTTGGTAAAAACCAAGAGGTCGACCAGGTTCGATCTAGCGATCGGCCAGGTTCACTTGGTAACCCAAGCGGTCGGCCAGGTTCATGCAGAAACCAGGGTTAACAATGTTTCATCGCAAATCGTAAAGTAATTAAGCGAATGTGTTACGAAATGTTAATACATATAAAATTTAAAAGCTTATTAAACGGAGTTCATATTACGTATAACTTGTTAATCACCACAGTGATCTAGTTATATTTAATGTGACGGTAAAGTAAAGATTCATAATTGATCATGATTAAATGACATGAAAGGTTTCGATTGATCAATTAATTACTTAATATATCCTAGGAGATCACCCACAGGTGGATCATTGAGTGTAATAAGTAACGCCTAAAGTATTAATGATTTATGCTACGATCGATAATGTGTATACCCACAGATAGCATTATTATCGGTTGTTTGTATGACTTGATTAATTATTAAAGAAAATCTAAACAAGCATCATGTAAAGTGTATGTATTTAATGTATTGCCCATAGGTTGCTTAAATACATACAAGTAAAGTGTTTAGATTTTATTGGTTGATGAATCTATTAAAGTTTCAAAGCACTAACGGTAAGCACGTTGAAAATTTTGCAGCTTCATCAAGTTTGTTTGCTTCTGCAAACTCTGTGGTAAAGTTTAATGGACTCAACTATGAGGAATGGTCTGAACAGATAAGGTTTTCTTTGGGTGTAATTTCCCTACACCAAGCCATACTCACGGATGATGAGCCAGCAGCCATTACGAATGAGAGCTCAGAATTGGAAAAGTCTCGTTATGAGATGTGGGAGCGCTCTAACCGGCTGTGCCTGAACTTACTGAGGATGTCGATGGCAGAAAATATAAAGCCATCTATGCCTAAAACAGAGAAAGCAAGGGAATTCATTCTGAAAATAAAGGAACAATCCCAATCGGATGTGGCTGACAAATCGATTGTAGACAGCCTAATGAGCGAGCTGACTACGAAGAGGTTCGATTGGTCTCAGACAATCCATGAACATATCACGCACATGTCTAATTTGGCATCACGATTGACGTCCATGGGGATGGAGGTGCATGAATCTTTCTTGGTTCAGTTTATCATTAACTCTTTGCCTCAAGAGTATGGCCAGTTCCAGGTGAATTACAACACCATAAAGGATAAATGGAACTTTCAGGAATTGAAGGTCATGCTCATACAGGAGGAGGCGAGGTTAAAGAAGCTAAAAAATCAAGTTGCACTCATCGTTGGACTAAACAAAACCGGTAGCAGCTTTAAGAAACCAAGTATGAAGGACAAAAGGAAGGATAAGGGTATCTTCAAAGGACCTGAAAGTAAAATCCACTAGTTTCACCATTTTCATTGAACCTAGCATTACCCGTCTCGACAATTCTCGTACTATGACTAGGACAGTAAAACACAAATCCCTTAGACTTTTCCGGATAGCCAATAAAATATCCACTGACCGTCCTTGAGTCTAAATTCTTTTCATGTGGGTTATACGGCTTTACTTCTGCGGGACATCTCCAAATACGTAAATGTCTTAAACTGGGTTTTCTTCCTTTAAATAGTTCAAATGGTGTCATTGGAACCGTTTTACTAGGAACCCGGTTTAATATATACGTCGCAGTCTTTAATGCATATATCCATAACGACATGGGAAGTTTGCAATTATT
The DNA here is from genome assembly GCA_032356905.1 of Salix exigua. Taxonomy (NCBI): domain Eukaryota; kingdom Viridiplantae; phylum Streptophyta; class Magnoliopsida; order Malpighiales; family Salicaceae; genus Salix; species Salix exigua. Next base: position 1,634,784 of record CM063589.1, on the reverse strand, counting down.
TAACATATTCCTAACCATTTCCATTAATGAACGGTTACGCCTTTCAGCTACACCATTCTGCTGAGGTGTTCCCAGCATTGTGTATTGCGCACAACTGCCTTTACTTTCTAGAAGTTTTGCAAATGGACCTGGACATTGTCCACTTTCTGTGAATCTACCGTAAAACTCACCACCTCTATCCGATCTCACTACTTTCACTTTCTTTTCTAATTGCCTTTCCACTTCATCAATGAATAATTTCAGTACATTCACTGACTCAGCTTTATCATGCAATAAATAAGTGTATCCATAACGTGAGTAATCGTCAATAAAAGTAATAAAGTATTTTTCACCACTCCATGATGGAGCATCTAATGGGCCACAAATATCCGTGTGTATCAACTCTAAAAGTTGACTACTTCTTGTGGCGGGTTTCTTTGTGATGTGTTTGGTTTGCTTTCCTTTAATGCATTCTATACACACATCTAAGTCACTGAAATCTAATGGAGGTAATAATTCTTTCTTTATTAACCTCGTCATCCTTTCTTTAGATATGTGACCTAATCTTTTATGCCACAAGAGTGATGATTTTTTGTTTGATGCACTACGTTTAATTCCTTGATTCTCAACATTAAACAAATATTCAGAAAAACTTTTATCGAGATTAAACCTGTACAGTGAATCAACCAAAGTACCATTACCATAAAAGTAGTTTTTTCGGTACAAAGAAAATACACCATGTCCAATCTTAAAGTCAAATCTAAATCGTCCAACCTACTTACTGAAACAAGATTTCTAGCACATTCAGGTACAAAGAGACAATTTTCAAGATCTATAAAACAATCAGTGTCAAAGATCAATCTGTACGTCTCAATGCCTACTATCCGCGTCTTCATCCTGTTTTCCATAAACAAATACCTTTCAGTTCCTTTTAAAGGTTGGATCGTACGAAATCCCTGTTCAATATGAGATACATGAGTAGATACACCAGAATCAAGCCACCAAGTATTTCTAGGCACTTCTACAAGATTTAATTCGGAACAAACAAATAAATGTTGTGTACCTTTCTTGTAAACCATGCCTTCCTTCTAGGGCAGTCTTTCTTTATGTGTCCCTCCTTCTTGCAGAAGAAACACTTGACCACTTTATGGATTTTACTTTCAGGTCCTTTGAAGATACCCTTATCCTTCCTTTTGTCCTTCATACTTGGTTTCTTAAAGCTGCTACCGGTTTTGTTTAGTCCAACAATGAGTGCAACTTGATTTTTCAGCTTTTTTAACCTCGCCTCCTCCTGTATGAGCATGACCTTCAATTCCTGAAAGTTCCATTTATCCTTTATGGTGTTGTAATTCACCTGGAACTGACCATACTCTTGAGGCAGAGAGTTAATGATAAACTGAACCAAGAAAGATTCATGCACCTCCATCCCCATGGACGTCAATCGTGATGCCAAATTAGACATGTGCGTGATATGTTCATGGATTGTCTGAGACCAATCGAACCTCTTCGTAGTCCGCTCGCTCATTAGGCTGTCTACAATCGATTTGTCAGCCACATCCGATTGGGATTGTTCCTTTATTTTCAGAATGAATTCCCTTGCTTTCTCTGTTTTAGGCATAGATGGCTTTATATTTTCTGCCATCGACATCCTCAGTAAGTTCGAGCACGTACCGGTTAGAGCGCTCCACATCTCATAACGAGACTTTTCCAATTCGAGCTCTCATTCAGTAATGGTTCTTTGGCTCATCATCCGTGAGTATGGCTTGGTGTAGGGACATTACACCCAAAGAAAACCTTATCTGTTCAGACCATTACTCATAGTTGAGTCCATTAAACTTTACCACAGAGTTTGCAGAAGCAAACAAACTTGATGAAGCTGCAAAATTTTCAACGTGCTTACCGTTAGTGCTTTGAAACTTTAATAGATTCATCAACCAATAAAATCTAAACACTTTACTTGTATGTATTTAAGCAACCTATGGGCAATACATTAAATACATACACTTTACATGATGCTTGTTTAGATTTTCTTTAATAATTAATCAAGTCATACATATAACCGATAATAATGCTATCTGTGGGTATACACATTATCGATCGTAGCATAAATCATTAATACTTTAGGCGTTACTTATTACACTCAATGATCCACCTGTGGGTGATCTCCTAGGATATATTAAGTAATTAATTGATCAATCGAAACCTTTCATGTCATTTAATCATGATCAATTATGAATCTTTACTTTACCGTCACATTAAATATAACTAGATCACTGTGGTGATTAACAAGTTATACGTAATATGAACTCCGTTTAATAAGCTTTTAAATTTTATATGTATTAACATTTCGTAACACATTCGCTTAATTACTTTACGGTTTGCAGCGGAAACATTGTTAACCCTTGGGTTTCTGCATGAACCGGTCGACCGCTTGGGTTACCAAGTGAACCGGTCGACCGCTTAGACTGAACCGGTTGACCTCTTGGTTTTTACCAAGTGAACCGGTCGACCGGTTGGATTGACGGTTACAGTTCATCGTCATCACCATTAAAACCAGAAATTTTCAAAAAATCATAACTTTTGATCTACTTAATGGATTTTAACATATAATATACCGTTGGAAAGATAATCTCAGTCTCTACACATTGATATAATTGTTTTTCATACATTTCAATTTATCAATGTTTGATAAGATTAAATAAAAAAAACAGAATTTATCACCAATCCTTTAATGGGAGATCAATGGGTTCTATTAAGTTCTGATACCACATGTTATTTTCAATTCTTTAATGATTTCTATTTCCGAAATCTATCCCAATAGATCATTTAATCCCACAAGACATTTATATTGATGATGAAATCTTGTAAATATAGAACAATGAAAAATTTAGAACTTACCACCTTCCATTTTGTTCTTGAATTGCTGCATCGAATTCTTTCCAGACTTTGTTCTGTTGTCTTCTCCTCTACACCTTCAACCTTGCTTGATCTCAATGATGGAGAGAGATCTCCTTTCTAGTTTTCTTTTCTCTTCTCACTTTTTCTTCCACTCTCGGCAAAAGCACACCTCCACTTCACCTACTCTTCCACTTTCACAGCCACTACCTCCATTTTGTAATACCCATCGAATGGGTATTAAAACAAAACAAAAAAGGAAGAAGGGAGGGCTTTATTTTATACACTTATATATATTTAAAACTATCAATATATGTATGTATACAACCGGATGAGAATATATGTTATTTTATGTAAAGTCTACGGATTCTAATACGTTAAAGTGAAACTGTGATGGATCGGTCTCAATAAACGAGTATTAGAATGGGTACGTTGAGACCCTCTCCTCTAACCATAAAAGAACATATATTCTCATCCGGTTGTATACATACATATATTGATGGTTTTAAATATATGTAAGTGTATAAAATAAAGTCCCCCCCCCCTTCTTCCTTTTTTGTTTTGTTTTAATACCCATTCGATGGGTATTACAAAATGGAGGTAGTGGCTGTGAAAGTGGAAGAGTAGGTGAAGTGGGGGTGTGCTTTTGCCGAGAGTGGAAGAAAAAGTGAGAAGAGAAAAGAAAACTAGAAAGGAGATCTCTCTCCATCATTGAGATCAAGCAAGGTTGAAGGTGTAGAGGAGAAGATCAACAGAACAAAGTCTGGAAAGAAAGGAGAGAATTCGATGCAACAATTCAAGAACAAAATGGAAGGTGGTAAGTTCTAAATTTTCCATTGTTCTATATTTACAAGATTTCATCATCAATATAAATGTCTTGTAGGATTAAATGATCTATTGATATATTGGGATAGATTTCGGAAATAGAAATCATTAAAGAATTGAAAATAACATTGAATTGATTTCTTAATTACTTGAACTTGCTCTAATCATATACTCTTATTCTTACTCTTTTTTTCTTATAAAAAATGTACTCTTATCTAAAAACATGATATTGAATAATTAAGGGACTGTTTTCGGAATGTCAAGTTTCATTTAGGTTCCCTCACACGATCTGCAGTTACGAGTCTGTTTCTTATATAAGCTTTCACTTATGGATAACTAGGTAGCTAGTATAAGTGTTGGTTTGGAAGTGTGGTTGTGGTTGATTTTAAAAGTATTTTTTGTGTTAGAGATGCATTAAAATAATATTTTTTTAAATTATTTTTTATATCAACACATCAAAATTATATAGACATCAAAAAAAATCATTTAATATAAAAAATAAAATAAAAATTCATTTTTTTTCAAAAATACTTTTAAAAAACTCTACCAAACACCCTTTAATTCTATTTTGTCACGAAAATTATTTATTTAGCAAACCCTACTGACCGATGCCCAGACAGGACACGACGTGTAAAAGCAGGAGAGGTGAGGTGTGGCTCCCCTCCATGGCTACAGGGCCTGGTTTATTTTTCATCTTCTTTTTGGGTTTCAAGAAACACATTCCATGGAACTAGCTAGCTCGCATGTCATGCCGAGAGACTTTGCAAATGTCATTGTGAAGAAACTGAAACTTCCCCAGATATCTTTACTCATGTTCTTGCATCAATGTACACTTGTAGTGGTCTCCTTTTGTACATAGTTTTTCTTTGTTCTTTTAATCTCATCACTTAATATAACACATAAAATATTAATCTTCGAAAGTTTATGACAGTAATAACTGGGTTTGTTGCTTATACTATTTTCTATTCAAATGTAAGCACGGCAGTCATGAAAAAAATTGTACAACGAATTTTGCCTGCCTTGCTGTCATCTTTTCATCTTGGAGTGTGGTAGCTTTTAGTTTTAGTATTTTTTTAAAAAAAAAACATCAACTTAATATTTTATTTAATGTTTTTTATATACTAAAATAAAAAATCATTTTAATATATTTTTTAAAAAAATATCTAACACTATAATATTAAACACACAATTACACGTGCGTCAATGTTAATGGCAAGTGGTTATAATACATAGATTGCACTTACATGTGTGTGTGTGTGTGTGTACGATGATATATCAAGACAATAATGATGATGTTGATACTAGCAATGTTACTTTCCTAAAAGTAGAAGGTTTGTTTTTTACTGGTGAATGCGATGGATATAAGGCGACAAAAATTGCTATTGTTTCCTACCATGTTGCCTATTGTTTTCAGGCTCTTAACTCGTTATTATCAAGATTAATTTAGAGACAACCGACATTATCACTCACTTTTCAATTTTTTTAAATTCATTTTCCATAATAGTGATCCATTAATAAGACATTAAAGATGAGATAAAAAGCATCCCAAGCATATACTTCAATTAACAGTAGTCAATGACATTATCTGTGTACATAATTATGTAGCAAATGATTAGAAGATACTAAATATTTATGGCCTGTCTTTTTCATGTAAGAATTTTGAAACCCTAATCTTGAAAACACTTGTCAATTATGCTTGTCCTTTGTCTATAACATAACAAAATTTAGGTTTTGTCACCAAGGAGATAGATTTGACAGAGTTTAAAGACAATCACCTAATTAGATGGCCAAAAGAAGAAAATATAATTTCCCCCTCTTATAACGAAAAATATTCCAAACTAATATCAGCAATACTTTGATATATATAAAATAACATTTTACATAGTTGTTAAACTTGGTTTAAAATCGAAGTCACAAGTTACATGAGTTGATTTAAATGAACTCAAGTTAATCTAATAAATCAACATGTGTATTTGCTTAGAAACTCATTATTAAAAGGGTAAAAAGCACAATAATAACTCAACGTATCTAGGTTTGACAAAATATCAAGCCTAGATGACATAAGTCTTACTTATTTTCAATTCGAGCACCCTTGAATTTAGATGCATATTGAGCTCACATATATATAGGTATGTTAGTTTGGATGCCAAACAATACACTATTAGGTTCAACTATGTGCAAAACCCAAGTACATGGTCGGTCTATCAAGATATTGGACTCAACACTCTTGAGTTGAGCTACATGTCGAGCACAAACATATGTCTATCTCGTGAGATGTCAGCCCCAACATTCTTGGGTGCAACCACACTCTAAGTCAAATATTAAACCCAACATTTTGTGATTCAATTACGCATTTGGCCTAATTATATATGGATCTAACAAGATATCATACTCAACACTCTTGGGTTTTTCTATGTGCCGAGTCTCAATACATGTAGGTCTAGCAAGATATTAAACCTAACACCTATGAGTTTAGTTATGTGTTGAACCTAAATACATGTAAATCCATTAAGATATCAAACCTAACATTATTGAGTTTAACTACACATAAACTCAAGTACATGTATGTCTGAATAGATGTTAGGCTCAACATCCTGGGTTAATTATATGTGGAACCCAAATACACGCGAGTCTAGCAAGATGTCAAACATAATATCCTCAGGTTCATTTATGTGCCGACTCTAAGTACACATGAATCTCATGAGATATCAGATCCAATATTCTTGAATTCAATTACATGTTGAGCCTAAATATATGTGGGTTTAGCAAAACACTAGACTTGAGTTTAGATATGTATTGATCACAAGTACATGTGAGTATGGCGTGATACCAAACCCAACGTTCTTAATTCAAAATATATCAAACTCAATATTCTTGAGTTCAATTACGCATTGAATCTTAGTACATATGGGTCTGACAAGTTGTTAAGCTCATTACCATTGAGTTTGGAATTATTCCAGGTCCAAATACTTATGTAGTTGATAATCTTTTTAAGCCTTGTAGTGGGTCACAAGATTATTATTTTTGCTCTTAATGTCTTTTAGCACAAAAGGCTAAAATTCAATAATGATCATCTCCATGCATCTATAAGTGTATAGTTTTTCTAAAGAAAAATACCATATTGTTATCAACATTAATATCATGTAAGAGATATTTGCCATCATTAATGTTATTAGAAGAAGATGACATTCCAACACCTCCATTTAAGCAACATGACAAAGTTCAAAGTTCATAGACTACACATACCTTCTAAGCCACCCGTATAAATGTTTCGTATTTTTTTCTATTATCCAAACATTCGTATATTTATTTTACAAAGTATTTATCATAAGTAAGAACAAACACTCCTTTTCTTATAATTTAACGCTCATTCTCTCACTTATTGTAGCTTTTTTTAATTAAAAATACTGATTTTATTATTCATGGATCCCTAAATCCCATGAAAAAAATTGTTTTATAGGTGTTAGTCTTCACACTTATCATCAATTTCATGAACTGGGGAATAAGATATTGACGTGAAAAACTAGGGTTTATTGAGTTTGAATTTTGAAACATAATCACAATCAAATAAACACAACGTCATTTTAATTTTGCTTAATTAAATAAAAATTGTCGTTTTGGTTTTTTTTAAGAAATCAAACTAGGTTTAACCAATTTGACTGTTGAACTAATCATCGAGTCATATAGGTTTAATTGAGTGAACTCTTATTTATTTATTTATTGTTTGATTAGATCTCAGTTTGATTTGCTAAATTAGATCGAGTTTAATAACACCGATTTTATGTAATCTATCATAAATTCTTGCTCTGCCACGTGGTCACCTATATTTTCCAGTCATGCATTAAGTGATTGGCATTTGTATTTATATTATCTACATCTACCTTTTGAGGATATCTGACTTGTCAGCTAAAATATCCAGCCATTAGAAACTATATTCAAGCTCGAAAGGCCATACTGTACAATTTGTCACCCATATCCTTTGTGCAGTGTGGTGACGATAATTTTTTAAAATTTTTATCGTATCGAAATATATTAAAATAATATTTTTTTTTTATTTTTTAAAAATTATTTTTAAAATCAACACATTAAAATGATCCAAAACACACATTAATATATTTATTTAAGATACAAAAAAAATTATAAATTCAGCTAAAAACTGATGGGATCCTAATATCAAACGGGAATCTCAAAGCGAACGCTTTTGATCCATTAGAATCCAAATGAACAATCCTTTCTTTAGGGGTGTTAGGTTTCTTATTCTTCTTCTACCTTCCGAAAGACCAAGCCCCTTTGGAGGAGATCATATGTTATTTTCCAGACCCCGTTGAGGTCCAGGTTACAAAAACCATATAATAATCACAGGAATATCTATTAATTATATTAGCAATAAAAAATGACTCAGCAAAGCTTCATTAAGTGGAATGTTTTTTTTTTATTTCTTTCTAGGACGTACTCTTTTTAAAAGCAGAATAGGCTTAGAATATGATGGAGGGATATGAAATGTGTAGAGACAGACAAGCAGCTGTGTTCTTCATATTAAAATTGTATGAAGGTTATGTGCACGACTTCAGGCCTCAGAAAAGCAAGTCGACTTGAGTAGCAAATGCAAGGAATTAAAGGAATATTTAAAATTAATAGGGTTTTAATCAAAAACAGCGGAATATTCGAATATACTACTAGCCTGTTGGTTAGTGTCATGAATTTAATTTTAAAAGTGTTTTTCGTTCAGAAATATATCAAAATAATATTTTTTATTTTGAAAAAAATTATTTTTGATATCAGTATATGAAAATAATCTAAAAACAATAAAAAAATAATTTAAAATAAAAATAATTTTTTAATTTTTTTTTTCAAAAAATATTTTTGAAATACAATGTAAAACACCCCTATTAGCCAACATGCTTAGAAACACGTGGCAACAACCAGCCATTTTTTATAATAATTTTGAGGGGGTTAGCTAAGAAGTATGGAATTGAAGAGCAAAAATGTCGTTAGTTATGTTTTTGGATGTGTTTTACTTGCAAAAATATAAAAACTGTGATTCTTTTAGTGTTTTTTTTTTGATGATTTAGTTTGAAATGCTAATGTAAGAAATTAAAAAAATATTTTTATTTATTTTAATGTGAAAAATAATTTTTACCACAATACCAAACACACATTTATAAGATCGTGTTTAGTATTGTATCATAATTAAAATGTTAGATATAAGAAAAATAGAAAACAATTTCAGTTATAGAGATATAGTTGAAGACAAATATAAATGTCTATTAAATAATTTTCACTGAATTTCTATATTTTTAAAATATAGGTACACACACATGGGTGTGTGGGTATCCCTTTTATGCCTATTACTTTTTTTTATAAATGTATATTTTTAAAAAAATAGTGATATATACATCTCTCTCTTTCTTCTTTTTATGTAATTGTATTTAATTTATTCTGATGAATTAATTGTCAATGGGACACGTAGCATTATTTCTTTTGCTTTATTTATTTTTATCATCACAAAGCGCTATGTAGTTGAAAAGACTCCATTTTTAACTCCTACTTTATCATGCATTGTTTATCTAACTTCCGGCTGCTTTTTACATGACAAAGATTCGGTTCAAATCTATCCGTGGATTGGCCATAGAGGCACATGAGATTTATCTTTTTATGGACCGGATAAACCAATGAACTGGAAGAAATAATTATTCATGAACTAAAGCTCAAGTCCAAGAATCTCAATTGCTTTTATATATTTTAGGATGTTTTGAGTTTTACCGGTGTCAATTAAGAATTTTTATTTATTCATAATTTATTTAAAATACGTTAATTTTTTTAAACTATATTATAAATTACGTTCCAACAAAGCTCTAACCTTAAAAATAAATAGTATTCATTTTAATTTCATCTAAAATGTATTGGTTAATCCACGTGGTTGAAGAAAATTCTCAACATTATTCACTTAATTTCTTTGCACTTCCTTTCTCATTTCACGCGAAATGGACAGCAAATTTTAAATCCACTGAAGGAATATATTACCAGTCACCACCAGTTTCTTGTTAGTTAAGTTATAGTGTGTCACATTGAAGGAAAATCATGGGTACGTAGTTAGCCCTGTCTTGTTGATAGTTTCCCTTAGTGAAAGCATAGTCTTTGAATCTAGGAATTGTCTTTGACAATGTTGTCTGGAAGTCATCTCTTTTGACCTGCAACTACACGTACAAATAATCCATGATTCACGGAACACTTGGCTTCAACTTTACCCAACAAGGGCAAAGGTTAAGATTGGTGGATTGTCGGCTTTTCTTTTTTTAAGTTTTTGTTTATCGCTGTGTTTTAAAATATTTTTAAAAAAAAATAAAAATTTATTTTTATTTTTTATATTAAATTATTTTTTTTAGTTTTTTAAAATTATATTAAAAATAATATTTTAAAAATTAAAAATATCATTTTAATACATTTCTAAATAAAATATATTTTTAAAAATAACCTTAATGTCACCCGGGCACTTGCCGGCTCCGGTCCACTTCGACAACAACTACTGTTAAAGCCATTTCAAACTAGGCAAGAGAAATCACACTAGTGATTCTCAAAAAAATAATTAAAAAAACAACAGAGAGAAGGAATTGATTTTCTCCTTATCAGAAGAAGTCGGACCAATTTTATTTTATTTTTAATGAAAAGGGTATTTTTTTTATATATTTATTTATTTTCATGCATGAGTAATGTTAAATTGATGGCTCATATTTGAACTTATATAAATATTTTTCTTGATATTTAAAATAAAAATCAAGTTCTAAATAATAATATATAAGTACTATATTCAGAATCCTTGCCACTTGAAATTAAATGAATTAGCAAGACTTTTCAGGTCACCACTTGTTTTTGTAACTTCAAACATATATTTATTTCAAACTCTAAGTTGACTCGCCATCACGAACTTCTCTATTATTCCCATCAAACTATCAGGATTAGCAATAAACAATCCATTCCGACCGTACTTATTAATCCACCCACAATCATCTTCGTCAGGAATCTCCAGGCAAGAACCCTCCAAGACTAACGTGATGGAGTCGTTTACAAGGCCAGTGGGCGGGTGGAAGTGTCGAAGGAAGGTCAGTGTAGCTGATCTCTGATGGCGGAGCATCCAATTATTTTAGCCTCAAGTTGGTTTGAACTAACATGTATTTCTTCAGTATTTATAGAAAAATTATGGTTTTTCCCCCTCAACATGTTAGTGTCCTAGTTTGATGTGACCTGTCGATCTAGAATCTAGCCTGAGTTTGGTTTTATGTCGAGCTGCTTGCGAGTTGACACAGTCAAGCTTCATCAGCTCAGAAATCAGCCATGACCTGGGTGGCGCGTGGCGCGGCGCTAGCGATTGGAAAAGGCAAGTCGAAATAGAGAGAAGGCCCCTTCTGTGTCTGTTCAGCCCCCTGGACAATGGCAAGTTGGCAACTATGCAACCACCGTCACAGCTGTGTAACAGGCAATACAGTTTCAATCAGTAGGTCCATATCGTACGGACCTTAACATTCTTGATTCCTTTTCCTCTCGAACTTGAGATTGGCTCCTCCGGCTCCTAAGAGTTCGAGATTACATGTGATGTGCATATACCTGGTCATAATTTGAAGTGGGACAGACCCGGCCTCACATTTTCACGTGCACTCAATGAGCTCCTCCACGTAAATGGCTACTGCTTGTGTGACTGGCGGATATATCATATATATTTAAAAATAAATGGAGATTTGAAAAGCTCTTTTTCATTTCAAATACAGTTTATCTTCTATGCTTGCTTACATCATATACGAGGGTTGATTCAAGAAATAGGTTGAATTATTGGATCGATCTACAAATTACTATATCAACATGGATTTAACTGTTTTTTCTTTTTCTTTTTAAATTATTGTTGAGCTAGTTTAATTTTAAATATAATCTAATTAAAAACTTGATTCGAATTAGATTTTAAATTTTAAATTTCTTGGATTAATTTACAGAATTGATACGAGTCGAACAATCTTTTTATTACATTACAAGGACGATACTTACATGTCATTTATATGCTAATTTCTTGCACATTTAAGATCACTTGATCTCGCAGCAGCATCTTAATACTATGCATTTTCAATTAGTCATAGAATAATAAAAAATAAAAATAAAAAAATCATCCAATTACTCCGACCCGAAATATGGATTACTAATTGAACCCATGAGCTGATAAAAGCTTGCAATTGGGATAGAAATCATCTTTTCAAATGAATTTATTGTGCATTACAAGATCAATTTGGGGAAAAAGTGATTAGTACATATTGTGTTTAGAATACTGAAATTACCTTTTGTTCTAAAAGCATAAAAATGATAAATTTTCAGCCAGGGTCATTTTTGTTTCTTCAAAATTATTTGCACATTAAAATAACTTTAATTTACTTTAATGACCTTGAAAGTGAAAAGGAAAAAGGAAGCTTGCAAAGAGGGGTTTTATATATTTTCTTTTGTTTGAACAGTAAAATGATGGGATTGCCATTTAATTTATGATTATCACATTATATAATTTGTAAAAATCACAAAAAAAACTAAGTAAATCTAAAAATAACAACAAAAATAAATAAATTTGAATGCTTACAAGACCATTTGATTGCCAAATTTCATATCTAGAGTAGTGTTGCAAGTGATATGTCATTTTCTCTCTCTAATGATGTGATGTGTATTTATGGTGGATATATGATTGATCCCTGATTTATTTATTTTTCTTTATCTCTTTTCTCATTTCTGGCTTTTAAATTCAAGTCATCTTATTCAAAAAAATAATTATGTCATCCAATTTAAATTTCTATTATCAATTTTGACCCTTGTTCTTTTTATTGTTATTTGTGTTTTTTTTTTGTGTGTTTTGAATTTTAAACTTTTTTTTCCAATTTCATCCCTGTGAGTTTTATTTTTAATTTGATTTTATATTCAATTTGATCCTCATTCTTTTGATTACTCTTTTTTTGGTGTTTATTCTTTTTTTATTTCATCCCTTGTGATTTTATTGTATTTTTAATCTAATTTTGGCTCTCATTTTTTTTATTAGTATTTTTTTATATTTGTTATCCCATTAATTTTATCTCTTAGCATCTTATTTTTATGTATTTTTATCTAATTTTGATCCCATTATTTTTATTACTATTTCTTATTCTTTTTTTAACTCTTTTGTTTCACTTCAATCTTTAATTATTTCCTTTAATTTAGTTTTTACACCAAATCTGGTCAACATTGTTTGGATTTTAAATTGTTTTGTGATTGAATTTTTTTTAAAAAAATAATGTTTACTTTTATATAGGGTAATTTCAATTTCATGACTCAAACTTAATATAAGAAAAAAAATTGTCCTTTTATTATAAAATAGTTTTTTTTTCAAAGTCATCATGGTTATTGGGCCTTAAACTTTGTTATTTGTTATTTGTTCTATTTTATTTTTTATTGAGTCATCTCAAATTTATATCCGATGTAGCGGATTAGTCAAGTTAACTAGAGTTTTTTTACTTAATATTTTAAATTAAATGATTTTATCTTTTTTGCAATCTCATTATTTGACATTGAAGTATTGATATTTTTTTATCTCGGTCTCTTATTGTAAATGTCGGATTGATGATTTAACCTATATTGACTCAACTTTTTTTTCTTGACCTTTTTTGAAAAAATATTTTTTTAATATTATCATTTGACACTAGATATATGGCCTAGATGACCCTTGACCTTTGCTATTTGTTCTTCTTTTTTTCCACAAGGTTATCTCGGGTGAAGGTTAGCTCAAGGTTTTTTTAATGTTTTTTTGCTACACCCTTGATTTGAGAGTGTATTTTGTATCATGATGTTATATTGTGAGTGATGGGTTAGTCAAGTTAATCCATGTTGGTCGTCCAAGTTAATCCAAGTTGGCTCGGATATTATTTTTAAGATTTTTTTCCATCATTGTTTTTTAATTTTTTTTTTGCCTTTTTCATAATCTAAGATTACAAGTCTTGAATTTTACATTTTTTTATAATTTATTTTGATCTAATATCTCAAATCACATGTTAATGGAGTTAACTCAAAGAAACTTAAATCTTCATCATTTAATATTTTTATAATAGAAAATTCTTAACTTGATTTGTTGAGTAGCGTATACAACATACCTAGTCTTTGCTATATATGCACATCATGACGTGCTCCTTCCTCTTCCGTTTATCAATTATTTATTTAATGATGATTCAAGTTGCAACTAAGAGGTTGCAACTTGGAAGTAAATTGTTTAAATTGGAGTGTACGTGGCTTATTTTGATGGAAAGTACCTATGAAGTCAATGCAGATTCACCACACCATATATATTACGCCCATTGCTTACTGCTTAGAATTAGATAATCGGCCTGCGTTTTAATTGGAGTTTTGTATATTTGTTTTAAGGAAATTTAAATTGTTTTGTTTTTATATTATTTTAATGTATTGATATAGAATAAATTTTTAAAAAATAAGAAAATATTATTTTAATATATTAAAAAAAACACATTTAAAAACTAATATCCATGACTATCATCATCGATATCCTGGTGAATACCGCCGTTTGCACGAAGAAGCACAGCTTTTTTCCTAAATTGTTTTGCAGTCTCAATTTATTTTTATTTTTCTAATAATTTAAGGAAATGTAATTTCTTGAAATTGTATGTTCATATAACAATAACTGGACTTGGTAGAGTTAATGACCCAACCATATTAAATTTTATACCTTTTATTTTATTTGGTTGCTTAGGTTTTTGCACAATTAAATATGATATTTTCATAAATTGTTTAATTTTGGTGTAAATGGAAAAAAAATCCATAGAGCAAGACGTATCCAAATTACATGGCTGGGTCAGGATATTAATTTCCATCGACGACCGACACTCATAACCATTAAGTATTGTATGTTCATATAACAATAACTGGACTTGGTAGAGTTAATGACCCAACCATATTAAATTTTATACTTTTTATTTTATTTGGTTGCTTGCACAATTAAATATGATATTTTCATAAATTGTTTAATTTTGGTGTAAATGGAAAAAAAAATCCATAGAGCAAAACGTATCCAAATTACATGGCTGGGCCAGGATATTAATTTCCATCGACGACCGACACTCATAACCATTAAGTATATGTAAATTTAGGGCATTAATTCTACACATTTCATCAATCAAATGTCATATCTTTGATTTTTTTATGTATACTTTATTTCAATAAACTCTTATAAAGCTCTAAATGAGTCGTCTTTTGACTCGGTTCGTATTTTTTTTTTATTACTAAGTAGCACGTATTAATTTGACATGCCATCCACGTAATTAATTATCAATAAAAAGGAAAATAAAAGTAAAACAAAAAAGTGGAGGAAAAAAATAGAAAATAAAAAATCCCAATTAAACATAAATTAAAGAGTTGACGTCCATTAACTTACACATCAGAATACATCTCAGAATATAACGAATAAGAGAGAATTTAGTACTGTTAAAATATCTATTGTTAGAACTTATTGGTTGAATTATATCCATATAATTAAATTATTGGTTAAATATAATTGATTTTTTTTAATTTTTTACTTTAAATTAAATATTTTTGATGTTTTTAAATCTTTTTATGTACTAATATCAAAAATAATTTTTAAAAATATATTATTTTGATATATTTTAAAATAAAAATTAGTTTCAAAACACATTTTTTATCAAACTTTCGGAACTTAAAGCCGGTGCCAGATTTAATAAAATTAAAAACAATTTTAATCATACTCGAGGCTCACATGTCATATATTTAATCTCTATACGCGCGCGCGCGCGCGTGGGTGACGTATGAAGCGTGCAAGTGTCTAGTGGCATCCATTTTTTTCATATATAAAAAGAGACCACTGGCACCGTTTTTCTTTCCCTTATTTTAGGCCTTTGTTTTCAATAGAAAGCAGAAGCAATACGAGGCTGCCCAACACACATTCTCCTCATCCTCTTCTTCCCTTCCTTCTATCTCTGTCTCAACAATCCTCATCTAACCAAAAATATTACTTGCCAATCAAGCACTTTCACCGATGGAGAATCCACAGCAACAACGCCAGCCGTCGATTAAATCAAGATTCAGACGAGTCTGTGTGTTCTGTGGCAGCAGCCCTGGCAAGAATCCTAACTACCAGCATGCCGCTATTCATCTTGGCAAACAACTGGTATATATACTCCTACTTAAAACATGCTCTCTCTGCAGAAATGAAGCCTAGGCTTATGCTTATGTTCTTGTCCAGGCCTCAATGTTTTCTTGTAAGAATTACACAACTTGGGCCTTTCTCAGGAGTCACACACACACACACACCATGAATATAAGATCAGCACCTGCAGGGCTCCCTCCAGGAGCAATCCCCTGCCTTTTCTGCTCTGTTTGGATTAAAGGAAACTAGAAAATTGTCTAAATAATTGAGTATCGTTGTAATTATATTGTTTTATATTGGACAGATGGATTTTACACTCAAGCACGCAATTTTTGTTTATTTAAAAAACTAAGAACAATAAAAATTTCTCAGGTTGAAAGGAACATTGACTTGGTTTATGGAGGAGGCAGCATTGGTCTCATGGGCTTGGTCTCCCAAGCTGTATATGATGGTGGCCGCCATGTCTTGGGGTAATGTTTTTGCCTTTGCCTTTGGTTTCCCTCTCCCTCTTTCACCTCCCCTCTCGTATTTATCTTGAGTTTTTTTCTCTCTATTTTGTTGCAGAGTTATTCCCAGGACTCTTATGCCAAGAGAGGTAATTACTTTAATTAATCAGTTTAAAATCACTTGGAGAAAATGGTTTTAAGCACAGAATCTTACTTGCTTGGTGTGGTAATTCCAGATTACAGGGGAGACTGTGGGAGAAGTAAGAGCTGTATCAGGCATGCACCAACGCAAAGCTGAAATGGCTCGTCAAGCTGATGCGTTTATAGCCTTACCAGGTACTTAATTACTCCTCATATAAGAAATTAATCAACATTTCAAGCTGTAATTATGCTGATGTTTAAATTACCTGCCTCGAACTGGTTCAAGTGCAGCTCAATCTCTTATAATTTACTAATAGATGCAAACCAATTATTGAGCTCGTAAGACTTTACGATTCCCAAGATAACTCTGGATAACGGGAAGTACCATGTAGGACATCATAGTGAATTTAACTCAAAATTCTCCGACAGGTGGGTATGGAACCTTGGAAGAACTCTTGGAGGTCATCACTTGGGCTCAATTGGGAATCCACGACAAACCGGTATTGAGATTTTCTTCATTCATTAACGCGAAATTTATCTTCAACATCGCTGCCCTAGCATCGAGATTATTCCAGTTCAGCTCAACTCAATAGCTCACTAATCAAATCCTAACCAGGGCGAGTTTCATTTTAAATCGGATTCTCTTACTAAAACAAAGTAATTTTACTGATATTATTATTATTATTATTCAACGACCTGCTAGTTGATCTGATGTAGTCTCATGATTATAGAATCTACACGTTCAATGTAAGGTATTTTTGGGAACAAAATCAATTTAAAAGAATTTACAATAAAAGTAGCATTACTCCATGATAATTACCCGATGATCTTGTCGAGGCGGTGAAAAACAATAGAGGACATAACACAGACATAAACAAACAAAACAAGAATACCTTTAATTTCACTATTAAAGAGGGTAAGAATAAATAGTAAAAGAAACACTCACTTTTTTTTGGTTTCAGGTGGGGCTATTGAATGTTGATGGGTACTACAACTCGCTTCTATCATTCATAGACAAGGCTGTCGACGAAGGATTCGTTACACCAGCTGCCCGTCACATTATTGTCTCAGCCCACACTGCCCATGAACTCATGTCCAAGCTTGAGGTCCATTTTTTCCCCTATCTATATCCTCTTCGATATGGTTTAAGCCGTCCATTTTTCTTATGATTTTTGTATGCTTGCAGGATTATGAAGCTGAGCATTCTGGGGTGGCGCCAAAGCTTAGTTGGGAGATGGAGCAACAACTTGGCCACACAGTTAAATCTGATATCTCTCGCTGACCTGTTCAGATATTCCTAAACATGATGGAGAGGAAATATTGACCATAGATTTTAGCAAAATCTTTCTAGATGTGAGCTCCATTGAGAAGTGCCACCACAGTTTCTTTTAGTTAGCTGTGTGTGCGGATGATGATATGATTCTTGTTTTTTTGTCATTGCTTTTATTTTAATTTTTAATTATAGTTTTACCTGTACAAGCTAGGCCAGTGAGTCTAGTTACTACTAGTTTCCTATGTCGGTAGTACTAGTTGTGTAATTTTGTATATTAATCATTTAATCCAATAATAACAAAAAAAAAAAAAGTACATTGATGCTATGTCTTAAATCGATGGGATGTTATAGATTATTCTCACGAGAGGAGATTGATAGGGATGTTTATGTAAGACAAAATAATGAAAAGGATCAATAAGGGCATTGGCCCAAAAAACTTTAAATCAATTCATAATATATGGTGTGTGCGTTTTTTGGTTACAAGATCCCATCTCTCTTTTCTTCAGTACGAGTTAATCCTGTTTTGTTCTAAAATATAGAGTTTATGCCTCTTCTTTTTCTCTGACATGCTAGGTGCGTTGTTGTCATTCTGATGCAGATACAGGAGTATTTTTTTTATTTAAAATATTTTTAAATAATTAATATATTAAAATCATTGAAAATTATTAAAAAAAACATCAATTTAAATTCTTTAAGTTATACACATACACTAGCTATGGCGCTCGCGCCTCGTCGCAGTCAGAATCATATTTTTTATCATAAAAAAATATTAATTATGTGTCATTTTTTATTATAATATAAATTTGGATAAAATAATAAATCTGTGTAAAAATCTTGTGAAATACAATTTTTCTATAAAATATATGGATTTTAAGTAGATATATTTTTTTCCGTTTAATAGATTTCAATGAAATAACCAGTATAAAATTATCACTATAAAAAAAACAAGAAGATTCAGATATCTGAATTATTGAATACATTGTATTGAGATTAATTTATTCTATAATTTAATTTAAATTAAAAACAACAAATAAAATATAAATTGTGAAAGAACCTGTATTAATGAAATAACAAAAATAAGTAGTTAATTTTCTATCTCCAAAAAGAAAAAAACATATAAATTGAAAATTCATCCCCACATTACTGTTATTATCATTGCTAAAACAGTTAAAATTATTAAATTTACCCGAATAATTAAAAAAAATATTTTGTCAAAAAATAAAAAAAATCACTAAAACAATCATTATTATTGTGCAGACAATAAAATCATAAAATCATTTAATATGAAAATTAGATATAAATAATAGAAAACGAAAAAAGAAAAAATATAGAAATATTAATTTTAAAATAATCACGAACATAAATTAAAATTTCAGAATTGAACTGAATAAAAATAAAATCCCAATAAAAAATAAAACGACAAAAATTCAAAATAAAAACCAAAAGTGTAAATGAATGAATATGAACAAAAAATAAACATTTTTCAAGAAAGATAAAAGAAAAGAAAAGAATCAATACTAAATAAAAAATTAAAAGAATAAGTGTCAAAATAAAAAAACAATATATATAATTAATTTCAATTGAATGACAAATCTGTAACAAATCAAAATCTTGAGACAGAAAAACAATAAATGAATTTTTAAAAATAAAATAAAGTATAACCAATATAAATTAAAACTTCAGAACAGAAAGTAATAAAAATAAAATCCTGAAAAAAATAAAATGATAAAAAATAAAACAAAATCTAAATATATAAATATGGATAAAATAAATATTATCCAAAAACACTAAAAAAATTAATAAAAAAATCAAGAATTATATAATGACAGATATATACGAAGGACATGATCATTTCCTTGTGCTATGTCTTTACGTGTGTGTATACATATATCATTTATTTCCTTCCGTTATAGCTATATATATATATATTTATCTTTTATAATGGCATAGTAAAAACTGTAGATTATATATATATACCCTATATTTAAAAAACACCACTGCGCTTCCAAATAGGTTGCAAGTATTAGACTATTGAGGTGATGCTTGGTTACCTTTTCAAAACAGACAAAATAGAAACAATAAAGAAACAAACGTGTTTGATTATAAAAACCGAGATAAAAACTTAAGATTGATGTGTTTCGGAGATAGTTTTGAGGTAACTTTTTATATTTTAAATAAAAAAACACACACAAGGAGTTATGCAGCTTCTGTATAGAAAATAAAATAAAAATAAAAAAAATTAATTTTAAAAAATTAGTTTTTAATCAGCACATTGAAATAATTTAAAAATACCAAAAAAATTCATTTAAAATGATTTTTTTTCAAATTTAGGAGAAACCTTCATAAACACATCTTATTTGAAATTGCTATATTTATCAGGCTGCAAAGGACTTAAATTGATGCGCGTGTTTTTTCCAATTTTATTTTGTATATTTCAGAAGCACTTTACAAAAAAAAGAAAAACTGAATGTAAAGAAACATCTTGAATGACAGTCCTAACAAACGTAATGTATTGTGATAAAGCAGACCAGAAGATGGTTTGCAGAAAAGATTTTTTTGTCATCTAGATGGAGACCTGACATAGGAATCTAGCTAGGTGAGGTGCTTGGGAGTCAAAGGATTCAGAAGACCAAGCTGTTTGAGTGAATAATTGAAGGAACAAGGACACCTATCCATGACCGTACCGAGAAGGGCCAAAGACAAGTGACTCGTGTACAAGAAAGAGGAAGGAGGAGGAAAGGAATGGTGGGGAGTAAACTTGCTTCTTTTTTTTATTAATATAGTTTTTCGGACTATTTTGTTTTTATTTTGGATTAATTTTATTTTAAATTAATAATTATTTAAATCGGTGTTCTTAACACTGGAGCCCTTATTAAAATTATTAAATAGCTGTATAATTGATTGTTCTTTACTCTACGTTGATGGTTATGGTTGGTGTTGCAGATAAGGGCCTAGGGACAATGTACTAGCTAGTGCTCACACGTGGAAATGGCATTTTCTAAGAAGTTTCTGTAAGGTCTGAACGGAAACCCAAAAGGAGAGGACCTTTTTGAACTCCATAGTTATCAACAATGTTATGCCCGATGGTGGGCCATGATTTCTGGTGGTGATGGTATCTAGGGGCCATGGATAAAATATTTAGTAATGGATCTCTAATTGTATTAAATTTGTATGAACAAGACTTTTCAATCAGCCCAATTGAGTAGCTATTTCTTTTTCTATTGTGCTTTCTGCTTTTGGACAAGCATAGTCATGCGGGAGTTCTGAGCTCATAGTGTTGTTGCAAAATGACAATGCTGAACCTCAGGGAGTCTCCATCAACAATTGATTAGAGTCGGTTAAGTAACCATTTCTCCTAAAATTTTAAGTTTATAAATAAAACACTATAATATGATTTATATTATTTATCATGTGCGATTGGTACGAAAATCATCACCAAATCTTTCGAGAAGATGCAACTTTTCCCGTATCTAGGATTGTTGCTTCAAAACCTGTTGTGGGATGACGTGCATGGCTTCCGTTTGTCTCCCCAGGAGGAGAAAATCGCGAATGTGCCAGCTAACCTTAGTGATAAAGTGTTCTGGCTGAGCACCACAAACTTGGAATTAAATCTTGTCTTCGTCAAAGTGGGTGGAGGGAGGGAGAGGTGTTTGACCTGAAACAAAGATTTGTCCCGTTCCATGAACAAAACGCTACCTTAATCAATCTTAAGACTATTGTCCAACACATTTTCAGAATTTAGTTCTAATTTCTAGCTCTGCGAGTATCAGCTCACGATCGCAAAGGGTTAGTTTTAGTTTCTAATCAGCAACGGTAAGTTTCTTTCTTTCCTGTGCTGCACTGCTCTTGAGAAGATCCTGCGTTGGTTTCTTCGATTTTGATTGCAGAAGTTTTAAAAATTTCAGAGTCCATCAAGAAGTAACAAAGCGGAAGAGAATACATAGAGAAAAAGAGCAGATTACCATAGAATTTAAACAAAAATGGCAGAAAAATACTGCAAGAGGAACATTTATATTCCGGGCCCTCCCTCAAGAACAAGGGAAAAAGCTTCATGCACTAGAATCTTGTCTCAAACTTAACTATATGAAACAAGTTCTTGAACACTAATTTGAAGTGAACATCTCATGATCACAGCTAGTATGATAAAAACAATGTGTACCTCAATATATACTAGGATTGATTTAGGTGAAAGATTGAACAGCAGAAGAAGTGGTGACAAGACCCGAGAGGAGGCCAACAATCACAGCACTGTTATAGGTGGTTGGCTCTGCCTGCATTGAATTGTTGCGATCATCGACAAATGTTTCATTTAAGAAGGGACCACCAACAAGTGCTCCAGTTGCTACGTTGGGATTCGGTTCCTTTCTTTCAAGCCATGTCCAGCCATCTTTGCAACCAGTTTTTGCATCCGCTGGGATTGAAGCTCCCCTATGATGCACATATTGTGGATAATTCTCGCCATACCCAACAAGAAAGCTCATCTTCATGGGATTATTTCCCAAGACATAATCAGCCTAGAATGTGAAATAATACAGCATTATCAGGTTTGCAAGTAATCATGGCTCTTGGATATGGTAGTTCATCACATTCAAAAGCCTGTACTATGTATATAACAAATATAACACAGGCAACCTACCTGTGATTTAGCGAATTTCCGAAGATCTGATGGTTTGTATGAATATCCATTGCAGGATAGCTTTGCAGTTCCTGAACTAAGCATGTAATCGCTGTAAAGAGAAGCTAAAAACGCAGAAGCAACGGGATGCTGCAAAGCATTCCATTCGCTGACCCATACAAGACCACCTGCACCAACAAGTGGAAATAAGACAACATTAAAAAAAACACTAAAACTTTGAACATGTGCCACACATTTTGAATACGAAGAAAAGTAGGTAGCTTTGAAAAAGAATATTACTATCAGTTCTGCTCTCGGTGGCCGTTGGAGAATCTGGGACGAGACTACACATAACAGCCTCAGCTGTTTTCCTATAATTCTGAAGGCCTAAGTTTGAGGCGTCTTTGTTGCCAAAGAAAGTTAGTCTCGACAGCAAAACCTGCATCCAGAATAATTGAATTGTTCTCTTAAGAAAAGACATCTGTATTTCAAATGTACTTCACAGTTCAGGGCCTAGTGTAAGGTATTTTAGTTTCCAAGAAATTAGACCATGATCTATATCTGAAAACGTTCCAAGCAAACAAGGATCTTTGACTTGGGAGATTTCATAGATAGTACCTTCAAGAAAGAGAACTCAATGAACAGAAATCACACCAATAATTTTGCAAAGTTTGGCATAATTTACTGGTAAAAGAACATAACTCTGTCTTGGAATGAAATTAATACGATTCAAGCGTAGGGATGCCCTAAGACTAAAACAAAAAAGGGGATGAAATCTACATTCAATTACTTGGAACACGACAGATACCTGTGTTCCTGCAAGTTTGTTATCCCAACTGAACCATTCTGGACTTCCCCATTGTGCGAAGACTTCACCGTTTTTCCCAGTCACATACTGAAGATATGATTTATCCCCCGTTGCATGATAGAGCCAACTAGCTGCCCACAAGAGCTCATCCCCGTATCCTGTTGACTTGTAATAAGTGGCAACTTCTGGGATAGTTTCACTATAAGAACCTCTATATTTGTCGGCAAAAGTAAACAACTCTTTAGCATGCCTAAGCAGTGTGCTTGAATATCTGAAGTCAGATTTGAACACTAAAGATGCTGAAGCCAAAGCAGCTGCTGTTTCAGCTGCAACTTCTGTCCCAGGAGAAGATTTATTAATCTGGGTAAGGGGCCTCTTTTCACTCATAACTTCAGGTCTTTCCCAACAACCATGATCAATTTCAGGGTCACCAACCTGTCCCAAAAATGATAGCTAATCATATAAAAAATTGTTCATATCCAGGATTCTGCAGATGAAAGATAAAGTTACTAGCATTGCTCTGGAGAAGGTTGCAGCTCACATTTTGATTCATCACTACCCTGATTAAATGCCTCACTAGTTAGCTTGATTTTTTCTCTAATAATAAGATTCCAGTTTCAGGGAAAGCCTTGACAATGACAAAGAAGGATGCCAAACTTTGGAACTTAAATACCCCCGAACAATCAACATCAATTTTAAGTCTCTTCAACTTCAAGTGTTCTGGGTATAGCTTATTAAGGCTTGCAAATAACACATAACTCAAAATAGAAACATTTAGAGGCTATGGGAAAGGAACTAACTTGAATGTAGAGCACATTCTCTTCAGGGTGCGCGTTGATAAGGTAGTCGGTGATCCACTTGAGCGAATCTTGTGCCGGATCCAGCTGATTCACCACAGCCATTTGATCTCCATACTCAAGGATGGCCCATGACAGTATTGTAGCCGTAAAAGCCATTGGAAAACCAAACTTTATAAGATCCCCGGCATCATACATGCCTTTTGAAAGATCCAGTTTCGCTTGACTTCCATCTGTAAGAGCTGAATCCCCTCTCCAACTAAACCTGTTACTATGTCCCAACTCGCCAGCTGAATTAATTAAGTATCATCTTAGTGTCAACATTCATGACTAGAAAGATAAATTACAAGTTACAGAAGATCGCAATGCAATAAAAATAGGCACAACCACAGTTACCAAGACAAAATTTCCAGAGTAATCAAATCAAAGATGGATAAAGCAAGGCTTCTAAGCTCAAAAAATGATCTTAAATTGTGCTATCAGTTCAAAACAACAACAATCAAAACCAAAACCCAGTCGTTTTCGTTTCTTCCTTACAGTGTGTATTAACTTTAATTAACCAGAATTAAACTCACGTGTTCAAGAAAGAGAATGCTTCGAGTATAGTATAGTGACTGAAACTGGAGTAAGGGAAAGAGAACATACATTTTTGAATGTCAAAGAATTGCATAGCAATTTTGAGAGCATCAACATATTTCTTATCAATAGCACCAGGAGGCCCTGGAATAGGAGCAGCCCCTTCAGATTTCTCAGTTTTCTTATGGACTGTATAAACAATTGCATCATAAACCAGTGCCAAAGTTACTACCACCAAAAACCACCAACAGCAACCTCTAGAACTTTGTTTCACTCTCATTTTAGAAGAACTAAATCACTCAAAACCCAATCAAGATCAAATATTTAAAGTCCATATCTGAAGAAAATGAAACTCTACGATAAAGGGCACTCCCCATGTGCTTGCATTGATCAATGCAAGGAAGAAATTTGCGCTGGCTTCTGGATGTAGTGTTCAAGGTGTTTGTTGACATGTAAAGCGAAATGTTAGTAGTCGAAAAGATGGTTGCTTTAGGCGCCAGAATCCTTATCAAGTTACGGTTAAGTTAGATTGTTAGTTAAATAATTAATTAATCATTCGCCTGAAGTCTTCGGCTCAAAACGAGACACCGACAGTCGTATTATTATTTTCCTTGTAAGAACTATGATTCAACGGTTTTCATTTTGATCTCCATAGTTTTAATTTTTTTTCATATTGATCCTATAGTTCACGGGGAAGTGCCCGTTAATTACTCCTTTTTTTATACAAATAAAAGCAAATTTTATGGCATTTCAAGACCGCATAATCCATGGATATCTCGTAACAGCTAGAAACACAACAGGAATTTTCCCATACACGTACAGCTTAGCAGATGTTGATGTTCTAAGCTTGTTTCGTCTTTTTTTGTGAAGATTGTATTTATACTTAATATATTTACATAATATTCATTTAATATCACGAAATACAAGGTCCATGATTAGGAATCACGTCAATTACCAGTTTCGTGGTTAACTTGAAGACTTTAATAATGAAAACGACATGAGGATTCATGACTGTAAGACCCAATAAACAATGGGAGCTTGTCATGTATTTAATCTATATATATATTAAAAAGTGAGTTAAGGGTTCGAAAAGGCACTGGCAGGTTTTTTTTTCTTGAGAAAGGAATGGTGATGAGAGCTTGAGGCCGGCAGACAGAACTTTCTTGGTGTCTTCAATATTTTGTAGCACAAGCTTTTGGACCAAAGGTATCTTCTGGGTAGAGGGTAGTTGGTAGGCAATAGTGGGGTATGACGATAAACAGATATTAGCACCTAAAAATGATGTTTTAGCAACCTTGACACTCCCTAAACCTAAACCTAAAACTAAACCCTAAATAAAAATAAACATGAATTTTGAGTCAAAAGAGATGCTTGATGAGACTTAATGACGCTTCAGTGATATCTCTTTCATTCCATCCTTCCTTGTTTGAGCTAGACATTGCACCGCACCTCCTCCCATCCCACAATCATTCTAAACTTATCTTCCAAGGTTTGCCCAGATATGCCTTTAACCCAGATTACCTCCTTGCATTAAGCCTTAAAATGATGCCTTCTCGTTTTCTTTTTCTAATTAATATGATATCTGGAACAGTTTACGCTTATCTCAACTAATCTCTCAGGTCTAACAACTATGTAAATTTTCATTGATAATCATATTATCAACCACAAAACTCGAACCTGAAACTATAAAGGTAGCAAATCTTTAGTTTCTAAGCTCTTATGTCACCTACTAAATGATTAGATGATATTTTGTTTTAAAAAATATGGATACATAAACTAACTTTCACACATCTCGACTAATATAAAATGATGTCATCTCAGTAATTGCAAAATTAGCTAACCAATCTAACAGTTGATCATCAAATTAAATTAGTCGAGCTAAGGATAAATATTTTCTACAATTGTTTTTAATTAATAATGTTTTCCCACTCATTTAGTGTCTGTAAGTTGAGGGTTTCCTGCTCTGCTAGCTGTGATTGTCAGAGATAACTCTGTTAGGATAGTTATTGTGGTAATTGATCTCCAATTATGATTCTCTTGCTTTTCCTTTTCTACAAATCTTCTTGGTCTAAATGGTATAGCCTTAATTTTTTTTTTATTCTTGAATGATTAAGAACAAAACGTATAGAATTATATATATATATATATATATATATATATTCTTACAAATAACAAATAAACTATAGAGATTTCATTGGTACAACTAAAGAAGGCATCCGTACCATTATGTGTGGTCATATATTGTTGCTTTTTCAAGTTTATTAGAAATTCTACAAGCCAGTCAGTCACCTTTTGCGTCTGGACACCAAAAATAATTGTCTAAACAACCCTAATTTCTTTCTATTTTTAAAATTCGATCATAACAACGTGGTCAAATCAGTTTCCTGGTTAATTAATAAGTCCTTGATGATATTCTAATATATTCAAAATAAATTTAATATTTTTTTTAATACTGGTTTCAAAACATAAAAAAAAGGCTATGATTGTTTTTGGTTAAAAGGCTATGATTGTTTTTGGCTATCAAGCCAGTCCCTCACTATGACCCTAATTTATAATAAAATCTTGATACTTTTTTTGATATTGTATTTTATAATGTTTTTTTTAAAAAAAAATATTTTTTAAATTTAATTTATTTATTTATTATTTTTTTTATATTTTCATTTGATGGTATTGAAAATAATTTTAAAAAAATAAAAAAAATATACTCAACGCCGGCACGAAGAAATTAACTGCAGTTGCTTGGAAATGTTGTTTTTTTTTTAAAATAAAAAAATATATATTATTTTTATATTTTTTAAAAAACAACATTCCCAAGCAACTGCAGTTAATTTCTTCATGCCGGCGTTGAGTACCAGCGGCCTTTCAAGCTTCATTAAAGAAAGAGCGTGCTCTGTGCAAATTATTTATTTAAAAAGCCTCCTACCAGTACAAAGCATATTCTCTCTTAATTATTGTAGACGGTCAGTTAGTTTACTATAAGAATGGAGTTTCACTTTATCCCTCTCTCTGATTTTTTTTTAATTAATATTTTTTGAAAAATATTCATTTTCATATTATTTATATTTGAGTTATTATTATGCTTTTAAAATACAGGTCATAGATTTACTGAGTTAATTTAGTTTGACTTTTAATTATTTTTTTCCTTTAATATTATATTAATTAAAAATAAAGTTTATTATTTGTTTTAATTACCTTCCATTATGTAATTTTGATTTCATGACCAAGAAATAGTATTTGAAGAGTTAATTCATATTGTTTTTTTTATTCTCATCATTTAGCACTGGATTGGCTGAGATTTGAGTTTCATTATTTTTTTATATATAGAAATATCTTGGTCTCAGATTAAGATCGTGAGTTTGACGTAGTTTTATCATTTTATATTTAATTGGAAGAAACTTAAACAAGATTTTTTTTTCTTTTGAAATTGTTTTTCTCCTGGTTATTGTTATAGTTTTTAATTAAAATAAATTAGACCGTTTACTATCATTATTTTTTTTCATTTAATTACAGTAAAATTAACTTATCTGATCAAGTTGAATCTATAGTGCGGAGTGTTATTATTATTATTTTTTAAAATAATATTTGCAAAAAAAAAAAACGACCTCGTAGATTAACCCAGGGCTACTTCTAGTATATTCTATTTTTCTAATGAAGTTGACTTTAACTAAAATTAGATGACAAATGGAGATTACAAGCCATCCCTTTCTTGATGACATGAACTTATGGAGTCTAGAGATGAAGGGCTCACTGCCATGATCTGGGGCTTTTTTATACAAATAAGTAAGGTTTAATGCTGACAAAATTAGAAATTTAAATTAATAAAATTTATAACAAGTGTATTTAACCTATAGCCCTTGTCCTTTGTCAACTGCCCGCTAGAGCTAGCGAGTGTAGCGACTTGGCTTGCTTAAATCTTGTTCTTCTGCCAAGTGGGAAGAGGTAAGACTGCCGAATCATTGATTTCACATCCCATATCTTGATCCCTGTCATATTTACTACGGTGCCATTATATATTTTAATTCATCCACTCCCTGTAGCTAACCATCCTCTGAATATTATATATATATATATATATATATATACACACACGAGCGAATTTGCCCGCGCGATGCGCTGAATTTTTTTATTTATGTTAAAAACTTATTGATTTTATATGTATTGTATTTTGTTATTTTAATATTAAATTAATAAAATTATAATTGATAAAATCTACTAAAAATGGTTTTTTTTCCAATAAAAAGTGATAATATATATTAAAGCTCTAATATTAAATAAATATCAAAATATATAATTATTATGATATATTTAAAAGAAAATAAAACTTAAAAATAATAATTATTATCATTTTGAATGTTTTATCTATAATAATTAGAAAATTCAATACCTAACAATATTAACAAAAATTAAATATTATTATATTTAAAGAAATTATTAACTTGAAAAATACAAAAAGAAAAATAATAACAAACATTATTTTTAAAATGATGACCAACACAAATTAATATTTAAATATTAAAAACAAATCTTAATAATAGTGGAAAAAGAAATTTTTTTTCAAAGAGTAATGAAAAGTGAAAACCACAGTTGAAATAATTATTCATTACTGTTTGAAATTGTGATCTCCTTTAGCCATTCTATAAAATAATAGTTGTGGTACCCGTAAGCTGACCCGTACACCCCAATTATAGAAGGAAAAAAATTATAAATGAGAAAAAAACAGAAAACAAATGTTAAAAAGTTATGGTGCGTGTAAACTAACCTAGACACCCCAGTCATGAAAAAAAAGTATAAGTGGTAATAAAAAATAGAGAAAAAATGGATCCAGAGATTAGTCGGTGCGCATAAACTGCAACGGATACTCCGGTATGAAAAAACAAATAAAAAAACAAAAAATACATTTTCAAACAGTATTGAACAGTGGAAATTTCTATAAAAAAAAGAAGAAACACGGTTACAAAAAAATGCAAGGGGAGAGCACCTTTTTAAAGAGTAATGAGAAAAAAAAAATTGTGGTGCGCATAAATTAATCCAGACACCCCGGTCATGGAAAACATTGTATAAGTGGAAACTCGGTCATGGAAAAAATTGTATAAGTGGAAACAAAAAAAGGGAAAAAAATGGATCCAAAAGAAGCTCGGTTAAAAAAACAAAACTGAGCTCGACACCCTGGTTATAAAAAAATGGATTTATTCAATGAGAAAAAAACAGAAAACAAATGGAAATTTCTATTAAAAAAAAGAAGAAGCACGGTTACAAAAAAAAAATGCAAGGGGAGAGCACCTTTTTAAAGAGTAATGAGAAAAAAAAATCGTGGTGCGCATAAATTAATCCAGACACCCCGGTCATGGAAAACATTGTATAAGTGGAAACTCGGTCATGGAAAAAATTGTATAAGTGGAAACAAAAAAAGAGGAAAAATGGATCCAAAAGAAGCCCGGTTAAAAAAACAAAATTGAGCTTGACACCCTGGTTATAAAAAAATGGATTTATTCAATGAGAAAAAAACAGAAAACAAATGGAAATTTCTATTAAAAAAAAAAAGAAGCACGGTTACAAAAAAAAATGCAAGGGGAGAGCACCTTTTTAAAGAGTAATGAGAAAAAAAAATCGTGGTGCGCATAAATTAATCCAGACACCCCGGTCATGGAAAACATTGTATAAGTGGAAACTCGGTCATGGAAAAAATTGTATAAGTGGAAACAAAAAAAAGAGAAAAAAAATGGATCCAAAAGAAGCCCGGTAAAAAAAAAAAAAAAAAAACTCAGCTTCACACCCTGGTTATAAAAAAATGGATTTATTCAATGAGAAAAAAACAGAAAACAAATGTTAAAAAAAGATCCCCGTTTATTTAACAGACAAACAAAAAATGCCCAGCTATAAAAAAAGTGCAAGGGAAAAGCATCTTTTAAACAGTAATGTAAAAAAAATCATGATGCGCGTTAACTAACCCGGAGATCCCGGTCATGAAGAAAAATGTATAAGTGGTAAAAAAAATAAGGATAATAATAATAATAATAATAATAATAATAATAAAAATAAAAATAATAAAAATGGATTCAGAGATTAGTCGGTGCGCATAAGCTGCAACGGACACTCCGGTTTAAAAGAAAATAAAAAGCCCGGTTAAAATAAGAAAACACC
This sequence comes from Salix exigua, assembly GCA_032356905.1. Taxonomy (NCBI): domain Eukaryota; kingdom Viridiplantae; phylum Streptophyta; class Magnoliopsida; order Malpighiales; family Salicaceae; genus Salix; species Salix exigua. Next base: position 1,604,125 of record CM063589.1, on the reverse strand, counting down.
TCTTCAAACAGTATTGAACTGTGAAAATTACTATTAAAAAAAAGCATGGTTATTAAAAAAAACAATGCAAGGGAAAAACACTTTTTTAAGCAGTAATGAGAAAAAAAATCATGTTGCGCATAAATTAACCCGGACACTACGGTCATGGGGAAAAAAAATATAAGTGGAAACAAAAAAAGGGAAAAAATGTAGAAGTGGAAACAAAAAAAGGAAAAAAATAGATCGGAGATTAATCATGATACGTGTAAGCTGTTATTAATATCCTAGTTAAAAAAATAAACAAACAAAAACAACTTTTATAGAGTATTTTTCTAAAATTAGGATTTAAAAAAATCCAAAAAAAAAACAAACCAAAAGCAACACTTTCCAAAATAGGGATTTAAAAAGAAAAAAAACGAAATTTAGAAGAAAAAAAACCAAGAGGCAGATGTACTCCCGCGAAGTACAAATCAGAAAAATCCACTCCACAGTACAATTGTCCGAGCTTTTTTAGATATACGAGCGGTATACCCGCGCGATGCGGCGGTTTTTTTTATCTATGTAAAAAATTTATTGCTTTTATATGTATTGTATTTTATTAGTTTAATATTTATTTAGTATAATTATAATTGATAAAATTTATGTAATCAAAATGGAAAGTGACGCGTATATTTTATAATTGCAGATAACCTAAGTAAATCTGTATTTTTTTTAGTTTAATTTTTTCCCCAACAATATTATATTTAAAATATTAAAAATGAAAATATTGTAAATTTGTTTTTAAGAAATAAACCTAAACAAAAGAGTACCAAATTTCAATATTAATTTTAAAATGATATTAATTTTTTTTATTCCAAAAAGCCTAGGTCATGTTTTCTTTTCCCTATATATATATATATATATATATATATTCATATGAGATAATATCCAATAAATATTAGAACATATAATTAATGAAAGACTAAAAATATCCTAGAAACTTTAAGAAAATTAAAAAAAAATATCATTGTCATCATTGTCAAAACAATAAAAATTATTAGATTATATGGAGAGAAAAAAACAATAACAAAAGAGTAAGCAAGAAAAACAATTAAATTATTATTATTATTATTATTATTATTGTGTTAAGTACAAAATTAAAATTCGAAGACAATTTTTTTTATGTTATCCGATTTATTCATTATATGATTATAATAAATGTATTTAAGAATACTGATATTAAATTTTTTTATTCAAAAAATCCAAGGTCATGTTTTTTTATCCCTATATATATTCGTATGAGATAATATCCAATAAATATTAGAACATATAATTAATGAAAGACTAAAAATATCCTAGAAACTTTAACAAAAAAAAAATATAATTGTCATTACTGTCAAAACAATGAAAATTATTAAATTATACGGAGAAAAAAAAACATCAACAAAAGAGTAAGCAAGAAAAACAATTAAATTATTATTATTATTATTATTATTATTATTATTATTATTATTGTGTCAAGTACAAAATTAAAATTTGAAGGAGATTTTGTTTTTGTGTTACCCGATATATTAATTGTATGATTATATTAAATATATTTAAGAATACCGAAATTAATTTTTTTTATTCAAAAAATCCTAGGTTATGTTTTCTTCTCCTTATATATATTTCTATGAGATAATATCCAATAAATATTAGAACATATAATTAATGAAAGACTAAGAATATCCTAGAAACTTTAACAAATATATATATATATATATATATATATATCATTGTCATTACTGTCAAAACAATAAAAATTATTAAATTATACGGAGAAAAAAAACATTAACAAAAGAGTAAGCAAGAAAAACAATTAAATTATTATTATTATTATTATTATTAATGAAAGACTAAGAATATCCTAGAAACTTTAACAAAAGAAAAAAAATAAATATCATTGCCATTTCTGTAAAAACAATTAAAATTATTAAATTATACGGATATTATTATTATTATTACTACTACTACTACTACTATTATTATTATTGTTCTTATTGTTGTAATTCACGGATTAAGGCAACTATACAATAATTATAGCAATTCTAAAATCAATTACTTTAAAGTAAAGAGATAAGAGAGAGAAATTGCTAACTCGGTTTTTAACGTGGTTCGGCAATCCTACATCCACGACTCAAGTACCAACCCGTACTTGAGTATTGTATTCTCTTACTAGTCCAAGTAACAAGATTACAATTTCCGCTTGATGAATCCACACAAAAATTTAATACCACTTGAAGATATGGCCTCTTCAAGATTTCCTTTTTCCCACTTGAAGATGTACCCTCTTCAAGATTTTTCTTTGGTGATGTTCCCTCACTAATACCAAGAGTTTTATACTCAACTCTCAAGAGTTTCACAATGGTTGTTTTTGTAAAATAACAATACACTCTTAATAGTGTAAATATTACAAATGAAGATCTATGATCTCTTTATCTCACTTAATAACACTTAGAATATTTGAAGGTGTTTAAGTGTAGTGAGAATGAGAAATACTCTTTGTGTTAGGATATGAAGATTTAAACACAAATATGAGTATTAATGAGGATTGATGATATGAAGGTGTTTTAGCACTACTAATTGCCTCACTATAAGATATAGAAATTGTGTACATTTAAGTTTGCAATTAAGAGGTCTATTTATAAGTTTCAAAGAGAAACTAGCCGTTTATAACCGTTTGAATCTAGCCGTTTATAGCCGTTTGAATGCAACTTCCATATCAAGTGGTCAACCGGTTCACAACGGATAACTCAAGCGGTCGACCGGTTCAGCTCAAAAGGCAATTTGTCTTCCAAGCGGTCGACCGGTTCACAACGGATAACCCAAGCGGTCGACCGGGTCATGCAGAAAGGCAATTTTGACAAATTATCTTTTCTGAATTTCTTGAATCGATTGATTATGACTTAAACCTATAATCATCAAATCCTTTTAATGCATGTAATGTGAAGTGTGTGAGTTCATTTTAATTTGTGCTATCAAGTTAGAAATTGAGATTTACATAAAGCACTAAAATGAACACTTATTCTAAGTCTTCACTTGCTTGCATCTTGGACTTCCTGGAGTGATTTCTTCGTGTACTCCATTATGCTTGTTGATGAATTCTTTGTATAATCCCTCTTTATAGCTTAATCTCATCCAAGCATATTATTAGTCCATTTTCTTTTTATTGTTATCATCAAAATATATAAAACATACAAATTATGATATTATATGTCAACACTTATTGCATACACTGTTCACTAAAAAAAAAGGATGAGGATGTAGACCCGCGAAGCAACGGGTGAAATTGCAAATGAACAGTAGGTATGGGTCCTGAGCTACACGAATGAGCAGTGAACGCCGGATCCCTTTTAGGTTATTAGATAATAATAATAATAATATCTAATTACTTTGAATTAAAGGACAAAATTGAAACAAATCAAAAACTTATATAATTATAATAAATAACTTTCAAATGACAAAATTGAAACAAATCAAAACTTATATAATTATAATAAATAACAAATAAATATATATAAGTCGAAAAACAAAAAAAAATATAACCAGAAAAAAAATTATGGGAAAATATGAAAAAAAAATTAGAAAAAACACAATAAAAAAAGGGCAAGAAAGAAAAAAAAGGAAAAAAAATAATCATAAAAAAATCAAGAATACAATGAAAGAAAAAGAGAAAAATGTAATGTAAAAAAAAAATAGAAATAGAAAACCAAAAAAATATATATAAGTCGAAAAAAAGGAAAAAAAAATATAACCAGAAAAAAAAATTATGGGAAAATATGAAAAAATTTTTTAGAAAAAACACAATAAAAAAAAGGGCAAGAAAGAAAAAAAAAGGAAAAAATAATCATAAAAAAAGCAAGAATACAATGAAAGAAAAAGAGAAAAATGTAATGTAAAAAAAATAGAAATAGAAAAAAAAACACAAAGAGCAGCACATACACGTGAGAAGTAGAGAGGAAAAATTGTCAGTGAACAGTATTGAACAATATATTATTAGATAAAATAATAGTAATAGTAATAGTAATGCAGTCACCGACCGTGTGGGCTAGATTTGGACGAAAGATGGATTTTGACTTGGTCAAGGAGAGAGGACTCGTGCCTGTTGTGCAATAATGGGACCTGTTCTATATGGACCGTTCAATCGGGTCACTGACCACAGGTGCATGATAAAGACTGCGGATCTGTTCATCCTAGGAACTGTTTATCCTAGGAAGCTGATTTGTGATGGTCAGCTGCGATGATCTGTGTTCTTAAAGAAAACACCGGTGGTGGCGATGGGCTTCAGTGACAGGAAGATGGCAGCCAGGAAGTTGGTGTGGTGTCCATTTCAGAGAAAGAGGCACGAGACTCTTAAAAAGAGTTGGTGAAGTGTGACCCCCTGCTTTGTGGTAAATGTTGAGGTCTTGGAGGATGAGATAATTTTGCTTGCCCAAAGTATAAATTATTACTGTTAGTGTAAGTGGGGTCTTGGTATATCAGTTAAAGAGATTTGTTTCTTTACTCTACACTAGAATTCAAGTCTTACTATGCACGCTTGTCACTCCCGTGGTGTCTTACATGCTGACTGAGTTTGTAGGATGTTCAGTGAGTTCGAGAATTAGTTGTAATGTTCGTAAGCTGACCCGAATCCCTTGGTTATCGAAAAATAAATTATTATGGTTAGTTATAAAACTCAAAAAAGTTTGGTATATGATGCAGAAACGGGATTTAAACTAAAAATTAATTCAAGTGAAAAAAAAAGTTAATTAGACTCGTGTAAAATCTAAGAATTAATTGAAGCTGAAGAACATGTAGGGTAAGAAATTCACTTAGCCTCATCCATTCGAAAAAACTAAGAATTAATTGAGGTAAAATACAATTAAAACCCGTTGATTTTCATTTATTTAAATAACACTGTTTTAATATTTAGCTAAAAATTAACATGGTTGAACTATTGAGTGTTATAACTATAATATTATAAAATTCATGCCTGAAACTTTACTTCCGCAGGGCTTTTTATTATTATTATTATTATTATTATTAGCAAGAATGTTTTTCTTTCTTTATTTTTTTTATTATAAATGAGAGGGTTCAAGCTCGTAGTTTCTCGTATAGTGTTTTAGGAGAGAGCATAAATGCCACTTGAGAAATGCCCTGGGCAGAGAGAGTCCTGATTTTGATTAAAGGGCTGCATTATTGTGTTGCCCAAATAACACATTTGGGCAGAAATAATTTCCTTATATATTTAATAAATCCAACTAAAATGAACCAATTCTTTTTAGTTTATTTAATAAAAAATATTCGAAAACCTTTTCAATTTAATTAATTTCAAGTCAGTTCTTATAAATATTTTAGATAATTCGATTAATTGAATCTTATTCTGTAATTGGGATTGAGGGCCATTGTTAATCAAGAAACGGGAAAAGGTTAGCCCATTTCCCAAAACGTGGCCGTTTCCGTTGTCGAGCCACCAGAAAACGCGCCACTATCAGAGCCCCTGAGCGAACCAACCAGCTATTGACATGTATTAGTCCTGTCTTCTATTCCATCGCAACTGATTAATCAATCACATCAACACCAGTTCCAAGCACCAGTTTCTTAAGCAAACGATTAAAAAGTTTTTTTTTTTTAAATCCGACCTAATTTATTATTTCCGCCAATACCGACGGCGCTTGGTGCCGGCGAGACTCTCCATTCTCCGGCATCCCGTTAATTTCTTGCCGATCAGGTACCTTGCCTTTGATCACGAGCAATGAACTTTCATTCTGTTTATTTTTGCTCTCGTTTAGGGTTTAATCAGGCGAACAATTAGGTATTCAAAATGGCTACAACATATAGATTTATTAGCAAAGAATGTATTTTGAAAGGTTGAGTACAGTTATAACTGTTGTTGATAACGTTGATTAAGAATTCCATGAATGCGAGCAGACGCGTCACTAAAACTGAGCATCTGTGTGCAAGTTTTGAGTTTGAGGAGTGAATTTGAATTGATACAGTTCTGTGAATCGTGTGATGTTGCGGCACTCCATGACTGAAGCGCTCCTTGATGATGAGTTTATTAGCATAGAAACTTGTAGTTTTTCACATTTCAATTTAATGCATTTGAAAAAAAAAAAAAATTGTTTATATTGATTAGAATTTTCGATGCCGTGGATTACGGGCTCTTCATCTGACGATCCTAATGTTATTGATAAGAAACCGAATATTGAAATTATGTGATTTGTGGCAAAATTGACCGGTTGAAAGTGAAGTTGGAAAACAGAAAGTGAAACTGTTGAGTTGCAGATGTTGCCGACAGATGATGCTGTTTTTGTGACCGTGTATGTTTGCAGGGGGGCTCCATTGATGGTCTTGTGTGTGTATTGAGGAACTGTTTGATTCAGAATTTAACTTGAAGGGATTATTAGAAGTTCTGGGAATAATTATGATATTCATATGAACGTTTTGGATGAATTTAGGTGTTGTATGGTATGACTTTTGCAAATTGATTTAAGTTGTTTTTCAATTGTTGACTTGTAAAAAAAAGTCATCAATATGTGTGGTTAGAAATAACTCTTCACCTGTGAATTCTAATTTATACTGCTACTACTGCATCTATTCTTTACAGAAGTTGTTTTGAGTAATTTTTACCAGACGTACTGTATTTCAACTTATTTTTGTTACAAGTTATTTATGAAAACCAACTTTTTGAATTATGAATCTTATTTAGTCGATTGGATTTTTATATATGATGTTGATGGATTTATTTAGTCCATTAAGATTAGATACATGGAGTTATCTAACAGTATTATGTATTATGTTTTCCACTCTATGTTTGAATCTGATTGCTATTCTGTTATCCTTGCATTTGAACAATCTTCTTCTTATCAACTGGAGGGTTTCTGATGATATTGTTGGTAGTTTGTTTTCTGACTTCAAATTTGCTTTATGTAGTTGTACATGGAAGGTGAAACTGGTAATCAATCTAAGCAAGAACGATTTAGAACAAGGTGGACACCATCCCTTGATAGGATATTTGCAGACTTGGTAGTGCAGCAGATTCAGCTGGGAAACAGACCAAATAATGTTTTTGACAAGAAAACTTGGAATCACATACGTGATGAGTTCAACAAGGAGACAGGTTCAAAGTTTAATAATAATCAGCTGAGAAAGCACCTTGATGTACTGCGGACACGATTCAATAATGTGAAGTCAGCATTTGCTCGAAATGACTTTGCTTTGGTGGATCCCTGTGGTGTTGGATTTGATTTGTGGGAAGATTCTTTTGGGGTGTGTTTCTTTCCTGCAGTTACCCTGTTTTACACCTTGATCATCTTATTTTGCATTCTGATATCTTATACTTACAGGCACAACCTAGGCCTGAGACAGCTAAAGTCAAAGACTGTCCCATATATGAGCAACTCTGCAAGATTTTCACAGATACATCAGCTGATGGGAAGTATGCCCAATCAAGTCACTTTGAGGGTTTGGACAAATCTGTTGGAGATGATAGTGCAGGTAGAATTACATGGCCAGATGGCGGAAACTCTCATTCCGAAGATCCATCATCATCAAAATTATCGAAAGGAAATCCTGTGTCATCAGAAAAGGCTGTGAAGAATGCAGGGGAAAGAAAAAGGAAACGTCCGTCTGAGAAACCTTCTTCAGAGCAGAATACTAGGGATGAAGAACTTAATAAAGCTATGGCAGAAGCCTTGTTGGAGATGGTAGCTGCTTCGAAGTGGAGGGAAGTTGCTGCAAGACAAAATGAGGAGAGATTTACTATAACTAATTGTATTAAAGCTCTGGATGAGATTCAAAAGATTGACCAGCAACTTTACTTTGCAGCTTTGGACCTCTTTGAAGACCCCACCTTACGAGAAACCTTTCTCTCTCTGAAAGGTGATGACCTTCGGTTGACTTGGTTGCAGGGCAAGTGTGGAAGATATAACCATTTTGAAGGTTAATGCATGACATTTTTTAAGCCCCTCGCACCACATTGATTTGCTCTCGCAAAGATCTTCACTGCTACTCTTAGTTTCAAGTAGCAAGAATATCCATTTCATGGCTTAAAATTTTGATGTACATGGGTTTTGATAGTGGCTAGGCTAGCGCTGCTAGGCACTTTCGGTTATACGTGATTGATCTTGTGATTACCACTCGCAAGGAACTTGGATCGTGCAGTTGCCGATTTGCAATCATGGTGCCATTTGTTAGTAGCTGCGGGTGGTGGATAGCCTTGTGAGTGTTAATCACAGTGTGCCCATTATTTAAAGACCCAGACCGGCTTTGCGGGTTAATGCGGGATCTAGACTGGAATGGGTTTAAAAAAAGAATATAAAAAGAAAATTTTGGTTGATCTTGCTAAAAATCTAGGTTCACTTGTTAGCCGAATGGAATGTGAAGTATGAGCGGCTTGGGGACAAGCATTATATTCCATTCATTCTCCAATTCTATTCATTTTCGTTGACTTTTTTTAAAAAATAGGGGTTGATCTATGTCGCCCCTCACCCACAATAAGTACCTAGTCCCGGGTTAGGTCTTACACTATGCGTATGGGTCGCACTTGGCAGCGGTCCTCTTTACATGGTATGAAGGTCCACTGCTGATGCCAGAGATGCTCTTGGAAAAGTTTTCTTCTCTATGGCGGACCCATTTTCTATCCATAACATAACCTCGACTTGTCAAATTCTGTGCGTATTTTGTGCCATGCCTCGGAAATCAGAAGCCTTCCGAGCAACAATATTCAAGATTCAGTTTAACAAAGCCAGGTGGAAGATAATGAAAATCTTTACCATTGTGAACTGGGATGATGTGGCATGGAATTTTACGTATTTCCAAACAAACTCTGGTTATACTCAGATATGGCATTTTCGCAGAGGCTAGAAGTTTCTAAACCTTCTGGATTTAGAAATCATACGAGTTGATTGGCCCGTTTCGCTGGGTATTTTTATCTATGTAGAAAATTAATTGATTCTATAAATGTTGTATTTTGTTGTTTTAATATATAAATAGTATATTGTAATTGATAAAATCTGTTAAAAATAGTTGTGTGTGTGTGTGTGACATTGTTAATATTTTTAAAATAAAAAAGCATAAAAAAATTACTCAGAAATCAACACCACGAATCTTATATAAAACAAATCATTATAAAATTCAATTTTCAGCCAATTTAATATTAAATACTGAAATTGAAAGAAAAAAATTGACAAACAAAATTACCCCCGGTTGACCTAACAAACTTGTATGAGATCATGATAACCTTGCAAAAAAAATAAATTAACTTGAGTGAATATGAATTAATCTATTAAATTCGTGATCAAAGTCATAAATTGTGATAAGCTCATAAAAAATGAATCAAGACAAATTATAAAGCCTAATTTTAAATAAACTAATTGTTAAAGTTTGAAAATTGAAGAAAACAAATCCAAAAACATGGCACAACTAACAATTTAAGTCTATATGGTCTAACATGCAAAACACTTGACCCGAGTCATAAGACCAAGATAACCTTATAATATTTTTTACAGAAGTTGATTATAGTCAACTCAGTGTTGGATGATAAAAAAAAGTCAACTAACTCATTAAAATTGATGACTCAAGTCACGAGACCAAGTTAGCCTCATATAAAACAAATTATAAAATTTAATTCACAATCAACTTAGTGTTTAAGAATAAAATTAAAAAACAAAATGACTTGAGTCAAAACGCTCAATTCACGAGTGATAAAATGTCATTAATGAACTTGGAAATAAAAAAAAAAAATCACCTTAAAAGTACACAAATACCCCTATATTCCTTGATTTTCTTCTTTTCCAAGGGTATAATTTCATTTCTTTTATTCTTTAAAATGTAAAATACCAAAAAATAACCTTTATCAACAACTTGTTTTTGTATCCAGGGTTAAATAATTATTTCAATTATTTCAAAGCTTTTTAAATGACTAAAAATTTTAAGCTTTATATTCTAAAATGCAAACAGCTAAAACATCACCTTTGATCAACATTTCAAGAAATCAACTTTAGAGGCAAAATCATATTTTAACTGCAAAAAAAATTGAAAAAATATAAACATATCCCCCAAAACAATCTTTCAATGATTAACGGGGTGCTGGAAAAGGTCAAATAACCCAAGGCACCTTTTTTTACACTCAATAGCAAAACAATGATTTCACTTCAGCAATCCATCATCAAATATATTTCTTATGCAGTTAAAAACTCACTATAAATTTATACTTAATAATACAAGTAAAAAATAATTTTCCCAAGCGAGGCTAAACTCAAGCAGGTTAACTTGGGGAAACAACCAAATTTCTGCCCCATCCAATTCCCTTTCATTTACTCGTGTCATTTAACCAGAAACACGAACTCAAATTCCATGCATGTGAGATACAGGGGGAAATGTACATTGATGGTACAGTGGCTCCTACTAATAAACCGATACGAATGTACAGTTGGCTCCATCGCTCAGACATAACTAAACCGAAAGATATCAACCATATCAACCGATATAAAGGTGAAAAACCCTTAGTTCAATCATATCAACCATTTTATCTTTCCACGAGTAAAACAAAACCAAAAGGAAATACGAGCTGCGAATCATGCAGTCCTGTGATCTTTGTGGTCTAGACTCTCTCCTTTAAGCTTGAATACACTCAGCATTTCTTCTTCTAGTGGATGAGTGGTGCCTACAATTACAAGGCAGTGCAGGGGTGCCCCGAAATCAACTGCCAGCAGTTGCCTCATTGAACCAGCAACTATCTTCTGATCTTCACTTCCAAGCCGAGCAAGCCCAACACAATTGGTGTCTTCATTGTATGCTGCAATTCATGAAAGACAAAAAAGTCATTCTTGGTAGAAAATGATTCAGATAATTCTCCACGAGCCCGAAAATGCAGAGAAACAGGATTCATAAAAGCTCGAAGCTCAAGATGCAAGAAAAAATAAAAATGGTATCTTAGAGTTAATGTGTTACATTGGAGGAAAATGACGTCTGTGTTTGCATTATATGCCAAGCACAGTCCAGAATCTGAGATCTATGGTGATATGTGTGTGTAAAACACTCTCCTAAGCTATTTACTGTTAGAGAGGATAAAAGTTAGCACAATATGAAGTGAATAAACAAAGAGTATGATTTTGCAAATCCCTCAATCCCTAAAAATAGTGAATACTTGTGAGCCTCACCAGATTCTCAATCCCTAAAAATAGTGAATACTTGTGAGCCTCACCAGATTCTCCACGGTTTTGCTCAATCTCCAAGAGTTGCTCAATCGCAGTGTTTATGGTCATGAATCTAGGTGGTTCATATAGCTTCTTTCCTCTGAGCCATAGGTGAAAAGTCATAATCAGTCTAGCAATAACACAAATGTAGAGGATAAACTTCAGAGCCATTAACCTGCACATACCTGCACAAGGATTCCCATGTAGGTTCCTTCACTTTTATATCTGCAAAGCAGACAAATACACACTGATCAATTGTTTCGAGTTTGACAGCATATAAAAAAGGAAGCTTTTGCAAGGTCACAAGATAAACAACCAGGATTTTCAACAACTAGTGCTCCTTTTAATTTATTTATTTTTACAAGTTAAAGGTGGAATTTCTGGTCATAAAGTAACAAAAAACAAATGGTCCTTGTGATATTGGAACAATGAACAATTATGTACGAAAATTGGAATATTATGTCAAAAGATGATAGCTCGACAAAAGTGCATCCTATACATAACTGAGAGGGCAGGGAGGCTCAGCCCATGATTACATAGACTAGATGATCCTTTCATTCTCAGATATGCAATCCTTCTTAATGTTACAAAGTCAATTGACTAAAAAATATAAAGTGAACCAAAACTTGTTAGCAAATAAAACATCAGACCAAGTTAAAGTCTGCATACAGAAGTCACGAACCCTATTGCTGAATAACTAGTGGTGCACCTGGACATAATTGTATGCATTTGCAAGAGCTTAGAATTTACCTGTTTGCATTTGTCATTTATGCAGACTAAAAAATTGACGTGTGCGAAAAGAAATTCTCACCTAATAGACAAAGAGTATGCAGTCCAAGCTCACGATTTCTTTGTATCTTCTCATAAAAGCTATCAGGTTTCCATGTATCTGTAAAAAAAGGGATTGAAATTGTCTCTCCATATCGATACAATTGCAACCCACAAATCCCAACAGCATTCATCACCGATGCATTATGTACCACTTTGACCTCAACCCCTAATTCCTTGGCTCGAACAACAAGATCAGTGTGCGTTGTAGCCCTGCATTTCCAAATAAATAAATAATAGAGCCAAAATACATGCTTTGCAATCATAGAATACGAAAGTGAAACGAAGAATCAACAGGAACGTACCCAAAAGGATCTCCGACAACAAGAAAAGCCACGTCAAATGAAGTAGCTTCAGACAACACACTATCTACTTTCTCTTCTACCATCTCCCTATCTGCAATGGTAATGGGTTTCCCATACAACTTTTCCTGCAAATCCAATTCATATCAGATGCATATTTTAGATATTAGTAGCTAAAACAGTATGCATTCAGGGTTTAAAGATGAAAAAAAGAGAAATTACCAGAGTGGAGAGTCCATCAGTCGAGAGACCAAAGGAAAGAAGAGAAGTGTAGGCTTCCATGTAAACTTTCTCACACTTCTTCACTGCTTCTAGTCCTCTCAACGTGATATCCTTCTCGTCACCTAAACCCAGACCTATCAAGTACAGCATCTCTCTCTCCCTGTATCGCTCTTGCTTAAACCCTAGTTCCTTGGTTTCTGCTAAGCAAGTACCAGCAGTTTAGGAAAATAAAGAGAGAAGTGAGTTATAGATACTGTAAGCCCTAGAATCACCGCAAGTCAGGCGAGAAAAAGAGAGGGAGGGAGGGAGGAAGGAAAGGGCTTGAAATTAATGAAAGAGGAAGAGGTGGGAAAACGGGTGCCAGGGCTAAAACCCAGAATGAGCAACGCACAAAACCCAAACCACCCTCTCAAAACAGCCAAGCTTGTTGACTGAACCAAGGGTAAAAGCATAATCATACTATTTTAATCCACAATGTAAACCGCCCCTTGACAGGAAAAAAAAACCCGGACCAGGCCCGCAGTCTTGATCTGAGGGTCCACGATCCAGGACTTTCCTAAGACCAGGAGTGACGGGCCATACAGGCCAGGTCTTCTCCATGAGTTTTTCTCTCTCTTTCAATTCCATTATTGTTTTATTGCTTTTTAAAAAAAGAAAATTAAATCTTATTATGTTTTTCTTATATTTTAAATTTTTATATTTACTATAACATATTTTTTGTAGCTATATTTATTTATTTATTATTTTATTCAACAGCTTTTCTTTTGTGTTTTTTCTTACTATTGTTTTATTAAATAAAATATTGGTCACAATAAATAAAGTTACAGAATGCAATCTATTACTCATGTTTCGAGATTACACACACACACACAACTTTGTATAAAGTTTTTTTATTCAATTAATTTTGTATGTTTCTATTTCTATTATCATTTTATTATATAAAATTCTGATTTTAATAAACAAGACTACCGAGCATAAATAAGTATATGATGTACATTCAAAATCAAATATCTAGACAAGTATTTATTTTTTCCCGTTTAGTTTGTTGAGAGGGTGAACTTTTCCTATTTGATTTTAGGATTTTTTTTGTATTATGAAAAACATTGGAAAAGGCTCCTTTTTTTGTGGGGAAAAAATTAATTATCCGACTGCTCGTGTCCTCTCCTCTCGTTCTTCTGTACTGTGTACTATTGCTTACAAATATCATAACAAGAACACCCCTGCTTCTCTTTTTTTTTTCCAGAAGAAATAATACCACCTGAATCTCTACATGCCGTGCTTGTTAACACTGGATCAAGGATGGAGAAAGAAAAGATGGAATCTGAATGTGTTAGACAAAGAGTGTTGATGATTGTGTCTTTCTTATTACAAGTTTATTGGATCAACTTCAAAAACATGCCATGCCTTCTTCAAAGTTTCAGTCATCATCCTTGAATTCTCTGTCCAAAGGAAAACACAATTTTGTTAGTAACGTAGATTTTTTTTTAATTAAAACGATGATTTTCTCCCCGTTTTTAAAGAAGAACTGAAAGTTGTTTTTCCTAGAAAGTCAAAGTTTGAGTTGATCCACTGCCCACGAACAACCTTCCTGACCCAAGTCCTTGACCATCCAAGTCTCGGAGCGGGTCTTATGACTATGGTTTAGACACAATTGTATTTCCATTTCCATCCAACACAGAATTTAATAAAAGCAATCCGCCATGTTTGCTTTTTCCTTGCTGGCGAGGATGGGATTAATTAGTGTAATCTACGCATGAGCCGCTAGTTATTTTATCTGCCTATCAAGACGTGTGATTATAGAGTCGTACCTGCGATCCAGATACCGGGGTTGAATGCCACTGCCTTGACATGTAGTGCATGTCAAGGAACCAATACCTTCGCAATTGATGCATGCAGAGACTTCTTTTTCATTCCCGCCAAGCTCCACTGTCACTGCGCCAGTTCCCATGCAAAATCTGCATTTTTCTGCAGGAAGCATTCCAATTACGAAGAGCAACCATCACAATTTCAGCATGGAAATATCATAATGAAACATATACTCTTGTGGATATCAGAATTTCAGAATTCCAATTACGTTCCTGCAAATACTGCTTAATATCCAGCAACTCTCCTTCCCTTCTCTGGTAAACTAGATCATGAATTTGCCTGTTAAGATCTATGCCTACATGTTTCAAAAGGAAATCTAGTATATTTATTAGTTAAATAATGTGTGGAAAACTAGTGGGAAGGAGAGGTGCTCAAACCAAGATCACAGATGGATTGGATTAAATCATTTTAGAAGCTAATCTAGTGATCACCAAGTTGACCAGCTAGCAGATGCTACCATTAACGATGCTCTAAATCGTGATACTAAACAGGAGAATGTTATAAATGTGTGCAGTTTGCAGGGGGGTGCAGTTCAGGAAATCCAAATCTTCGTCCTCAAACATGCCGGTGCCCCCACACGGATAGCTATTGATGGGGGGATATGTGGGAGGTGGGAAGAGAAGAGGACATGTACAAAAAACAACCAAAGTGCACGCATTTGCGATATGAATCTATAGCACCAACGCGGTAAGACCACCGATCCCATGTGAAATAAATAAACAATATTTGATATATTAAGTTGAGGCTAGGTGGAATCGAAACTAAACTATCGAATTCAGTATAATAACGGAGCCATTAAGACCAGTGAAGATATTGGAGCCCAATACATTTGATAGATTGCAAGCAAGGGGAGCGTAAGAACCACCAATCCCACATGCATTGAATCTTCTGTTGGAAACCCAACTAAACAATCGAATTCAATACAATCGACATTCAAGGCATGCTTATAACAATGTAGAGCCTTAAATTCACAGTCCGCCATTGAATTCATATATATAAAAATTTTCTGTAGCAGTGGTTACCTCCTGATGATTTACACTAATTACAAACACACACTAGCTCACAGAATAATGAATAGCTCAATTTCATTTCAGTGTGTTACTTACGTGCACCGCTGCCATTGCAAGGGAAACATGGCTGAGTATTATCTCGCTTTGCCTGCAACATAAACAAAACCACAATCACGGCTTAACGTCAGAGATAAAGTATAATGCTGAATTCCCGACACTAAAAAGACTAACTTACAGCATTATCAATCTGGGATTCGTAGAAAACAGGAACTCCTATCCCAACAGCAATGCTCACGACCCCGACCGAAATTGCAACAATCTGGTTTTGTTCTTTAATAATTAACACTCTTCACAACAACACTAAGAGAAATAACACCAGGAGCAAGCAAAGATAGAGAAAGAACCGTGTTCTGATCAAGATCAATAGCTCTGATGCATGGATAAGACAGTGGTGACCGTTGATGATTATGTCTCGGGGACTTGAAGGATGACAGGGAAGAGGATATTTTGTTAAGAGGGCAGCATAGAAATGGTGAGTGAAGACGAGGAATGGAAGGCGCTACTGGCATTTCTTATCTTCTGTTCTCTCCAAATTTCAAGGGACTGCCTCTGTTGATGCCAAAGTTTCTACATTTGAAGCCTGGGGAAATTTTTGGATATGTGGGGACTGCTCCAAGCATCATCAGCCAGACAGTTGTCAGTGGGTGTTTCGTTGAGTTTTTTTGCTATCACGAACACTATATCCACGTGGCTTTCATTCTATGGATGATGGTTTATTATTATGACTATCATGGACTGTTTCTCGGAGCCCATATGTGTATGAGTTAAGCTCAAGTCGTTGCGCAACGGCCCAATCTTTCGAGGCTCAAGTAAATGTATTTCGAGTCCAGCTTTTAGGCTGGGCAATCTCTGGCAGCCCGATTGGATGATGGAGGTTTCTTTTATTTTTCATTTGCCGGGGGGATGCAACGAGACATTGTATTCTCACGTGGAGTAAGATTATAGTGAATTCTAAGTTTTATTTCAAGCAAATTCTTGCACAGGATTTTTTATTTACACTTTAAACATTTTTTTACTAAAATAAAACATATCAAAATATTTTGCAATCTAGTGTATGAGTTAAGCTTCACAACGGGTGGGCTTATTTTGACCATGAGTGGCATGGGTTTGAGGCAACCAAAAATAATCATGGCTAAGCATCGCCGCATGCTTGCAATCTAGTGAGTGATGAATATTTATTTGCTGTGCTGAGTAATATTGATGTTTAGTAAATATTGTTCTCTTAAAGCACAACAAAGTAAAAGTATATTGTTTCATCACCAAAACAAAAATCCAAGTGATGTTATTTTACCAAAAACTTTTAATTTACTGTGGTAATTAAAAAAATATCGATAAAATGGGAGCGACATTCAGCCAAACGGGTATAATTAGACGCACATGAGAGTGGCCATGATGTGGTAATGGACCAGCATGCTCTCATAAACATAGAATCCAAGGCTTTGGAAGCTTCCCTCCTCACATGCTTCCTTTACAGCAGGTAGTGCCACGTGTCAGAACGTCAACATATAATTGGTGTCAACTGTGTTGCTCAATCCTCAATGAGCATTCCTACAGACTTCCCACTCGCTTTTTGGAAGACGGGGCATAGTACCTCGAGTCCAATTGGACCATGTGGCCTTGATAGGTGATTAGCATAAACGGGCACTGGCTAGAGTAGGCCCTGGAGTGTAAAAATCATCAATAATATCTGCCCCGTGTCCGATTAACAGTTTCACAGCACAGTGACGGCTTGGAGTTGCTTAACAATGCATGGTAACGATAAAAAAAAAATATATATATATTTTTTTTATCTCAAATGATTAAAAATATAATAATTTGAAGAAGAAGAAGAAGAAAAAAAAAGGTAAAAAAAGACAGGAACCAACTAAAGACGAAAACAGGGATCGTGATCATGGTGATATCCATGTAAAAGTAACAAAAGTTATATGCCGGGAGCATTAAAGGAAATAGGCCACCTACTGTGAATAAAAGTGATCCGGGCTATCTTTAATTATAGGATGGTGCTTTTTAGCCAGCTACCCGCCAAGCTAGTTAATGAACGCTAGGTCAAAATTTACAGCATCATACTGTCATTAGAACCTCTGCTTATTGGTGGATTATACTTTTATTATTATAAATATTTAGTATTTTCTAAAGTATTTTAAAATAACATCGGATTAAAATATATTTTTTTTCTATCTAGTGCACATATCTTGTAAGAGAATTGTTGATATACTTGTTGCAGATATAAGAGTTTCGAGTCATTATAAATTAATGGAAAAACAGTTTGCATCACAGGTTTCTTTAAGAAAGTTTTTGTTTCTATACAATATTATTTTTTAAAATCATAAAATGTAATTATCAAACTTCTAGTTGAGGAGTACAAAAGACCCCGCAGTTGAGTAGATAAAAAGGGAAAAAGATCATAAAAAAACAAGATTTAAAGCTATTTAATACATAAAAGGGAAAACAAGGATAAAAAGGGCTGTCACTTAGTGAAGAAATCACAAGCACCTGCTAGAAAAGTTTCTTTACAGGGAATCTTGGAAAGAAATCGGGTGCTCGTAAGGGGTTTTTGGCAGATAGCGCATTAGTTGTCGCTCAGCAATCATGTTTAAAAAATATATTTAATTTACAAAATACCTAATTAGTTATTTTTAATACATCATGATTGAGGTTATTTTTAAAATGTATTTAGTTTGTATATATATATATATATCAAAATAATATTTTGAATAGTTAAAGTTGAGTTTGGTGTTATCTGGCATATTCCCCTGTAAAAATCGATGATCTACATGTAAATTAAAGTGGGAAATTTGCTCCAGAGGCAAGAAATTCTAACATAAACACAAAAGATTGTGTAATTTAATGATATCTCTGTTAGCAATCAGCAAGGAATAGAGAAAATGTAAGCTGATTGTGCTATGCACGACTAGCTTTGCAGCATACCTTGTTAAGATACACCAAGATTTTTTATGGGATGTAGATGTAATCCACTCTAACATTTTTCTCGTGGGTGCGAGCAAAGGGAAAGCAAAAATTGAAATGAAAAGGACTGAATTGAACATTTCCCTTGAAAAAGGAGGGCACAGTAGCATTTCTTAAACACCAGGGAGCCTAGCGTTATTCTGACAGAGCTTGCTCTGTAATCGCAATATCTTTCTGCATGGTTATAAAACCTAAGAATGACAATTTAACCAGAGTTCAAACTTCAATATACAGTAAGTTTACTCGACTTTAATACATAAACTTGTCATTTTAGATTTAGTATATAATAAATGAAGTATAAATTTAACCATAGATAGATAAATAGATAGAGTATTTAGATTTTTTTTAATATAGATAATGTAAATTTTAATGTTGACATGAAACACACATGTATAAATAATATTTTTTATACATGTATATAATTTGCATGTATATTTATACATTAACTATCAATGAATATATATATATATATATATATATATTAAATACCCGAAACCTGATAAATAGTTTATAAATATTTAAAAATTTTACTTAACGAGTAAAATATAAATATTAAAAAATATGACACGTGAGATACTTATTGTCATACAGAATAAAACCCAGATCGAGAGTACCAATATAAAATGACCCAATTTTTTTAATAAAAAAATTAAACATTAAAATGATATTGTTTTGATTTTTTTTAATAAAAGTATTATCCTTGATCGGCGGAGCTGTGAGTTGGTGAGTTTTTAATCGAGCAAATCATATTAATTTCTCATCTTGTTATTTTTAAACCTATAATAATTAAAATATTGTTTGATATTAAGGTACAGTTACATTTTTTTAATACTTATCGGCACATCAGCCGGTCAAGTTTTGATAACTAATCTTTCTCGAACTTTTATTTATTCATCTTTACGCTGCTTATCCATAGAGGATCGGTCGATAGATACTTTACTCATTAATCGGCAATTTATTACACTTTTATCCACGGCAACGTTAGCATCACTTGCTGATGACTCTCTTAGCTCACGCGATTCCTGATTAGACAGAATGGTACAGATCCCGAAGCAAATGCACTGTGGCTAGAGACTTCTGAATCAAGGGCTCGATGGTAAAATCATGGCATTCATGTTTAGCGCTGGACAGACTATATTTCAGTCCCTGCGAGTTTATACTTCTGTTTTATAGACAGATTAAGACAAGACAGATTTCGGTGTTTTAAAAATATTTTTGAAAAAAATTAGAATATTTTTATCTGGTATTCTTAAAAAATTGATATAATAGTATCGAGAATATTTTTAAAAAATAATATTTTTTTAATATATTTTTAAATAAAAAACACTTTAAAAAACAACTTTAATCACAATCTTAAACGACCTCAAAATATAAAAAATAATTACACCTACTAAAAAAATTAAAAGCTATCAACCACACTGAAACATAGTTTTTTTTACCATCCAGAAGATAAAATTTAAAAAGTATTAACAGATGATAAATTTGATATATAGTTGTATTCAACTTAATTAAAGAGTTAGGTTTACATTGATATTAACAAAATATCATATGAGTTAGGTTTACATTGATAAATTTAACGTGTCAAGCTTGATTGTAATTAAGATATGGCTTCAATAAATTAGCCAAAACATGCTATAAACCATGAAAATTAATTAAAGATTTGATTTATCAACTTATTAAAATAGAAAAATCAATTGCAAAAAAAAATAAAACACATGCAAAAAAAAATAAAACACGTAATATATATACAATAATAATTACTATAATAATTGCAGAAAAATCAATTGTAATTAAGATATGATTTAACGTAAGAGTTCGGGTTAACTTGCGTGTACTTGACCCTATATGCCCTGAAGTTAGAGAATATATAAATCTTTAATGATTATCATATATTAGCAGTCATATAACTCAAAACTAATATTAAATAGAGATAACTAAATATTGAATGACGGATACATAAATTGCTAATACATCAGATTTTTTTCTTATCACGTGTGTGTGAAAATACCGTGGCTCCATCCACACTCGCTAATTTCACTCGTATCCATACACGTGATAATGTCTTACAAAATTCTCAAGATACTTAAACCACTAAAAAAACTCAAATAACTTTTCATATCATAAAACTTACAACAAAGAGGTCAAGGTGAAATATTGATGAATCTACAGGGGTCAGAAAATAGTTTACTGCACCCTCATCTTGCTAGAACACCCGCAGGTGACAGTCTTGCCGTTCTTCTTATATTTTTACACGTCATAAGATAATGAAAAGCTTCAAATTTAAACGGGAAGCGATAGCATACAGCAGCAACACTCTACACTTGTTAAGACCTCACAAATTCTACAGCACGTAACCCGTCGGATAACATTTCAACGGTGATTAAACCCTAACAGTCACATCATTCTCGCGCTCTCTCACACAGGAAAATATCTCTCTTTAAATTGCGGAACTCAAAAGCCAAAACTAAAAGAAACTGAAATTTTAAAAAACGACACATAAGATAGTCTCAGTTGCTCTATCTATCTCTTGCTCCGCTCCCCTTTAATATATTTTCCCTGCGTTTATCGCGATGCTGACCACTAACGGTTCGTTGTTGTGAACCGGCGGCGCCGATATTTCCGTACGGAAGAGTCTCAACATCCTTTGCCATTTCTCGATCTCTCCTCTCGTTATCAACCCTCATTTGCTGCTGATAATTTTCCTTTTCTGGCGTGCAACGAAAAATCGCGATAATAAAACTCGTAAATAGGTATTGAATATTCAATTTTCCTGTACCTTTTGTAATATTATCTGAATATCTGTGTATTTATATATCAGATAGATCGTTGCGGTTTTTAGTTTTGTTTCGGGCTGATTATTGGCATTGCGGTTTATTTTCAGTCTAATTATTGGGTATTTTAAGCCCTTCTTTATTTTTTGTTAGTGACTTTGATGGCGAGGGGGTGGAGTTTTAGATAATCGAGTTTCTCGATGGATTATTCACTTTTTATTTGATGATTTTGTTATTTTAGTGATTTATTGAACAACTTCCTGCTCTAGTTTTAGTGATGAAGTCTTAAACGGTTTGTTTGGTAGTTATGTGATTTTTTTGAATGATTAAATATTTTCTGCTTTGGATTATAACTTGTTTTTTTCCTTCTTGACAGGTATACAACATGATTGGATCATTTCTAACACGAGGGCTTGTGTATGTTTCCCGGCAACCTAATTAATTAATTCTGTTTTTATTTGAATTTAAAGGGATTTTTTTACTGTCGGGATTAGAATTGGTATAGTGGATTTGCAGGATGGTTTTTGGCTATGCTTATCCAGCGTACGAGTGCTATAAAACGGTCGAGTTGAATAAGCCAGAAATTGAACAACTTCGATTTTGGTGCCAGTATTGGTATTCCACTATGATTCGATGTTTGTGAATTGGTGGAGTATATTTTTTAGATCTAGAAGTGGGTTTCATTTTCTATATGTTTTCAGGATTTTGGTGGCGGTTTTGACAGTTTGTGAGAGAATTGGAGATACTTTTATTTCATGGTATTGATTCTTTGCTTAAACTCAGCTTTTGTGTTCAAAATGGCGATTTGCATGTTCATTTTGCTTTTCTGTCTCGGTTTCTTGAAGGGTCCCAATGTACAGTGAGGCTAAGTTGGCATTCTACATATACTTATGGTACCCTAAAACCAAGGTCTGTATTATGAAATGCTGATAAGAATGTTTTCTTATGATTCTAGATCTTTATCTTCATATTAATTTTTCTCCCCTTTTCCTTGTTTCAGGGAACCTCCTATGTGTACGATTCCTTCTTCAGACCATATATTGCGAAGCACGAGAATGAAATAGATCGCAGCTTGCTGGAGCTGAGGACTAGGGCTGGAGATACGGCTTTTGTGTATTGGCAAAGAGCGGCAAGTTATGGCCAGACAAGAGTTTTTGAGATATTGCAGTACATTGCTGCACAGTCAACAACAAGGCCTCGCACTGCTCAGGTAGTGTAATTAGGAATATATACTCTTATGATATTGCCATTATCTTCTAATTCACAGTTAGATGGTTCTTGTAAATGACAATTGATGAACACTTGCGTATTTAGTTTGCAGCTAGTCAGTAGTGTGGAATTAAATTTGAACTTTTATCTTTTAAGAATCTTGCATACTAGGTATATGGAAAGCTGTAATTTAAGAGTGTTGATTGAAAGCAATCTATGCTTTCTTTTTGATTTATACATGGTGTTATCAGTTTTCATACCAATTTTACTTTCAATATTACAGCCACAACAGCAAGGTCCTAGGGCTCGCCAACCTTCTGCTCCCAGCCGTCAGCCGTCAACAAACCGTCAACCAGCAAGGACACAAGCAGAGCCTGATGAACCTCTTTCTCCCACATCTTCAAGTCAGCACCAAATGGAAGTAGCGGAAGTGGCGTCTCCTTCAAAAGCGCTTGAAGCAGCAGGTCCCGCAACAGCTTCAAATGGCCATACAGCACCCGAAGTTTCCAGCCAACCTAAACCAACTGAGGAAGAAGCAATGGATACTGAAGAAGTGCCATCATCTTCAGCAAATGAAAATGAAAACAAAAACAAAAACAAAGACAAAGACGAAAATGAAAACTCTACACCAAAAGAAACTTTGATGGAGCAAAGAACCCAGGATATACGTGGCAGATTGAGAAAAACCCGTTCTGGAACTAACCGTTGAAGAGCGGTGTCAATCCCCCTATTTTAGCTCCCAGCACAAGCATTTAATCAGTAGGTGGATGGTGATGGGTATCGCCTTTTTCCTCATCTTTCTGTGACGCTGGTGTAAATTTGTAATCTCCTGTTTCCTAATTCCATTGGTTGCTTTATTGTTTGAACTCAAGTTGGCAAATAAAGGGTCTTGGGTCAATCATACAAGCTGACTTGCCATACTTGATAGGATTACAAATTTAAGAGTGTGCGTGTATAGTTTACCAGTTATTTTAACAAGCAAGGTAAAAGCCTGTTCGTCGAAAGGTTAGGGGGGTCTTTCATTTTTGAAGCTTAAAGGAAAGAACTGATATAAGTTTAACTTTCCCTGTCAAAAACAGTAGAGCAAAATTTTGACCTTGCCGTTGACTCTAACTCCGAAGCTTACTGTAAATAATCGTACCCGTATACCTAAACTGATTAGGAAACTTGATGCCAGCCTTATATTTCTTTTAAAGCTGAGGTTTGGTTTTGAGAACGTGGTAATTTTAGGGTTTTTGGGAATTGAAGGTGAACCTGTTTTACATTAAAATCTGATTTTTTTCTTCAATTTAATATGTTAATATTAAATTAATATATTTTAAAGCAAGCGAAAAAACAGTTTAAAAATTAATAGCATCATAAACACCCCCTTCCCTCATAGTAATCCATATTAGGTGAGGCTTTTTGTCAGTGACCTGAAGATAGAAGATAGTATGATTTGTAACTGTTTGGGTTCGTGATTACAATAATTAATGCAGTATTAGCATGGACTTGATTGTGTGCTATGATGATTTTTATTCAACAAACTTATGCGATTTCCATTTTAGGTAATTCCTACAGCATATTGGTTTTGTTAGCTGCCAACGTCTGGAATACAAGTATTTACTTGCCATATACAACAAGGGACAATTTTTAAAGTGAAGTTTCTTCTTCAGGAAGATGTTAGTAATCAAAATCGGATGCTGAACGCAATGTGGTGCAATGCTATTCTGCAGTGTCATTCGTGTGTAGGCACAAATACCGAGCACACTTGGTATAACATCACTCTCAGCGACGAGGACAGCTTCCTGATGCAATTGCGGCTTCAATTTTGATGCCATGGCGGCTTGCTGCACTGATGCAATGGCGGCTTCAATTTTGATCACAGCTATTAATCACAGGTAAATCATGGTATTTAAAGTGAAGTTTCTTCTTCAGGAAGATGTTATCGATCACAGGTAAATCTGATGACTCCACGATTCAAATCATAATACAGTTCATGTTTTATTTTGAACAATGACTCAAACTAAACTTGGATGACTTATAAGTTAACCCGACCAAATCTTTTAAAAAAACCAAAAGAATATTGTTAGGTTAACCCGGCCGAAACTTGAATAAAACATGATATTGTTCAGCTTTAAACTAGGCCAAATGTCAAATCACTTGATAAGCCAAAACTTCTGCTCCGATTAGTAATTCCACAAAAGGAATTGGTCCCAATCAAGTATTATATTTTAAAATTTGATGATCAAGAAGATCGTGCTGCTGGCTGCTGCAAAAAGTTCAGGGAGCACACCCTCGACTATATATTGTTATCCATCAGCACCGAAACAGTCCAGAAAATGGCCCCTTTTTTTTTCTTATTATAATTAAGGACTGTTTGTGTTGCAGATCGACACAGGAAGCCGAAGCCAAATGTTCATCAGCACACTGACTCTTGACTCTCTCCAAGCTCAATATAGACACCCAAGGCCGAGAGACGGTCTTTAGCTCTGCCGCGCAGTAGGCACATTTGCAGAAACGACAGCCCCAACTGCTCTTATATGAGATGGGTTAGGATAATTACTTATCTTCTAAAAAATAACCATCATTGCCATTAAAGGGGAAAAAACATCTAGCTATATTATTTACACTTGCAAAAGTGGAGGGGATATAAAATTACCCTTTCCAGTCAGCTTGAATGACCTACAGCCTTATTTTCATTTACATCATGAACAACTTCTCTTGATGATGGTCGCGGCAGAAGCGATGAGAGGTCATCCAGGAGGAAAAAATCCTCAACGTCAATTGCATAATGTTAAGAGATACGATCAGCCCACATTTTTGAAATGCTGACTGAATCATCTGTTGTGAACCAATAATCATCAATAATCTGCGACAGGATGGGTCACAAGCAAACAGGTTAGTCGAGATTCCGTCCCCATGACCAAACACCAAAGGTTTATAAAAGTGCATTTGTGCACAAGTGCAGGATAAAAACTACCAATTAGACAACTGTTATGAAATTTTTTTTGAAGCTTCCAATACTTACATTGCAGTCTGCAGGAATTAACTTACAGATCCCAGATGCTTCTAGAGTTAGTGAGCTGATTGGTTCACAACTGTTTTGGTCACCCCGGCACTCTGAAGTTAACCCTGCATCTTGCTCTCTGCATTGGCTACTATTCCAAGAACTTGTTTCCACTGGTTCAACATGCTCCACAGTTACATCCTCGCCTTGTTTGCATTTGCTACAAGCATCATCAAAATGGAATTATAAAATTGAAGCAGACATCAGATTTTGAACTCAATCATGCATGAAAATTATGTGCACACTGCATGACAGTGGTGCATTTTACCTCAAGAGATACACATCAATGGGTCCATTGGTGCTTCTAACTGTCATTTTGTATAGTGGGGAACCAATATCCTGCTCGTGTAAATAAGGATTGCATCAGATAGAAATACATTTCAACAATTTTTAAGTTCCATGTATCCACTCACAGTACCTCATCAGGATCAGGAACTTCCAGATAGCTAGCTTCAGGAGCTTTTATTGCAAAAAGCATTTGATTCTGCATCAGCAGTATCATAAGTAATAAGCATCACCAAATTTGGAAGATGATAGCAAAGAAAATTCAAAGAAATTCCTAGGATTTGCATACCTGGAAGCATGGCTGGCTGGTAATATCTTCCTCTGTAAGAAAGAGATGCCTAACAAAACCAAGTAGGCAAATAAATAAAAACATGTCCTATTGAAACCATAAAATCTGAGGGAGAAAATGCATACTTTCTACGAACTGCATCTTCCTTCAGGCCTCTCAGAAGTTCTTGTCTATCCCTGGAGAAAGAACATGATAAGAGTTAAGCTTGCCACAACGGGCTACCAAAAACAAAAACCTCTAACAAAAAATCGACTCAACCAACCTTATAGATTCCTCAAGCCTGTACTCTTCAGTATATAAGCTTTCCACTTCAGCCTGTAATCAAATCAAAAGATACACAAGTAATCAGACCAGTGACTTTAACATTTCAGTGTTACCTCTTAAAAGTGTAGAGAGCTGAAAGGTCAACTGGCTGTGCTTTTGCCACAGAGTATCAGTGACCATCAATTTCTAACAATCTAAATTTTATATTATATGTCCAAATCATCACATGCTCACTGCACCTTCCACGCACTGATAATTCGTTATCAATCCACAACATAAGAGGGTTGCATAAAAAATTACAAGTTCATTATCATTATGTGACAACACTACTGATCCATTGTGTGGGAGTCATGAGTGCAGAAAGAATGAAACCAGCATGATGCATCTGACTTCTGAAAAGGATAAAATGACTACACAAATTAATACCTTTATTCTAGCATGATCATCCAACATCTTTTGCTCACAGTCATCAAATTCCCTGTTTAAAAGTCCCAAAGGTCAATTACCAGCCATGCAAAGCAAACAAACAAGGAAATGCATGAGAAAAGTTTGGTGTTATTACTTCTTCCAGCGTATATGATTTTTTGAGGTTTTCTCAATTAATCCTATTCCTTCCAAAACATTTGTAATATCATATATCCTCCTTTTCTGGACCTGTCAAAATCAATTTCATGTCAGAAAAGTTCAATTTATGGCAAAGATATTCATGCTACACATACCCATAAAAAAATCATTACATATGATTTCACAGCATAACTACTTGTGATAAGATAGAAGAGATACTGCACTGGAAAGAAAACCTTATTTGAACCCTCCAGTGTAAGCAATTCAATTTTCTTATTCAGCAGCAGATTTGCATAGCCCATAACATTGTCCATACCTCCAACACTTCTGCTGTTTTGTTCAGATCAAGGGTCCCGTCCTGTGCCTCCTGGATCAACTTGACAAATTTCTTGGTTAACAAGCCTGTCCAAAACAAATTAGAACATTTGTAAGTAATCATCATGGCCACATTAAATTTAAATCCAACTTGACAGCAAGAAGATACATAAGAATGCTTACTACATGTTCAAATAGAATAACCCTTGCAAAATTCTAGACTACAAGAACGTAAAGCCCAATCAATTAAAACTTACCTAAAGAACTGTCATATCGACAACCACTAGCCAAATTCAGTCCATTAAGAGACTCTGCAATTGAACATAAATTTAACCAGAATCTTAACATCAACATCCCATCAAATGGTCTGAATCTCAATAATACAACATGCTGTAATTTACCAATCAACAATCCAAAAGTACATTACCAGCATTCAATCTTGAAGTCACTGATTTGGCATGTTTCGGAACCCTTGACTTATTTTTATGCTTACCCCCAGAAGATGAACGACGAGCAAGAGTTGGATCAGTAACTATATCACTTTGCGCAGGTAAGGCTGCATCTCTAGTAGCCCGAACCTCGTGATCATCACTTTCACTTTTCATCTCCAGCTGCAATAAATATCACACAATTTGTAATTAAACTGCAACTTCATTTAATCTCTAGACAAAAAAATTTAGTGCAACCTTAATTAAAACACAGCACTTATACATTGAACCGTCAGCGCATTAGGTAGTCATAGTTGCGTGTTATTTATTTTATTATTTTTATTTTATTATTATTATTATGCAATTTCCTGTGTTTCCTATTAAAGCTAGAGAGTTTTCACATCTACAATAACTAAATATTTTCTTCCAGGAAGAAAATTATTATTTGAATTATTGATATTGGTAAATTAAATGCGAATTCAAATGCACTAACCTCAGCCAACTACGAGCTCAATTTTTATTTTTATTTAAAAAAAAGCTTCGATCGAGTAAAAACATAAGAAACAATTTAACTATCAAAATAATTACAATGAATAGCAATAGATGGTTATACGAATTCAAGCAGAAAAAAATAAATAAGGAAAAGAAAGGACGAGGAGAGTAAACTAACTAACCGCAACGTCACGAAATGCCGAATGCGTGTTGGAACTATGGAACTGAAAGCCGAGAGGAGTGTTGCTGTTATCAGGAGGAGGAGGAGGAGGCAGGTGGTGAGGTTTTCGGAAAGACGAAGGGAACAGTCGATTTGAAGGCGTTGGATTATTTAAAGAACATAAATTTTGATTTTGAAAGTGAGAATGTGAGTGAAGTAACTGAAAGTGAAATTGAGATGGATTAATTGTACGGGTCGGATCTTCACTGGCGTTCGCCATGAAGAGAGGGAGGGAATGAGGGAGAGAGGGGTTTTTGGGAGAGTTTGGAGGGAAGGTGATGGAACGAAGCGGAGGAATTTAGGCGTGTAAAAAAAGGCGGTGAATGGAGAAAGAGAATGAGGTAAATAAAGGGAGAAGGCGGAGCGAGAATCCTATTTAGGCACGGAACGATTAGAGAGGATGGGAAGAACACGGCAGTTGCCGAGGGAGAGGGATTTGAGGATCGTAAGGGAGCAGCGGTGAAGAAGGGAGTTTCGAATGCGTCCGCCCGCCTTTTGTTGCCAGTTGGGTTGGACGCCCCTCTTCTATGAGTTTTTCTCTGCTTGTCCTTGTATTGGGCTGGGCTATACTATTGGATTAACCCTAATTTTGTAATGTTCATATTGGATAAGACGGTCAGACCTATAAAACACCAGCTCAACTGTGTAAGGAGGCGTAGCTTTGTTGATTTTATTTTAATTTTCTCAAAAATTATTAATTAAAGACTTTTCATTAATTGTTTTTATTAAAGTTTAACGCTTTCCGTTTAGTGAAAAGCTAAAGTTCTTATTAAGAAAACAAAATAATACAATATGATAATAAAATTGATATAAAAAACAGTTTGTGATAGTTTGACTATTTATTCGAGATTTGTCCTTTTGAAATTACCTACAGCCTGTATGATTTTAATTTAATTATTCAATAGTTATGTAAATTAAAAACACCTGTGCGATGTTTCGTTTACAGCCTCCATTTTATTTATGTTTTTTTAGTAACCTTCGTGTTTTTTTACAGAAATAATTCATTCTAAGCAGTTTATTTAATTTATCTGAGAAAATGTTTCGTTTCTTTTTAAAAAACGATTTAATTTTAATTATATAGTAATTTTAATACAAATAATTTTACTAACAATAATTTATTTATTACTGAAGAGTTTAATATATTTAATTTCAAAACACATCACAGCAAACACAAAAACAGGGCCATAAAGGCTATTCGTGCAGGGCAGGTTGAACCATGACCCTAAATACTTTCAGAAATTATATTTAACAGCAAAGTACACAGGTGGGTTGCCTAAAAATCTGATTAGTTCGCTCATGAAATTAAAAAAAAATATATAACTTGCATGAAACAGCAAGTTGCCATGTCTTGCAATTCCAAAATCGGTCGGGAGAAAAATTAAGATACAGAAACCATATCGCAATCCTGCCTAAACAAACTCGATGTGAAGAGCAGCAGGTGTCCATTCCATGGACAGGTATTTTGCTCGCCAACAAACAGCTAACATGCACGATGGAGCTAGGTTTGATCTCCTATTCCTTTAGTCTGGATTAGCTACTGCTACATATTTTGGTCCCACTGAGAATGTAACCCCCAAAGGCACTCATCTGCATCAATGGATGAGTTCTTGATGGAAGAACCTGCATTGACATCAGAATACACCAGGGAATATTGAATCACTACATCTTTCATCCCCTTATAGAATCAGACTCCCTGCTTTGACCCTCGAGAATTGATATCAAGGGTGAAAAGCTTATAATTATACTGTTTGAAAGCTCCCATTTCTATTTTCCCCACAAATTCCAAATCCCAAACTTCAAACTAAAACATCAACAGCCAAGCAAAAACACCCTGCCAAAAGAAGACAGATGTTTTCCTGTCACAAACTTAGCTAACAAACCTGATATTCACGTAGCCAAGGTTCTGAAATTTGCAAACCAATTGCCATTTTCCCCTGCTGTAAATTGTGCATGCATGTTGCAAGTGGCTGCATTCGAATTCCAGAGGCAATTAAGTAAATACTCCACTACAAGTGAAAGCCTCTTCAGTAATACTAGAAAAAATATCCAGCAATAATATTGCCATCTAAAATAGAAAAGAATGCATAACCATGTCTTAAGTTGAAAAAATCTCAAGAATTTTAATCAAATGACCTGAAGATACTGGTGGTAGATAGCAAATGGTGCTGAATATGATAAAAGTGGCAGGAGATCCTTGGCTAAGCTCCAAGCATCTGCATCTGGAGCAGCAATTATTAGACTGCACACAGATTGAACTAGAGTTATTGACCATGATAGAAAACTAAGAACATGTTGAAAAAGAAAATTATCTATTTATAGATTCTAATAAACCAATAATTCACATCTAGCTACCTAGAGAACCCATTTTCCTTCCACGACTTAATGGCTTCTTCCGATGCCTTTTCTCCAGCTTTAGGGGTTTTGCCCATTTTGCTTTGTGGAGAGACAGTAGTCTCTGAATCTGCAGCCTCATGGTTGGAAGGAAGAGACATTTCTTCCATGCTGATAGAGGAGGTTTGGCCCTACAAGAATTGATTCTCCAAAACAGTTACAAGAGTGCAAGATAAAGAACATACTCTGGCAATGAGCAAAACGATGCTTACATTTAATTCTGCATTGCAGGCATCGGGTTTCTCAGATGTTCCTAGATTTAATTCTGCATTGCAGGCATCGGGTTTCTCAGATGTTCCAGTTTGGTCTAAACGGAGGTCATGCAGAGGAGCTCGCACAATCCTGGACAGAAAATATTAATTCCTTCAAATGAAATTCTTGGCTTTAAATTGAAAAGATAAAGGTTGGAGGAAAAAACATTTCAAAAACAGAGAAAATTAAAGAGAAAATGCCAGAAACAAAAGATGAAAGCAAGTTGAATCCACATGATCTCTTATATGGAAGAGGCTTACCAAGAGCCATGCTGATCCTATGCACCAGGATATTTTTGGTATGCTAGACTGGACCACACAATATAAATAGAAATGGACTGAACTGGGTAGTAGATGAAACTGGATTGGACTACAATAGACTGTACAATACACCTTCTTGCCTTGTGTTTGGTGCACAATGGTACGATCATTTTTTTTGCAGAATTTCTTTTGGATCTTTGAATTTTTTTCAGCAATTCATTTTTGTCTCAATATTTTATTTTATGACATTTTAGTCCTTGTAATTTTCTTGATCCTCTAATTTGAGGATCAATACAATTTAGTCTAAAACAATTTATTTTTTTTGCAATTAAGCCTCTATATTTAAATGTTTATTTTTAATAAAATTGGTCGAATAAGCCCACCAATTAAAAAATAAATGGGTGAAAAAAAAAGAATAATATGAATAAAATTCGTGATATTAGAAAGGCTTGTTCCACCCCATATGGTGGGGCAAGAATTTTGCATTGAGGCACAAGACAGGACAAGGATTCGTAATGTTCATTAAATACTTCACATATTATCCTGTCATTTCCAAACATGTCACAACTTTGTTTTGTTTTGTCCGGTTTAAACCAAAAAAAACCTATGCTTTCTCAACTATTTTTGAAAAACGATGTAACACGGATCATTTTTACCCATAAGTGAGTCGTGTTTGTCCACTTTCTGAAACTATAATGAAACTAACAACACAAAGTACCTTTTGCAGATTTCATTATCAAAGTTGAATGTTCTGACCATGTCCACAGGATATGGTGAACTTCCAAGATATGTATTGCAAACATAACCTGTACCAGCTACACAAATAACATCATTTAGAACCGGAAATTACACCTGATAAACTACAGTGGAAACCAAGAAAACACATGTAAGAAGATACATTCATGATTGTGACAAGGGTGTACTAACACTTTCGTTTATTTCACTTTTATTTATTTGTCTGAGAATTGAAAAGTCATCATATAATGAATCCTATCAAAAGGATAATTGAGTTATAACAGAAACATAATTAAAGCAAATGGCTTGATTTTCCCTTTTATGGTGGCATTTATCTTTTACTACATAAAGCAAACAACCTTTATAAAGCTATGGAATTCAAAGGGATTTTCAGATGAAACCAGAAATCAAACCTCCTAAACGCTCTGCCACAGCACCAGTAAGAAGGCCACCAACCATATCCACTAACAGGATGTCAGAGTTCGCAGTGACATTAGCAAGTGAGAGCAACAGGGATAATGCATCTACTCGCAGGAATCTGTATCAAAGGCAGAGAATTCAGATACCAACGAAATAGTAGAGTCCACATACATCTACATAAAAACAGCCAACAAACCATTAACCATACTGATATTCATAATGCTATCTCCTATTTACATAATCTGATAATTATCCACCTCTTCAATCCTCTACTTATATAAACACTCTTATGGTAATTGATCTAAGATACCAAATGGTCACGCTGGTGTTTTTTGCCATAATCTTTCAATCTTCCCTCACCTATGTTGTGATTTTTGAATCTGTCTTATAACTACTTAAGAACCCTAAGCTAGATGGTCTCTCTTTCAATGTTCAACTTCATGGAATAGATGCAGAATGAAAATGCTTTAACATGATATCAAATAAACTAACAAAATCCTGAACAAAGAAAAATTTAGAAACCAAAATCAAATAACTTAAATCATGTACCCGATTCTATGTGGATATTTCTTGAAGTACGCCTCGCATATGCTGAAATAAACATGAATAATAATATGTCAGTGTATAAAATCAGGTTTCAAACAGCTTTCACCATACTTTAAGCCCATTATTTTCATGAAGAAGCTTATTGTAGGAGTTCAAAACAGGACTCAAGTTAAAGAGCAATTCAGCCAGTTCCAAAGAGGTGACAAACAAATAAACTAACTAGAGATGAAGCAAGAGATTGCCTTCTAGCAGAAGGTCGCCTCAGAAGTACTCTAGGGGCATATTTTTTTTGCTTCTTAATCCTATATTTCTCCTGCAACACATTACGTCAGCAAATCAATCACAGCCCTTTTGGCCCAGCAAAACTTCATCTATTCCACCATCAAACTTACTTGAGAAAATGCTGTTTTCTTCTCATATGTTGCACTATTGGCAATGAGAGCTTCAATTATCTCATCACCTTTCACACCCTGCCTGCACCAAACAAAGTTTATGATTCCTGTCTTACAGAAACAAAATTGCACAGCATGCTGTACAAAAACTATAAGCTATGGCATCAACATTTAACCCGCATCCAAGAATAAAATCATAGAAATATACGCGAATCACCTCCGCATTTCGTCTATGTCTTCACTAGTTAGCGTCTGGGCTTCATTATTGTCAACAATAGCTCGATTATCCCTACATTCGTCCATTATTTGACATACTCCTTTTTCTTGATCATTATTACCTACCAACAAATAGCCAAATAAAATAACAAATCAGCAAACCAAGAAAAAGGTCTTAATTAATCAACGATTAAGCAATTAAATAAGAGCACAAGCACAATACCTTCTTCAGTGGAAGGAACAAACCTACACAGACAAAGCCCTTCAGTTCTATTCTCAATTTGAAAAGAAGAACCGAAGGGGCATCCAATCAAGGGCCGTAAAGAGAAATTTTTTTTTCCAATTTTCACCGTCCTACAAATTTCAAAGAAGAAAAGAAAAGGAAAAAAAGAGCATTTTATTAATTGTAAGAATAGAGCAAAAAACAAAAGCAAAAAACTTACGAGCCAGCTGTTAATCTAGCAAAAACAAGGCGATCGCCGTCATTAATGTCGAGCAAGACGCTGCAACCTTCCCAGGTTACTCTAGGGTTTTGAATTGAATTTGACTGGCTGTTTGGGGACATGCTTGGCCCCTTATTGTGATTTTTAAGAATTAAAAGAATACAGAACAAGGCAACAGAATTGGTACTCCCTATTGCTTGAGTTTGCTGCAGTGGAGCGTTCAAGCAGCAACTGATTTTATTCGAAATTTTCGAAAACAGCATAAATCTCAAAGAAATTAGGGTTTAAGTGTTAACCATGGGAGGTTCAAAACTGGCGAGCCCAATATTAAAGGGATCATGAGAAGTCTAGAGTTGGACCGTGCTGAGAGAGATACTAGTTTTGAATCTCTTGCAGTGGGCCTGAGGTAACACGCCCTAGCCCAATATCTCGAGGCTCTTGTATCTGGTACCCAGAGTAATGTATTTGAAAAATCATCATACATCATAAATTACAAGACCCAATCCCTCTTATAACTTGTTTAAGGTAGTGTATGTTTGAAGATGTATTTCAAAAGTATTAAAAAATAATTTAAATGATTTTTTTATAAAAAAAAATATATGTTTTTATATTATTTTAATGTACTAATATCAAAAATATATATTTAAAAAAAATATCATATTTTTCGAGGGAAAAGCGACTTATGTCTGTATATTGGCACTGTATGTTTGTTTTCATTTTCAAAAGCTTTCTATTTTTTTTATTTTTTTCACTTTAAATTATTTTTTATAATTTTAAATTATTTTGATATTACACCAATAATAATAATATTTTCAAATAAAAACTAACTTCTATCACAATTTCAAATATTATATTAACGTGGGAAGCCACCATTCAGGTGAAATTATTTCTTATAACTTGCAGTGTATTATTGTCACGGCAAGAAGGGTCAATGCCCCCACAGTAATCCTGTGAGGTACTAGTAGTTGTATAGCTTCATTGTCTTTCTCTCTTTGTAAAGAACGTGATCTTCAAGGGATCAAGCACTAGGGCCTAGGCAGAGGAAAATATCAACGGCCTTGAGCGATGGAGGTTGCGATGTAGCCATGCGTGAATGTCGAATTCAAGGCAAAGGATGGAGCTATTAATTTAATTATCATTAAAAACACATAAACCAATTCCATAAATTATAAAGTGATGGATTAATTCTCTGACAGCATGGAGCCATGTCTGCAATATTTTAATGATTAGGTTTTGATCAACGGGTAAGATTAAAAGTTGTTGTTCGTGCAAGATTATCCCCCCAGCTAGTTATTTTGGTAAGAACTATTTTTTCTTCTTTTTTAATTAAAAATATTCAGAATTGTGGTAGAAATTGCTTGTTGTTCAAAGTATTTATATTTAAATACATTCAATTAGTATATTTTATTTTTAAAATCATCATATATCAAGTACACGAAAACACAAAAAAATAATATAGAGAAAATATTTCTTTTTTTAAAACATACCAAAAAGAAACTGGCCAAATCTATATTTACTTCTAACTACTCTCGTGAAGATGCTTTTTTCTTATTATTCTCTGTCATTTTTATTTCCAGTTTGATTCTCGTTACGTACATGCACACGTACGCAGACGTAAGGTTCTGATAAACGTTTCCTGTCCTCAGAAACAGATCGTGTGGTTGGTGTAAACTCCGGATTGATCGAAGCATTGAACTGTGGACTGAGATCATTCCGACGAGCCCTGAAGCCAGGTGGTGAGCGTCAATGCTACCCGGGGTTGAAGAAGCGACTGCTAGCGAGGTTGCGTATTTCTATTCTTTCTCCTTGTTTTATTTGCTGTCTCTTTGGCTCATGCGCTTTACCAACAAGATGCTTCACCAGTTCAATTTTATGGTCTTTCATCGGAGTTGCTTAGGCCAGGGAAATACAGGCCTGCACTGAGGCTGGAAGGTGCAAAACGGCAAATTCCGGTAAGAAAATAGAGATCGATTGGACTGGGGGTTAGAATTCAGGTGAAACACGTGGAAATAAACAACAGCCGACTGCAAATCATGGGGTTAAAAGCTCGGCCACTAAAAAACGCGGGAAGAGTTAGTAGAAAGGTTGGCAAGTACATGATCATTAAAAAAGAAAGCTAACATCTACAGCAACAAAACCAAATATGATTGCCAGGGGCGGAGTTAAGATTCAGATATAAGGGGGGCAAGAAAAAAAATCAACAAATATGGGGCAAAAATCTAAAAAGATGAGGATACATTTGAACTGATAGAATTAAGGAGGACCAGAACGAATATTCTTAAAAATCAAGGCCACTTCTCCTTAGATAAGTAGACAAGTTTATAGGCTGGTATTGATTTTTTGACAATTAAATATGACAATGCCTAAGGTGGAGGGATGGAAAAAACACTGCCACACAAGTCTCGTGCATGGCCTACAGAAAAATTCATTCGGTCCCAACAGTTCCAGTTTCCAATTGCACCGAGAACATAGATATAGCAACCCGTCCACATCAAGGCTTGTGTTATAGATCAAGTGGATTGTTGGAGTTGATCCGAGTTTTTCTTTTTATATAAAAAAAAACTCAAATAAAATCATTTTTTTTTTAAAGTTATTTTCCCCTAACTTGAGGTGAACCACTGAACCTTGCTAGGCGATGCTAAGCCTTATAGTTATGTTCGAGCCTCGAGGCAGTCACAAACATTTGTTATTCCACTTTTAATTACTAAAGTAAGAATCCACTGAGGGCTCTCACATTTGCTCAATTTTAACAATATTTATGTTTACAGAATTGAATATATCAGTCAAGTCACTCCCTTTCGAGATTAAAGTGGATGACTCCCGTCCTTTTAGCACCGAGACCAGCTTTCTATTCTCGTTTATCATTTGTAAACGCAATCTTTGCACGTTCTAAGGAAGAAGACAAAAGGAAATGAAACGATACAAGGGAACAATGACTCCAGCGATGGGATCGGTCACTAATTACAGACAAACATGTTTCCTCAGCAAGAATAGCCAAATAGCAGGCCCTCTGTTAATTTTTGTTTTGTTTTAGGTGAAATGTTTTATATCAGTTAAAAAAAGATAAAACAGTGTAATTTTTATTTTGTTTAAAATTTCGATCTGTTCTGAAAAATTCACTTATATTTTGGCTGGAATTTTTCCGGTTTCGTTCTACCAATTTTATTTTAACTAAATAATATTTATTAAAATAATAAATGATTTTACAATATCAATCATATTTCTCGATGTAACTGTTAGATTAAAATGAAATTTTACGAGAAGTCTATCGATATATTTATATATATTATGTTATAATTTCAAAGCAATCAGAGAATGTAATTACCTTGCGAGATTGATGATGATATTCTCGTAATATTATACATGTTCATAATCTTGTTCAGAAAAACTATTTCATTGTATCATTTTTAGATTAAATTGCACAATTTTAAATAATTTTATTTTTAAATTTAAAATATATTTTTAAAATTAATACATTTAATTATATATAAATAAATAATATAACCTCGAAAAACTCTGCAAAACCGAAACATTTAGAAATATTCCAATTCAATAGAAAAAACAACAAGCATCGAACCGAGAGTGAATTCATAACCTTGCTCCAAACGCGTAACAGCTACAGCCTACAGGTTCATAGCACTCATCAAATGCCCATAAATTACACGCCGAACCTTCTATATATACTTGACCCGGTCACAAAATGGTCAACCAGCAAGATAGGATTAGTTCTCCAAAAGGCACCCTCACTTGAGTGAAAAAAACAGTGCGCGACACAAAAAGTGAATTGGAGAAACAAAGCCAGACCCACCATAACACTCCTTTTGCCTTCTTATTGCCCTTCTCGGATCCCTCTCCATTGCACAAAACTCTCTCATTGTCTCCGACACCCCCCCCCCCCCCCCCCCTTCTCCGATGACGTAATTAGCAGAGAACTATATCTGCTACTCGTCTTTTATTTTCTTCTTAATTTGCTTGTGATCATGGCTGCACTTACCTTCTTACAAGAACACAAAGAGCCTCATCAAAAACAACCATCCAGACGCAAGCGAAAGCTGCAAAAGGTAAAGGAAAAGCAGCCGTCTTCGTGGTACCAGATCAAGAACCTGCTGACCTGCAAACAGATCGAGGGGTCAAGAGTACACGACCCGTCGAAGAACCCCGTTGGATACTCAAAACTGGGATCTTCGTGCAGCTCAATATGTAGTTTCAAAGACGTCGTTCATGGCAACACAAGGGTTGTTCATCGAGCCGATAACTCACCTGAAAGTAGCGCTCTGGGTCAAGAAACTGGGCTACTGAGTCGGAAAGGTGCTGGTACTGGGTCATCATCAGCCCAGTCGCTGACGAGTTCAGGGAGATCCAACAGTACCGGTGTAACGTACACGTCATCGTCTAGAGGCATGCAATTCAGGAAGCTTTCAGGCTGTTATGAATGTCACATGATCGTTGACCCTGGCAGGTACACTGCACTTTCATTTCCCAGTTAAACTTCTCATTTTCTGTTTGATGTACTGAAAACAAAGAATATAGAGTACTATTATTTATTAACTTCGGGCTGAAAATTCAGATGCCCATCTGCAAGAACTACAGTATGCGCTTGCACTCAGTGCGGAGAGGTCTTTCCAAAGATTGAAAGCTTGGAGCTTCATCAAAAAGTTCGCCATGCCGGTAATTTTGATTTTTTGCTTGATTAAAAAGGAAATTTCATCCTTGATTAATTACTTATTTCCCCAAAATTTTACTTTCTTATAGTCTGTCCATTAAAATTAAAGTTCCAACACATTTAGCCATTGAGACCGTTCTCTTCTCTCTTTGTTTTAGATCAATAAACTAAAGCAAAATATTTTTGTATATTATGAGCTTAATTTTAATTAAATTTATCTTGTTCCTTTCATTTTAGTCCAAATTTTCTTTTACTATCCACTGTCCAGTTTTCTGAAAATCCATTTTAAACACTACTTTATGTCTTGTTTCTCGCTATGTTTTAAAAAAATTGATTTTTTTATTTTAAATTGATATTTTTTTCTATTTTTATATCATTTTTATGTATTAATGTTAAAAATAATTTTTAAAAAATAAAAATATCTAATATATTTCTAAATAAAAAAATTTAAAAACAAAATCGAGTATAATTCAAAAAAATCATTTTTATTATTACATCTCTAAATAAAAAATAATTTGAAAAAAAACCTCATACATTACATAACAGTAAAGTTTATTATTGCTGTCCATGCTTTATTTCCCATCAAATTTGCAAACAAAACCAGTACTTTCGCATCGCCAGCTTTGCCTACTCTACGGGGACATGTTTTCTGTCAATCATATTACCTTTACATAGAGACGCAACTCTGAAATCTTATATAATTTTTTTATATATATATTTATAAATTATTTTGATGTGTTGATATTATAAATAATAATTTTTTTAATATATATATTTAAATAAAAATATTTTAAAAAATAAATAAAACTATGATACCAAATAAAAACTCCCCGGCAACGATTATTTTTAGCGCGGGGTTAACGGCTGGAATCCTGTCATGATCAAACAGAGTTTCATGCTTGAATAACCTACAGAAAGGGTCATAGAGATGGTAAGACTAAAGAGTTACAAGTATGTCATCAAGTGAACCCCTGGCCCATGAATGGAGGCTGTGACGGTCCCTACTGGTTGGAGTTGTCCTTTGATGACCAAAATTTAATGGACCGTTGCTTTACGTGGCGTTTTGTCATTAAACCTTACTCTAACGCCCCGTGACGTTAAATCTGCACGGACCCTGACCCTGCCCGCATCTACATTCCATAAATCTACAATTTTTTTAAATTTATATACTTTTAATCCTATTTTTTTTCCATATCTGCAGTATCGGAGCTGGGACCAGAAGATTCAGGCCGAAATATTGTGGAAATCATCTTCAAATCAAGCTGGCTCATCAAGAAAGACAACCCAATCTGCAGGATCGAACGGATATTGAAAGTCCACAACACACAACGAACAATCCAACGTTTTGAGGACTGTAGGGACGCAGTGAAGACACGTGCACTCACCAGCACTAGAAAAAACCCCAGGTGCGCAGCGGACGGCAACGAGCTGTTAAGATTTCACTGTACAACGCTAACTTGCTCACTCGGCTCACTCGGCTCGTCCAGCTTGTGCGGCTCAATCCCCGTATGCGGCGTGTGCACCATTATAAGGCACGGGTTTCAAGGCATAGATTGCAGGGGTATAAGCACCACGGCTAGTAGCGGAAGGGCCCATGACTCGTTGTGGGGCTGTACGGTTGGGCGTAGGGCCATGTTGGTGTGTCGTGTGATTGCTGGGAGAGTGAAGCGCGTGGCAGAGGATGCACAGCCACCCGAGGAGGACGGCGCGTCAGCTGCTGTTGGCTCATATGATTCCGTAGCCGGTTGTGGTGGTATTTACTCGGATCTCGAGGAATTATCAGTGTTCAATCCAAGGGCTATATTGCCTTGTTTTGTTGTCATTTACCAGGCTCTAGAGTCTTAGATTATTTTTCTTTTTATTATTATTTTCAGAACCTATGATACCTTGATCAGTGGTTAGCGTAACAGTGCTAACCGCCGCAGGTGTTTGTGACTTTGTGTACATCAATCTTGTTATCAAGACATGAACAGATTGGAGAGATTATTCATCTTTGTATTAATTAAGAAAAAATAAAAACAGTGAGGATAACGCATGTATAAGGGGTGTTTGGAAAAATTAAAAAAAATAGATATTAACATATAAGGGGTGTTTGGAAAAAAAAATAGATATTAACATATAAAAATATCAATTTCTTTAATTTATAATAATAAAAAAATATATGCTAATATCTAAATTAATTTTTAAAAAAATATCATTTTAATTTATTTCTAAGTAAAAAAATATTTTCAAAAATAATATCAACTAAATTCAAAAACATAAACTACTTGTCCAGGACGATTAGATCATTGATTAATATTTGCTCACGAAGACATCAATCGATCGAGAGAGGCAACAGCAAGTCTTACAAGTGGGAAATGGAAAGGAGTCATTGAAGTGTCGCCTTCGAATGGGACACCTTTCACTGTCTAGATAGCTAACTCAAGCCTCTTTATTTTCTGGTGGGTCTCCTCTCCTGTGAATTTATTAATACAGTGCCAGACATTTATAGGTCGGTACAGTGACTTGTCATGAAAAACAAAATTAAAGTCTTGAAGGGTAATTAAATGGTTGTGAATTATTTCAGAATAGATTGCTTGGTGTAATCTTTTCCTTCTTTTGATTGACATATTGCAACAAGGGTTTTCGAAGAGTGGACCAAAATCATGAAGGGCCATGTGAAATTATCTTGAAATAATTTTGATGGGATGAAAAGTGGAGGGTGTTCTTTGACCATAACCAATCAACAATAGCGAAAGACAATAACACAAACAATGAATTGGCTATAATTGCTCGCATATGCACGTTCATTTTTTCTTTTTGTTTGTTGTGTTTGGATTTTGCAGGCAGTGATTAGAATATAGGAACGAGGCCATGGCATGGAGTATTTAAATCAAATGGGAGTTTCCTAAATTTATAATCAATCTAATCCTCAATGAGATCACTGACAATTTAACACACAACCTCCCCCCTCTCTCAAACAACCTAAGACGAGGTTCCATGGATATATATGGAACCTCGTCTTAGGTTGTTAGAGAGAGGGGGGAGGTTGTGTGTGTGTGTGTGTGTGAAACATCCGGGACTCGACAGACCAACTAATTTTGCTTGTATTAGCTCATAGCTGAGATCCCAGGATTGTAAGTAAGACGCGTTTTCAGGCTGATGATTGGCTAGTGATCATAGCTCAAGGCTTGGCCCTGCACGTTGCTGGAGAGAATATCTGGTTAGTAAACGAAGTGATCCTCTCCCTGCCCTAACCGCAGGTCTTCATCGTGTTTATTATTTGATTAATGGTAGATTAATATAAAGTGTTTTCTGGTTTGACATTTGCGTGGTTTAAGTTAAAAACTTAGAAATAAATTGAAAGTGACTTGTGACTTGCCAGTATGCATGTCGCCATTGACGATGCAATTACGCCGATCGAGCTCTTAATTAATTAGCTGTGCCCAGTTGATTGATCCTCTCTGTTTTCCATTTTATTATAAGGTGTTTGGAATAGTGGAGGCTGTAAAAATAAATAAAAGAACATTGCTTTAATAAAATTAATTAACCAAATGAATGTGGTAATCCACGGGCTCTTTTAAATCTTCTCAAGTGCAACACATCAGATGTGGTTCGTCTACCTAGTAAATGATTAGATAAAAAATAATGTGTAAGATATTATTATCCTTAAAAAAACAATTAGACACGATAGATTACTGTGTAGATTTCTGTCAGGTTGGTTGAACAGAGAGGCGTGGTGCATGCCACAACGGGTGATGCAAATGCCACACATAGAATTGGATAGTGGATGTCTCGTGGTCAGTAACAAGGATAAAACAGGGTAGAAAATGCCCAGACACATGCAAACAAAATTGAACATAAATTACTTAATTACCGGGAGACCACTGATTTAAAAACTTGTACAGTAACATCTCCTCCATTAAAAAATTAATCAAAATTTAATCTGTTTTCAAATAGAGAAGAACGTAAATATAGGTGATATTGATGAATGGATGTGAAAAACTTAAATTTTAAATTAAACTATAAAAAATAATTCAATAAAATTTAGTTAAATTAAATAAATTAACCCAGCAAACCCGATCTAAATTAACCTTTGCGTTTGCGATGATTTAATGATCTAGCGGTCAGAATTCGTTTTCAAACCATCACTATAAAATGGACAGCTAGTTTAGTAGATTTTCCCTTGACAAAAGTGATAAAGTATTCTAAGGCCTTGTTTGTTTCAAGGAAAGTGAATTCTCGGAATTCATTTTCCTTGTTTTCCAGTGTTTGTTTGCTGGAAACAATTTTCCTGGAAAGTTGTTTCCAGCAAACAAACACAGGAAAGTTGTTTCCAGCCAAGGAAAACCTAAGGCTTGAAAAAAGAAAAGTGTACTCTCTCGCCAAACATCCGGAATACACTTTCAGTGAGCTAGCTAGTTATTGTTTTTTTAAAAAATAGAAACATGTTAGTATTATTTTTATATAAAAATAATAATTCTGATATTAACAATTAAAAACACAAAACTAATAATTTAAATCTTAAAAATTCTATTTTTTTAATCACCCTAAATTAAAATTTTGCATTGAGATTTTGATTTAAAATTAAAAAACTTATTTTAAGCTTTTAAAATTGGAAAAATATATATTAATAATAAGTTTTACTTAAAAAATATTTCACAATCTTATTTCTCTATGATATGATATGACATATATTGTTATATTTTATAAAATAAGTGATGTATGAATATAGGATATAATAAAAAATTCATCATTATACTTTTTAGATTTCATTTTTTTATTTTAAGTGATTAAATATTTATATTAAATATTTTATACATTAGATAATCTTGAAAAAATTAATTTATTAATAAATTATTTTTAGTTTATTTTCCATAACACTGCCAAACATCGGAATTCACTTTTCAGGAATTCACTTTCCAGGAAACCACCTTCAAGAATTCACTTTCCAGGAAAGTGAATTCCAGAATCCACTTTTCGTGAAAACTACTTTCCGAGAATTCACTTTCCGTGATTTACTTTCCAGAAACCACTTTCCAAAGAAACAAACGCGCTAAAAAGAGTTCGAAGGAAAGGGAAAGGGAAACCACGGGACATATACTTGCCTTGACAAGGTTGTAACATGCTGGACACGTGTCTCCCTGATCTTCTACAGCCTCTTTAAAGGCATGCATATCAGAATCCATCTTTTTCGGCATGCTTTGGACTTTACCAGTAGAGGTGTGGCTCTATCGAATGCAACTGGTGTATTCGAGGATTTCTGTGTACATATATATATATATATATTGCCAACACGAGGCCCATATTTCCAACGCAACGCGGTGCTTGTCTGCGCTTTGTAGAGCTCAGTTATTGACCGGCCCAAATTGGCCCGTTCACAGCAATACAGTTAGCCCAGTTTATAGACTTGTGATTTTTAACTATCTCATTTAGCAGGAACCTCTTAGCAACATTATTCAGGCTGGCTTTAAGGCTTCAGGATTTTTGAGCCTTTTGTCTCCTTTTGCCTTCCATTCTTCTGGCCACCCTTGTTACTGGCCTCTTGATAGATGCATATATGTACAATCAAGTCAAGCCTTCGCTGGACGAACAGTACGTTATTGGCATTTCTCAAGTCAAGGGTCAGTTTGGCTTCGCATCATGACATCAATCACCGTTAATTCATTCGATCATTAATCCATCATGATCAAATACAATTCTATGATTGTATCTTCTATCAAATTTTAACACCATGAAAAGAAAACAATCACAGGCGGTGTTTTGGAAAAAATAATGCTAATTAATCTCATTGGAATTTTATTTTCCCAGATCATTTTCCATTTATTACACCTGTTTGCTGTAATAACACCATGCACGAGCCTCAACGAGACAGCTTTGATATTGAAGTTAGAGGAAGCTGTACTCGTTGTGAAGCACTTGATAACCAAGTTCCTCTTATACTCTAGTTAAGTTAAATTCAATTACTATATTTAATCTGAGTTTAATTTATAAGTAAGTTGAATTTATATATTTCGAAAAGATAAAATTTAAATAGACTTATTTTTCTATATTATCCTCTTTATCTTTTTTTTTATTTCCTTAAAGGTATCTAAGAAAAAAAATTGAATAAATGGATATTATAGTTGAACATTAAATTATTGCTCTTTGAAATTGTATAATTTTTAGATATTTAATTCCATTTGAAATTTAATTCTTGATATTCTAAACTATTCTAAATATAAAATTTATTAAGAACAATTCAGAAGATTTTAAATATACGTAAAATAT
Source organism: Salix exigua (assembly GCA_032356905.1). Classification (NCBI taxonomy): domain Eukaryota; kingdom Viridiplantae; phylum Streptophyta; class Magnoliopsida; order Malpighiales; family Salicaceae; genus Salix; species Salix exigua. The sequence goes on along the minus strand of CM063589.1, from coordinate 1,559,240 downwards.
CTCTATCTCAATCGCCTCAGCAAAATTTTCGCGCGACTCCTATCTCCGGGTTCAACGAAGTCAAACAAGGCCACAAAGAAGTCGTGAGAGATTTGCTCCACCGAAGACTTCACTTCATGCTGCTCTCATTACTCGTCTCACTCACATTACAGCTGATTGCATTGAGTTCTTCAACAAGTCATCTCGGGAAAAGATTTTAGATGGTCATAAATCGGATGTCCGGGTTTGATAATAATTTTTCACGAGGTTAAATAATTGTCCATGACTTTATTTTTTTTGTCTGATATATAACACACGTGATGGATACAAGAACAAGAGTTGGTCCTCTTGTTCTTGCTGATTTTTTTAAGCCCTAGAAATCTTTGTGCTAATGCAAGGCCTCTATCGTGGATCCAGGCTCAGTGATGTGTAGTCCAAAGTGTCTAGGCTTAGAAGTAAGGACCCTGAACTGTCAGCAAACGGGCCAAATGTTGCCTGTAACTTTGTAGGCAGTCGAAGTCATCAAACCTTGATTCAGGTGACGGGACTAAGAGCATCAACTTAGATTAACCAGTTTATCTTTCAAAAAAAAAAATTGAAGGAGATTTAGTTTCACGTTATTTGATACCATACCATGATTTTCTGGTTAAACTAATCAGCAAGCACCCAGTTCTGGATATTTCTTTCCCCTGCTACTAATACAACACTGTAAATTTGTTTCTACCTTCACATTTTGCTATGTAAAATCAAGCTCCATTTAAGTTAATACTTCAAGAAGTACAAAAATATTCTTACTTCAACGTGTTTTTATTACATAGTCTCGCAACCTTTTCACTCTGATACTTCAAAGACATCTTCAGCTAGAGGACTAGCTGAAAGGATTATTATTCCTGGAGTTGAAAATATATATCAATTCTAACTGTGCTAGCTCGTGGTGAGACTCATGTGGATGCGCTTCCCTTCCCCTTTTTCTTAGAGAAAATCCCTCCTATCAGAGGAATCAATGGCTTCTTCTTCGTTTTCCTTAGAGAAGGGTGCCTCTCGAGTGCTTCAGCTACTTGTGGAATTATAACTCGTGTCAGGGAAGGAGGGTTAGCGAACGTCACGTATCTCTTCTTTTGAAACTCGGTCTCAGCTTCTTCGCGGGATGCTTGCATTCTGGATTCAAATTTCGTGGTATCTTCTACAATCTCGACATCTTCAATTTCAGATTCTATCACATGCCTTTCCACTTCACGTTCCTTCATTCGCTGAAGCTCTCTCTTTGTTCTTTCAAGTTCTTCTTGAAGAGAAGAAAGGCAGCTTGCCATTAGACTCCTCTGTTCTCTGGCTTTTTCAAGGCTCTGTTTTGTCTCCTCTAGCTCTGCTGTCACTGTTCCCAGCCTGGAAGGGGCCTGATCGTATTCAATTCCTCCAACGTGCATCTAATTACGTGAAAGGGGAAAATCATATAACGTTATATACATACAACGTAAGATGCTTTAATCACCGCCCTTTCAATTTCCCCTAATTCTATTGACAGGGTCGCATGCCAGCAGGGGGGGTTGGCTTCTCCTCGCCAAAAGTAATGGATATAAGATTCTTAAAAAAGTAAATTCCATTAAATAATGGACTGATATCGCTATTGTTTATCAATTGGCATAAACATTTAGTTTTTTTTATTCTATCACATGACAGAAGGAATAGAATTATCGCAGCTGCAAGAAAACTTGAATTCTATCACAAGCAAGCATGTGAACAATAATGAAATGTTAACAATCACAGCATGGATTTAATGAAATCATCTCAATGACTATCTCCACTCTACATTTGCTCTGGCCAGGATCCATCACCTAACAATCAAAGGAAAGGAAAACAGGAGAATACATAACAAGTAACCATAATTCCATAGAGGAATATTGGAGCAAGACCACTGAAATATTTTTCGAGCACAGTCAAAAACCATATCATATAATCACGAAACGAAGGGAGGGCAGTGATGAAACACCGTTCCGGATTGATATTTCCGAGTACCCCAAACACGCAAGATAGATTTTTTGAAGAAGACAACGTAAAGTAATTAAAAAAGTAATTAGCGAGTGATATTTAACCTCTTTGAGCTTGCTGGCATATAGCTCCCCGGCTAAAACTTTCTCGCCGAACAACGTAACAGCCTCCTTGACAGACCGAAATGGTGCTCTGGTATCAATCTCTGCCCTTTTGAGTACCGCCACCCCTTCAACCGCCATTTCAATTCGCGCTCTGCAAGGGATCAGAAATTACGAGATTGAGAGAGAGAAGATAATTCTGGATTGAAGGAGAGATACGGCAACAAGGATGCGGTTCTATCTCAGAACAGGAGATGGAGATAGGGAGAGAGATGGGACAGGTTGGTTACTGGGTAGCTAGAAGTGGTTTTTTGGTTAGAAGAGACAACAATGTATGACAAGCATATGTCTTGCCTCGGAGCTTCGTTACTTCGCGTCCACTTCACCAGATTTTTGTATTTTCTGTTAGTAACTTGGTGTGCTAAGAGAGGGACTCTTCACCAAGAACCAACAAATTAAATAGGGCAATGCATGTGTGTGATATAACCCTTGCTCCAATCCATAATTATAGCAAGTTTTCATCCAAAACCCAATATATTCATGTTTAACTTCAGCCCACGATTATGGGTCCTAATCAGGGCTCTCGAGCTTTTAGCCTTGAGCCTCCTGCAATTTGTGGTCTTCGTTTCATCAGAGAAATCTTATGGGGTAGGTCGTCCTTTTTATTACGGACAGGGTTGTAAAAGTTGAGGATGTGGCTTCTTTCACGGTTGATTGGTTACAAAATTATATTTGTTTTTTAAGAATAATAATTAAACTTAATGGAAAAGCTAAATTAGATGGTAGGTTATATACGATGAATCGCATTATGATGATAGTTGTCTTTTAAAATATATATAATAAAATAATATATTTTTAAATTTTTTTGTTTCAAAATAATAAAAAATAATTTGAAACAAAATTCTCAAACATGGAATAGTTGTGAAAACGGGTGATGAATAAAAAGTATCTTTACCTTTAATACTTGTCTTTAATAGTAATAGCAGAGTACCCATACCCCACTCGGGATTGAATTTCTATTGGCTTATATCTAGCCATCAATGCCAGGTGGAGATATGAAGGTCTCGTCCTTGTCCACGTATAAATTGAGGACATCATTTATGATTCCACGTCGATTTTAAATTCTTAATAGAGCTCGGCAAAGATTCGATCAGTGTTTGTCTGGGCTTTTAATGGCTCATTTGTACAACTTTCACTGCCGAACTGATGTGTAGGTTTTCTAGCCACCTGTACCAGATACAAGTATGAGTTTTTGTTTAATTCATGAACACCAATGGTATTCCTTTTAATATTAAGATTCAAGGTGATTTTTTATTTTTAAAATATTAAATTATTTTTTATATAGTTTTAAAATATATATTTATTTTTATTTAAAAAAAGCTGTTTATATCAAAATATTAACAAGCAGCAATAAACATCAATGTTTGATAGATATATAAATGCAGCCAGTAATCTAAGTATGGGTTTTAGTGAGCTGGTAGCTAAACAAATTTGCTTATATCTCAATTAATTTTATAAATTTTAATTTATAATTATATAATTTTAAATGCTTATCATATTAGCAATTATAATATTTAAATCATTTAGAAAATAAATCATTTCGTTCCGATTAGCTTTAGTTTCCCATGTCGTGGTCAATTCATTATTTTATGTGCAATTGTTTTTCTTAAATTAAAATAACTTTGCTTGGATAGATATCTGAATGTATATAGGAGAAATTGCACGACGAGCAAGGCTGAAGATGGCCAAAGAAGGTTCTTTGTTTGGTTCGTCTGTCCCAAAAAACCTATCCACGCCATATGCTCTCCAGTAACTACATCTTTATTCCTACTTCAAAAAGGAGTTTAAAGGTATAAAAAAAACTCATTTTGAGTTATATTAATATTTATAAGATATAGTTTTTTATATTAATTAATTAAAAAGAATTTATTTTATATGAAAGAGTGTTATTTTCTTTATAAATACTAATTTGATATCAGACAAAAATCAGTTAAAAAACAATCTCCCTTTCTTTTTATTTTTTCTTTACAAACACTCTATTTATAAGTTTATCTTAAAAGTTAGCAGCCTTGAGCTTGTTACGTTTATCTTTGCATTTGGATATATTTTAAAAATATATTTGATTAAAAAATAATAAATTGATATTTATTTATTTATTAGAATTTTACAGTGAATTTAATATATTGATATTAAAAATACCGAATCTATCTTTGGTTCCAATTAATAAGACATCATAATTTCTTTTATAAAATGTAAAAGGTGACCGCAGCCTCCGTTTCGTTTGACAAACACAGCGAACACAGGCTCGCCTCATTCACGTACGTGTGAAATACTTATACCAAACTTATGTGTGAACATCACAGTAGCCGTAGATTAACCACATCAGGACTCAAAGGATCAATACAGATAAATACTCTATCAAGTTATCAACCGAGAGAGAGAATTCAACTTCATATACCACACGATTTGTCTGTATGCGGTTGTTACACGCTGGATCTCACTCTCCTCCTTTCCTTCGACATATTCAACTTTGGAGACGCCCTCCCTTTCAAGACGAAAGAAATTCACGAGAAAAATCAAACATTTCTACACTTCCATCCCTCTCCAGATTAACGCTGCTTGAAAATAATTCGTGGAATATCTTCGTTTGATCTTTCTCCAACAATGGTTATCTTTCTTCCTGATCTCATGTTCTGAACTTCTTCTTTTTTTCAACTTTTCTTCAATTCCTGTTTTCGACGATTTTTGCTCTTGCAGATCCGATTTATACTCCTGCAAAACAGACAAGGCAAGACTCGTCTCGCTAAATATTATGTTCCTCTTGAGGATTCCGAGAAGCACAAAGTCGAATACGAGGTTTTATCTTTTTTATACTCTCTTCTGTCCTTCTAATTGATTGATATTTTTTTAATGAATTCGATTGGTTTTTTTTTTAGGTTCACCGATTAGTTGTTAATAGAGATTCTAAATTCACGAATTTCGTTGAGGTAATTGATTTCTTATTCCTTTCGAGTTGATAAAGAGAAGCAGCTAATTTTGACCTAATTAAACGGTAGCCTGTGCTTAAACAAGCTCCAATCTGATTAATTTGATTAGTAGTGTTGTTTTTTTTTATTATTAATGAAAACAATTAGAACTTGAACATGGATTAATAATTGAAGTGTAGTTTTAGACAAGGAATGTTTTGGTTGCAGTTTAGGACACACAAGGTAATATACAGGCGGTACGCTGGATTGTTTTTCTCGCTGTGTGTCGACATAACGGATAACGAATTGGCTTATTTGGAGTGCATTCATTTATTTGTGGAGATATTGGATCATTTCTTCAGCAATGTGTGCGAGCTTGATTTGGTGTTTAACTTTCACAAGGTTTGTCCCTGTCATGATTATTATTTTTATGTTTTCGTTGTTAAGATGATGCTACTTTAACCATGCTCGTCTTCGCTCTTGCGATTCAATAGGTGTCGCATGGATGATTCGATGTTTCCTCCTTTGCTTTTACTATCTGTGATTCTTGCCTTTTGGTCTAGTTACCAGATCAATTACACTGTATAATTAGTTCCTGAAAGGAATTCACAGGCCTCATATTGGCCTTTTATCATTCCCCGTGTGTGTTTTCTTATATACCTCTTTGTTTGATTTTCTGTTTCCTTCTTGAAGGTTTATCTGATACTTGATGAATTCATTCTCGCTGGGGAGCTACAAGAAACAAGCAAGAGGGTGAGTATTTTCTGGAATTCTATTTCTTCCTGGAAAATCTGTTTCATAGAAAACAAGTTCTTGCTCATTTTACCACCCTCACATATTCGGGTTACTTCATGGTCGATACATGCCATCTGCTAATATTTGTCTTTGTTTTGGGGACGACAATGGAAGCACACATGTAAAAAAGCTTTTAGTTATCATGGGACAGCGCTTTTTATAACCTCCATTACATTGTTATTCTGGTAAACTAATCCCACTCTAAACAGGCAACTGACACTCATTGTAATGTGCAGGCGATCATAGAGAGAATGGGAGAACTGGAGAAACTGGAATAAGCATCTGTTCTGCAGTGAAGAGTGTTTGAGCGTCAATTTGGTCCTCCATTTCCCCCCTCCTGTAATCGTTTATCTAGTTCGTTATTGTTCAGCTGTTATTTCTACACCAAACTAGCAAAGCCATCTCTTACCTTGCTCCGGTTCCGTTGTCTCTATCTCATTCTGCTTTTCATTTGCATGAAAGTGTTAATTTCCATCATCTATCTTTCTGTTCCGTTTAATGAGAACTGAGAAATTCAAACGTAGTAGTGATGCATGATACAGAAGTCTCAAAACAGCTTTCTTGAAAATCGTTGGATCTGAATGGATATAAATGCTCATGACATTGGCAGGAGAATTTTGTGACAAACATGTAAGGTTACTACCCCCGACAAATATGCCAGTGAAGACAAAAGCTACCTATCTAGTCATGTCATTTCAGGTTGAAGAGCCATGCTATCCTCAGCGCTAAACTGACATGTAGGACTCTAGATTCAAGAAGCCAATTTCGCTTGCCGTCTTCTTCCCTTTCTCCACTGGTTGCTGCTTAGAAGTCGTCCAACAGTTTTGCAGGTTAAGCGGATAAAACCCATAAATTTACATGCATAAAAGCAATTCCGGTGTTAAACCTAACTCCGATAAAGGTTCAGACTGTGAGTCATCACTTGTCAATCCTCTATTTTCTTCAAGTTTCAAAAAAAATCCTCTATTTTCTTCAAGTTTCAAAAAAAATCCTCTATTTTCTTAGATAGGTATTGCTCGAGTCGCGAGAGATTCGTCGTCCATCGAGTGAAAAGGCAACAGTACGAAATGTCCTCATCCACTTCTTCAGCTAATAAGGCCTTGGATGCTAGGTCAACTAACATCTAGCTTCCCTAGCCTGCTTTCTTCCCCATTTTAATTTAAAACCAAAAGAGGTTGGTTTATAGTTCATTCCCTATTTGAAAGTGCCGAGGAGCTTGCAGGTATTAACACAACGAACCAAATAATCACTGCCAATCAGATAACGGCTTTATATTCATGGACGTTCATTACAGAGTAATTGCAATGGCAGTGCACCACCAGTTCGAAACCCACCTCCAGTTTCCTCAAAAGGAGAAGAGAGATGGTGGTCTTGTCTTCTGACCCTAGCAAGAGGCAATGCTGTAACGGTCATAAGCTGCTGTTGAGAGATCTGTGCGTACTTGGGACCAACTGCTTCTTGAGATGACAAAGTTGGGATAGTGGGTCGGGCAAATGATATCTGTGTTGGCGATTCCTGCCTTGCATTTTGCCAGTTTGGAAACTGACTCGTGGAATTTGCAGATGCCCTGTACTGAGCTGCTCCAAGCTGAGCTGCCCAAAGCCGTTGTAGTTTCTCCTGCTGCTGCTGCTGCTTTGCAAATCCTGAAGGACTTGTACGAGAGCCACGATACAGGTTTCCAAAGTAAGGAGGTTGTGGAACCCAGGCCTAAAACCAAATATTTAGAGTAAGTTGGTATAACTACAGCTCCACTCCATCCCCGCCCCATTTGATGGATGTATTTATTGACAAAAAATAAATAATTGAGGATGTGCAAAACCATCTCAATTGGTTCTTGAGTCATATCAGCTTAGATACATAGATGCAGCCTAAAAGGTAAGGATAAAAACCTGCTGTGCTGTAGCCTGGTCAGGGTAAGATGAGGATGTGCAATATGCTTGGGACATGGGGAAACTTGCGGGCGTGGAATGTTGCTGTTGAAAATGTGAGTGCTGATAAGGAAATTGCAGCTGAGCTGAGTGTTCAGACCTATTTCCAACTCCATTAGAGATGTTATTAGCCTCCAGGCTGCCCCCGCCAGTTGACAAAGACAAGAAATTGAAAGTCTGCGGGGGAGTAAAAATGGATCAAAACCAGTTAGAAATAATAAATCATTGGAAATTGAATGCTAGATTTACCTGCTTCTGAGAATTGTACGCGCCAGGAGTCTGTGGCTGATCTTGATGGAGCCTTTGTCGTTGAAGAGTGCCAATTCCATCTTGATTTGAGTTCTTGTCAGTCATGTTAACTTTGGCTTTAGAAGGTGTAGCGCCATTCAAACCATTTCTGATTCCATTGAAGTTGTTTATTGTCATAAATACACCTTGCCTTAATATATCCTGTGGCCCCAGTTGATTCAGATGCAGAGGCAAGCTATCTCTGCTCTCTGGAATTTGTAAAACCTGAATGAGACGACTTATGTATACATGGGTTGAGGACCTCTTCCACAATCTTTTATCAGTATTGCCTTTAGAAGCCTGTGCAAGTCACAGTCCATCAGATAACCATTCATAGAAGTTTTGAGCAACCACTTCATCAAGGCAAGAGAAATAATCTTTAGACTTAACCATCACCTTTCCAGCGGAAGAATGATTTTGGAATGAACTGGGCCTGGTAGCACCGAAATCAGTATCCATCCAAGAAGGAAATCTGGTGGCAGAAGATCTGATATAGGTAAAATTGCATGACAAATTGCAAGAGAAGGGATGCTGTAAATGTACAAAATCAAAGAAATGGGAGAAAATTACTGTGATGAAGAACCATAATTGCATGCACCATTCGATACAGTTGAAGACAAACTTGACCATAATGCTGGACCTTCAGATGGAAAAAAAACAGCTATCAAGTGTAGTACTACACTAGACAAAAGTGATCCACAATCAAACTGTATGCTATTGAGATGATAATTTCCCAGAATCAGGAGTTTTACCATTGTTCTTGGATTGACAGGTTGTATGTCCTTGGTCCTGTTGACTTACAGTTGATATCAGCCCCAAGGCAATGCCTGGCTTTCTCTCGAGTGAGGTCTCCATCTGTGTGGACTGCTTCACTTTGCTGCAAGCTCAAAAAAAAAGAGTAAAAAATGAAAAAACAAATGCCTTGGAGCCATGAACAACGGAATGCATTAAACATAACAATCCAAGAGAAAGAAAAGAAAAGCATACACAGTATCCTGGTATTGCTCGGGGGCAATGAAGAGATTGACAGAATCACACCGTGGCTTTAGCTCCTCCTGTTTAGCTAACATAGCGGCCAGATTCACTTGAGCAACACAACTACCTAACTCACCGTGGACTTTGTAGCTGGGAAAAGTAGGGCATTCTTGAAAACTAGGCCCGTTCAAACAATCAGCTTTGGCAATTTCATTGTGCCATGTTTCCTGAGCAGCCTCATCAATTCTTGGGAGGCAAATTGAGTTCAAGTCCTCTTTTACAGCTGCAGAATTATATAAACATACTTAAAAGACAGCATTTTTTTATTTAAAAAAAGCAAGATAATAAAATTATGGAGGAAACTAACAAAAAGAAGAAGAAAAAATCAATACTAGGGGAATCACTCTCACTAGGTTCTTGCAAAGTTGAAGGACCTGCATCCAAAGAATCATTGCCCGATTTACATTCAGTTTTGGGTTCTTCATTGTTGGCAAACATTCCAGCTAAAGAATACAAGGTCTCCACAACTTCTTCTTCATCTTTGGTTATTGGCCCACAGACACTTTGTTTACTGGAAAAGTCTGGCCGTGGTTGTGTCTGAAAAAAACAATATAACTTTATATAAGTGCTCAACACAAGAGGAATAAGATTTTAAGAACTGAAAGCAGAAGCTAGAGAAACCGGCCAACCACATTCAATCCAGATTTCTTTAAACCATCCCTTTTCAGTGATTCCACTCCACCATGAGTGTGACTTAGCTTCTTTGAATCTGGAAAAGGTGGGGAGAGAGATTCGCGATTGCGTTTCTTCATGGCTGAAAATGGTCACATATATTTACAAAAATATGCCAGCAAAATCATGAAGAACTGATATTTAATTTCCTGCTTTTATTCATGAAAAGAAAAATGAAAAAACTTTTTTGATTCATAAAAACTGAAAGTGTCTCTCTTGGAAAAGCAAGCTTAAGAATATATAAGAACTAAAAAAAACATCAAGCACAATTACCGTAAATAATTACATGAAAAGAATAAATACACCATAAAAATGGCAGCATCAACACAATAAGTAGAATAAAAAATACAACACGCAGAATCTTTCTTGCATAAATAGAAAACAAAAGGCAAAAAGCTTCAGTTTTGCTTCAACTCCAATCCAAAATTCACAAAAGCCATAAACACAAACAAAACTACCAAAAATACATGAAAAAAGAAACTTCCAAGAAATTCCCACCACCAAAGAAACACATGGTTTTGAAATCTAGATCCAAGTAAATAACCAAAAAACCCCACCAGGAAAAAACGTCAAACTGCTTAATTTCTGAACTGACAAACGTAACAACACACACCTGACCGTAGCTTCCTCGGAACAACACCATTGCAATCATCAATAAGCTGCTTTAAAATTCAACCAAACATTAGTTCAAAAAGGAAATTCATTAAAAAAACCAACCACCTCATAATTACTGAGCTTACTTACCTTTCTGGGAAGCTTGAATCTCTTGTTGCTTTTACTTGCAGTACCAATAGTAGTGGAAGGTGCTTGAAGAACTTCTTTATCAAACACGTCACAACCTCCACCACCTCCCATCTCACACTTCTTTTCTTCCTCCACCTCGTAACAACAACTCCCTTTATTAATTTCACTATTATTATTAACAGCACTCAACCTTTTAATTCTCTTCGATTTCTCCAAAGAAACAACAAAATCACCACCATTCAAACCTAGAAAAAGACTCACAAGAAGATAAAAGATAAAAGATAAGAGACAAGATACTACTATAAATAGCTAACAAAGTAGTAAATAGCATAAAATAAGATACGACAGAAGCAGAATAAGAATAAAACAGAAAACGACAAGTCTTCGTTTTGGGTTTTGTTTCTTTGTTTTCAAGTAAAAGACACAAACTTTTTAATTTTGTTTTCTTGGGGACCAGACAATTAATTAAAACGAAAATTAACAAACCAAAAAAAAATCACCAGAGAGAAACTTTCGTCCAGATTGCTTAATCTGTTGTCTTGAGAGCCGACTAGCTCTTGGCCTGACGTCTTTGCTCTTGTTCATTTCTATCATCTCTCAATCATTTTAACCCAGTAACAACAACGCCTTCTCTGCCTCTGCTTCTTCTTCTTCAAGGGCCCAAGAAAATCCAGAGAAAATAAGTCAAACCCAGATCTTCTCTTCTTGTTCTGTCACTCTTTTACTCTTCAAAATTAGAGCTTCTTCAACGAAATGAAAGAAGGGAATATATTCAATTTAGATAGCAATGAGACCAAAAGGAGTAATGAGGGGGTGAGAGAGAAAGAGAGATGGACAGAAGAATGGAAGTTTTTGTTGTACTAATTATTGCGAAAAAAATGGCGTTTGGTTTTTTGTTTCGCCAGATATCTCCCAGCCCTCTCTTTATCTTGAGGGGCAGAGAGTACTAACCGATGATGGTCACTATTTCTATCGGAGAAGCTGAAAGCAATCGGAGATTGGAAAGAAGAAAGAAAGGTAGAAAAGTAATTCGCTTCCTCGTGTTAAGAGAATCAGGTTCTCCCTAAAATAAAGCAGAAAGAAAGAGAAAACAAAAACCCTCAAAGCAGAAAGAGAGAAAGAAAGAAGATGAACAGCAGGAAAAAGGAAGACGCTCCCTCTTCCTCTCTGTGCAACCCGTGAAACACACTTGTAAAAATTTAAAGGACAGATCTCACTCGCTAAATATTTTTCCTTTATTACAATTAAAATCTACCCAGCCAATTAATGGCATCAAATCTCCCCCATTATCCCCTACTTCCGCTCTTTCCTTCTACTCTTCAAGCTAAGATTTTTTCAAAAAAAAATAAGAAAAACAAAGGCCAAATTCAAGAAATATCAAGAAAAAACTGGATAATGCAGGGACGACTGACGAGTGTCAAGAACAATCATCTTTTATTCGTCAAACCTACCCTAAAACATTCACTCAATCCCACACTATAATCTCCACAGCGACGGAAAGCTCGAAGCATTAATGCTACTCTCTCTCACTTCCAGCATTCATTAAACACACTCCCGATTCTCACGTAATTCCCATCTCTACGGTTTCTATTCTCTACTCGTCCACCACCGTCCGATCTATCGTCCTGGGCTCTTACACGTGTGACCGAACTCGGGTTAAAAAGCCACGTCGGATTTAAGAAGCCCCGAGTCCCTTTCATGTCAACTCTTGAACCTCTCCCCACTTTATGATAATCAACGCCCTGGTTCATTCATCAACGGCTATCATTCAATAGTTATTATATAGTTGCCACGTGTCACAATGCATACGCAAATAATACCCTGCCTTTCTACGAATTTTAGACACCAGAAAGAGTTTGGATTAACTGTTCATTCTCTGTTCGGGATTTGGATGACACGTGCTATAATCTTCGCTCAGGGAAGAGTACGGTTTGTGTTACGCGCTCGCGAGAGAGTGGTGTTTATATTATGGAGATGGGAGGCTGAAATCTACTACGACGTGGATGCCGTCACGAGCAGGGGGAGGGTTTTTAGAGCCGGCGATTATTTGATTGAGAGATCGGCTTTGCTTGTGCGCAGTGATGATGATTCGATTTTCTACGTCTCAGCGTGGCATCGGTTCATGAATCGTGCGTGACTTCCCAGTTCTTTTAAGGTGGTTAGGTCGAAGTCAAAATTACAGAAACACCCCCATTTGATATTTTTAGCATCATATATGTTTATGTGGAATATTGTTGCTAGCCAGGTCGGAATCTTAGCTCATTACACATCCATGTAATCTTGGGGACATGATTAACTAATTTTATTTTATTTCCATAAAATATTTTAGTTTCTTTGTTTTAATTTAGATGATTCAATATTAGATTTGTTTAGATTATTTAAATCTAAGTTAATCCATTAAATTTATATTAAAATTTAATTCTGATTAGATTATGAATCATAAATTCATAAGATTAACTATTGCCTTGGAATATCTTTCTATTAAGTTATAAATCAATCATGATTAAATTTATTTCCTTAAAATATATTCAAGAAATAAAATATAAAGAGTATGAAATACTCTCAATTTAAATGTTTATTTAGAAGTATAGTTGAAATTATTTTTTAAAATATTTTTATTTATAAATTTTGATATATTTTTTTAAAATTATTATTGATATGAACACATTAAAAATTATTTATATAAAAAAATTTAAAAATATTTTTTTTAGGTTTAATCTGCGGGATCGCAGGAGTCTAATGTGATATAGGGCTTTAAACCTAGGGAGGCGAATCAATGGCAAGTGGGCTTTGTTTGAATCTGGCCGAAACTGGATACCATGTTTTTTTAGTACGCTTGATAGTAATTATACTGTTTTTTTAAGTTTTTTTTAAATATATTAAGATAATTTTTTTTAAATATTTCTTATTAATACATTAAAATAATAATAAAAAACTAAAAATAAAATAAAGTAAACAATTTTGAAATAGTGTAAACAGACAATTAATATGGGTGCACGGCTTTTAAGCGAAGGGAGGTTTGCTACAGCGACAATGGTCCTTTGCTGCCACAGAGTGGATGACAAAAAATCCAATTCCAAATCGCATTCCAGAGCCCCACTTGAATGCCTGCCACGGATGCAAACAAGCTGTGAGTGTCGAGAGTCGAGGCAGGATTGCTAGGAAAAGTATCAAGTGGAAGGAGAAGCCCTTCGATATCAATTGAAGATGAAGTGATCTTATACAGCCAAAAAACAATAAGTCATTGGACAACCATAACTTATATTTTTAAATGTTTTTAAAATACATTTGCTTTGAAAAATATATCAAAATAATATTTTTTTTTGGAGTATCTTTCAATAATTTTAAGTAATATTTACAAATAACTTTTTAACTTATATAAAATATTTTAAAATAGAATATCATATATATTATTAATATATTATTTTAATATATTTTTAAATAAAACATAATTAAAAAAATAAGCGTGCAAAATTACAAAACAGCTACGGCGGGCCTGGTGCCTAGCACAAATGAAAGAGAGGCCCGTGTTTGTATTTTCCCCGCTTAGTCTTAAAACATCAAGCCCATTGAACCGATATAGGGAAACAATGAAACTGGGCTTCAGTGAACATTCTTCAAAATGCTTAATTACCATTCAGCCACGGTGAGTTTGAAGACGAATCCTACAAGGATTTTAAAAATATTTTTTATTATAAAATAATATGTATAGTTTATTTGGTTATTGTGTTTTAAATATTTTTTATTTTAAATTATAAATTTTTGATGTTTATAGTTTATTTTTATGTGTTAATGTTAAAAAACAATTTTAAAAAATAAAAAATATATTAAAAATAATATATTTTTTAATAAATAATATTTTTAAAAATAATATCAACCACACTCTCAGATAATTTTCAACGATTAGGGCGGTGGTGAATGGGTGGTTATTGGCTTATTGAAAAACTAATTATATTTGTTGGAAATGACTTGCTATTTAATTATTCTTAACGATCAAATGGTAATCAATATTTAATGTGTTTTTTTTAAATATTTAAAAAACATATTCTTGTAGCATAGATAAAAAAATATATGTTTTGTGTGTTGACATGGAAGAACTAATGGACGTCCATCAATATAGTTTAGGAAGTTTATTTTAGTTTGTCCTTTTAGTTATTTTAAATTTAGTTTTAGTAATATATTTTTTTATTTTCTAATCTTTTTTGCAGAGAGAGAGAGAGAGACTAAATTTTAATAAAGAGACTACAAAAAATCCATCATGTGCTTTATTATTGTATAGTTAAATGATAAAAAAATTAAGATTTTTTTTAATGACGTGCATGACTTACACTATAAATTTACTTGTTTGACTCAAATTCACTTAGTTTTTTTTATTAAATGCTAGTTTTTTTTAATTAAATGCTAGTTTTACTGATATTACTTTATTTTAATATTGATCTAATTTCACATTGAGTTTTCCAGACATGAATAAATAAAAATTTCATCTCAATATAAGATAAAAATTTCATTCACTTCATTATTAAAATTTATTTAAAAAAAACAAGTCACCAATACCTAAATTATTTTGTATTTTTTGTTGAATTTACTGTGCTTTGGTCGGCAGTGAAGCGCGAGCTAATGGACTAGAGTGCTCCAAGGCTAGTAGTAGCTTTGTTTTCAGTACGATGAGTTTATGAATTAATCCTAATTAACTTTCTTCATGAATGTCTTCATTAATTAATTATTACTTGCTACTTCTTTCTCAATTTCTTGGAAAATTAGTCGATGAATGGTTAACAAGTACCAGTTAATCAATAGTCATAGTTTGAATCAAATTTATCTTACATTAAGAAAGAATAAACGAAACCCGGTTTTTTATTTCCAAACACTTGCAATTACAATTCAATATTCATCACAAACAATTCAAGAAAAATACACTACAAAAATAAATAAATAAATAAATAAATAAGAGCAATAAAGCAAACGACATATCCCTCGTGTCTAGTACGGAAGTACAACTTCATGTCTGGTTATCGAGCTCCAATGGTTATAAATTCTTGATATCTGTAGAGAATGCATGGATTTTAGTAATAGGCAAATTGGCTGATTAATTTCAAGGACACTTGAGCCTGCCTCCACGAGTCGTCAGTGGTATAGAGGGCAGGTATCAGGTTCGCATATCTGCCTCGAGAGACATTTGCATCGCACAGCATGTCCCAAGCCTCTATAGTCTTATTATAGACGAGACCTCGAGATATTAACAACACTAGCTTGCGCCTCAATCTGCATTATATTAAATTAAGCTTTAGCTTTTTTATATTAATGTGTTAAAATAATTTTTAAAAATAATATATATTTTATTTTATATTATTTTCATATCAAAATATTTTTAGAATAAAAATATTATTTGATATATTTTAATGAAACACAATCTAAAACTAAGCACAATCATGGACTCAATCAAATAAATGATTGATTTAGTCAAGATATGCTACAAAAGTTTAAACAATATTTTAATTTAATATCGATAAATTAACCAGTTAAATAGTTGACCCTTGATAAACTATTAGATACGTGTACTTTCATTACAAAATTATTTATGAATCCGGTTTTAGATAAAAGTAAAACCTCTTAATTAATTACCGCGCGAGTCGAACAAGTAAATTAACTTGTGACTCTCCTTGACATATTAACTTGTCATTAAAAAAATCAGTAAAATAAGATCAATTTCCGACATGAGTCTTGTAATTGCTTTACAACGGTTATATTATTCATCTACCGATATTTTCTCTAGGAATATAGCTTGCAGCTTGATTTGAGTTCACCTGCACCAGTCAAATGCCGAACATTGAAAGCTTGAACACACACACACACACAAAAAAAAAAAAACTTGACAGCACTCAAATCTGAAAGGAGGGCATACTCTAGAAGAATTGATGCTTGTACCTTCTGATCAGCTCCAGCAAGATGGAGCACGAGAAAAGATACCAGTAGGGAAGCAATCAAAAGCTCTGAAATAGCCATTGATAGAGCTTACTTGGACCTTTAGAGACTGGATCTCTATTTATGTTTCCAACTCTGTTTATTTGAATGCATGGAACAGGAGAAAGGGTGCCGCTATTTATAGTCAGTCTGTAAGAATAAAAACAGAGAGCAGGTGCATGCAAGGACGGGAAATCCTGCTGGCATGCTGACGCCCTAATTATACTAATATTGTCACCTCTTATTCGATGCGCGATATGATAGGACTTGTGTCCATATATATATTAAAATTATCTAAAAATATCAAAAATATTTAATTTAAAATAAAAAAAAATAAATTTATGTAAGAACACTTTCACTAAACACCCATATACGCAGGCAGACACTATCCATTAGCAAGCAGTCACTTCAAAGAAACAAGTCACGGAGAAGCGCTTGTCAACACTAAATTCATACTTATACACGGGGTTGAAAATACAAGTCCATACATTTATTTTTTATATTTAAGAGAATTACATTTTCAACATTTCACTCTTGTTCTTTTATATAAACAATCAATACCCTGTCTTTTTATATATATCTTAGAAACATTAGCTTGTGAAAATCATCAAACGTCTTGGATTACAATTCGAGCGCTAAGGTGGACTCGTTAGGACTCTAAGCTAGCCATTAAGGATGTCTTGTGACTTGATTTTGCAGCAAATTAGTCAACCAGATGATGTAGATAATGTGAAAACAGAGACTTCGAGCTCTAATGTTTCAATCTATCTAGACAGCCGCGCCCATTATTGCAGCGCGCCGAGTCTTCTCAGTATTTTATCTACAGACACAACAACATTCAAACTCTTTGTTGACTAGCCTGCAAAATCAAGAAAAGGACTTCGTTCCCACCACGATTGATTAAAGAGACAAATACTGTCCATGTATGGTATCAATATTTTTAACAGCAATACATAAATATATATAAAAAAGTTAATTTAAAATAAAAAATATATTTTTTATTTTAAACATTTTTAAAACAACATCAACCATTTTTTTTTTTTGTGTGTGGTGAGAACCAAACCTAGTAGTCAAGTCTTGGTAGATTCCAAGTAACCATTTTGCACTCTTTCAGATTTCAAGCAATCCCATTTCAAGCAAGTGTGGTGAAATTGGAAGTGCCGATTTAAACATGCTACGACCTAATTTTGATTCCTTTGCGTCCATGCTCTGTTTAGGGGGCATCGTAGCTAGCCTACATCTAATCGATGGCAGGAGTACTATTTAAAATTGTTTGTAACACACTTACAAACGGACAATACCTACCGAAAACAAAGTGCATTTACTGAAACTATATTAATTATAGCAGCCAGATTTTCAGCTTTACATGGAACTGCTTACTTCCTGCCGTGTTTCTCTCCACTCCTTTTATTTTCCAAAATCTAACACGAGTGATATTAAAATCTTGAGATGCTCGGAAATTAAATTTGGTTCATGGACACTTGCGTCTGCCGCCATGGGTAGTCAAGCTGGCGTAGCAGGGGCAGGCCTCATAGTTACCGGCTGTTCCTGGAGGAACACAGCTGCATCTCGAACAACAAGTCCCGCATGCTCTCTTGCACAGGCGTGGCCTCGATGATAACTGGCACCTGGCCTTGCAAGCGCTTCCACAGTCTGAAAAACGAGACCAGATTAGGCATGATCAAGTCTTCTCTTTTTTTCTCATGGGTTGACCACACGTGTGTGTGTGTATATATATATATTTATATGAATTATATCGTTTTGGGTTCACTTGAGTTTACAAACTCGACCTCTAATAACTTTAAAAATAAAAATTCAAATTCTACCTGCTGCTAGGATATTTGCAATCATGAACATGATTATAATTAAAGATACAGACCTACTGTCCCTCGTTTTGGACTTGGGACAGTACCGTTGATATATTTTATTTATTGATCATATGTAATCATTTAATGTGATTAATTTGTAAAATTACGAGAAATAAAATTACCAATTGTTTTAGGGGGAGAACTCGCAGCAAGATTGGAGTTCACCTGCATCAAATATCGAACAGCATGTTACTTGGATGAAACGATACGAAGACCTTACGCACGTGAGCAATGGGAAAAGAAAGGAAAACGACAACCTCGTGAACATGAACAAAAAAAAACAACAAGAAGACAATTAAACACTACCGGATCATGATCGGCCTCGGAAAAATGGAGAACAAGAAGAGAGAGGAGGAGTGAGGCAGTCAGAAATTTGGTGGGCATAGCCATTGCTAAAGACTAATTCAACAGAGCTCAATCTCTTTGTCTCAAATTTAAACCTTAAAACTTAGCGTGCAAACTAAAGATAAAGGGTCTTGGTATTTATAGCGACGTTTTGATGGCAATGACAAAAGAGGCCATGGTAGGCAGGGCTCTCGAATTTTCTAAAGTAATTTGGGTATTTTATTTTTCAAAAAAGGAAAATTATTTATCTAGTTTTTCTTAATTCATTTATATATATATATTGAAAGGTCCATCAGGTAAAAAAGATTCAAATTATTTCTGTAAATCTGTTTTTCTTTTAATTTCCAATTTGAATAGCAAAAAAACCATGTCCGCGAATTATAAAAAACAATTAAAAAAATAAATCAGTTTTTTTTTCCGGAATGAGGACCACTATTTCTCGTACTATTATTATAATTGTAGGCGTGAGAGGGAAAAAAAAGAAAGAAAGAAAGAAAAGTGGGATCTGAGTATATCACAACTATTAAGTTGTCAGGAACGTATAGTGGAGAAGAGCCTTTGGAATCATCTGGAGTGAGCCAGGGACTAAAAAGAAATTTCGCAACTCCTTAGTGGATGCCCATGCTCTTTCTATCAATGGCCTCTACAAGTGTGTATTACTTTTGCCTTGTTCAATTATTATACGCGGAGATGTGACAGATCTTTCGCTATTTTAAAGGGTTAGAAAGCAATCAGAGCTTGGATGAAGATTGATAATGCGTAAAAGACTAAAATAGGGGCACTCGAAGAGAGGAAATAGCGTCTTCAATTTGATTCTAGATGTCATATGTGACATAATTCCTTGGAGAAAGATAGAAGCTAGCATGATATATCATCGTGACTTGTAAATTTCTATTCTAAACCTGCCCCTCGAGACTCCTGTCAGGCTAAAAACTGTAGAGGGTATGAGCAGGTTGCAGGGGCAGTCCTCAAATTTCAAATTATATAGTGTTATGATAAAAAAAAATTTGGATTTACATAATAAATCTTAAATTCAATTTAGGATAAATATTTTTTATAAAAAAATAAAATAATTAGAGTTTCAATCATTTATATCTATAAAATACATTTGGAATGAGGTTTACTCGGAAAAAAAAATGTAGGGACAAAGTTTTAGGAACAGTCACATAAATGATTAAAATAATATTTGCTGTCGCTCGTACCCACCTCCTCATTCTTTTGCTAGCCCGCGTTTTTGGTGCCCAGCAACAACTTGTACTCCTGCAAGTAAATGATTTTTTTTAAAAAAAAATCAGCAAAGTAGATTTTTTAATTTTTTCTTTTTAGAAAGATAGCAAAGTTTAAAATTCTTTTGGGGGAATAACACCATTTCAGCATGCTGTGTTTTCACTTGCTGGCTGAACCGACCACTCTAGTCCGATTCTAGAAACGGAGTGAAGGCGCTTGATGATTTTTCATAGGAAAGTGATTTAGGCTGGGGATTAGAGATGGTTTCGGATAATGTTTGTTTATGATAAAAGAAAACACAACTTGTTAGGTAGCTCATTTATTGATCTAGAGTCTAAATGTAAATGATTTTGGGAAGGTTTTTGAAAATAATTTAAAATTATTATTTTTTATGTTTTTAAATTATTTTGATATAATGTATTAAAAATAAATTTTAGCTAGATTATTAAACAGGGCAGGACGAAAACTTGTGAGATGATGATTCCAAGTCACGATAGATAAATAATCACGCTCTCCCACAGCATCATTGACTGACGATCGGACTCACGAGCACATTTTAACTAACAGTCGAGTCAAATCGATTGAGCTGTCGTCCAAGATTTATCAGACCTATACCTAGAAGGTATATAAATCCAAATTCCACGTAATAAAAAATAGCACCGAGGGCGAAATCCCTGTCCTCATGTATCAATTGTTAATTTGACTCGAATTTCACCCACTTAAAGAAGGTAGAGAAACAAAATATGGAAAAACAAACAGTTCATAAAATATACAATACAAATTAAAAATAAAAAAAGAAGAGGAAAACTGAAGAAAACGACACCCCTTATATCTATTAAGAAAGTACACCCTCATAGCTATATTATTCAAACTCAAAGGATTATTCTTTATACATGTACAGAATCACTATGTACTTTTCACAAGCAGGTAGAGGGTGATTTCAAGGACACTTGCGTCTGCCACCATGAGTAGTCATGGTAGCATAGCAAGGGCAGGCATCCAGGTTGCCGGAAGTGCCAGCAGGGACACATTTGCATCGTGCACAGCATGTCCCGCAAGCCCTGTTGCAAAGGTGTGGCCTCGAGGATAAGGAACACCTATACTTGCAAGCCCCGCCGCAATCTGCACACAAATCCAAATGAATCTGCTAAAAATTATGTGCACCAATAAATTTAAATAAGATGTGCTAATATATGTTTAAAACAACATTAATTTGACTTGATATCGATAATATGTAAAATAACCATTGGTTAATTCAATTACAAGTGACCTTAGGAGTAGTTTTTATTTTTATTTTTATTTTTATGTATTGATTCTTCAACACAAGCCATTTGACCAACTGATGATGCTGTGGTCAGGTTCAAAGATTTACGTACCAATATTATTCCCAGGAATGTCGCTCGCAGCTTCACTTGAGCTCACCTGCATCATTCAAAAGCCATGTTTTTATTTTCTTCATATTTTTAGTAATAGAAGGCCAAACCTTCAAAAAACAGAGAGAGAGGGAGACGAGCTTGAAAACCCAGAAATCCAAATTAGAGGAGGGCGTGTGCTATAAGATTCATGAACACTTTTACCTTCTGGAGCACGAGAAGAGATAGGATGAGTGAAGCGATCAAAATCTTCGAAACAGCCATTGATGCTAATTACCGCTAGAGAGCAGAGCTTTCGGTTTTGTTTCGAACTACTTGTTTGATGGCATGAGATAGGAGTATTTATAGCTGGAATTTGAGAATAAAAAACAGAGAGAGTAGGTGATGCAGACACGGGGCATCTTGCTGGCATGCATAGACGAAACCGAGGGTTGGTTTTCCACACTGATCATACCATGGTCCCTTGTTACTCGTTAGAGCTTGGGGGTAATATTATTAGCCTTATTGGAGCAGTTTTTTTTTTTTTAAAAAAGAAGTCTCAGGCATATCTAATTAATCTATATTACCTACATTATATATATATATATATATATATATATATATTACTTTTAATATAGTTTTGAAATAGTTGTATTCCATTATCTGGTAGATTAGGTGTGAATAAATATATATAGAAGGAAATACAATAATAATAATTAACTCATTGATTAATTATAAAACTTACTTTATGTTCATCGATTGCAAATCGTAAGGAGAGTATTTTTGGAATTTTCAAAATGCGTAGCAGAAAATTCTTCAATCCAAAGTTCAGATAGCATCCAATGGGTTTAGCGTACCTGTTTTTGCCATCACATATATATATATATATATATATATATATATAATGTAGTGATTTGATAATTAAGATGAAAGGGAGAATGGCAGCTTCCAAGTCAGGGCAACAAATATTTGAGAATATTTAGCCAGAAGGTGATTTGATTTGAAACACATTCCTTATCAGTCTGCCTATTCGTAATCTCACCACCATCTCTGCAAAGCGCGGGACGCTTACTGGAGGAGATTCACAGCGCATGTCATTACCATTAAATTTATGACGGCAAAAGTTCCCTGAGGTTCCACAATTATTCAGACAAGTCATTGTTACCAAACCCTACAAATTCACCCATGGCAAAACGCTTACTCTACTCGAGTGTCGGAATAATATAAATTGTTCTTAAGAAAAGATATGATATGATGATAAAGTATTTTTAATTTGTATAATACACTTTGAATTTAAATTAAAACATCCATATTATGTTACTCCTAACCTTAAACAACCATTAGTGTTCACCGGAAAGATGGCCCACTAAGATGCTCACGAGATCTGTCCAGCTTAAAGAAACATCACTTGTTCTTGACTTCTTTCTTGCTAGCACACCCTTTTTCCTTGGGAATATGCTAGCTAGACCCACAGTATGTCAACTAAGTCGCCATCCTCATTGTAGTTTGACAGTAAATCCTTGGCATTAGTCATCGGCAAACACACCAAACTCTATAAAAATATTAAAATATATAGGGTCCATATTGGCCAGCTAGAAACTCCTAAGGTGTAAACAGAAACAGCCAGACATTACCAGCAGACATCAAACAGACAAGCAAATAAAATAAGAAATATCTGCCGCAGCAAATTCATAAAATTATCAAATTGGAAAAAAAAACACCAGTGATCCATGCAGTCCCAACAGCATTCATTTCTTAAACTTCACATAGAGAGAAAATCATAAAATAAAACACACAAAAACATCTTTTCCATTAAATTCTAAAGGATTGATGTAAAATAGCAAACAAATAAAATTTATTTTTAAAAAATTATTTTTGATATCAACGCTTAGAAAAAATTCAATTTTTTCAAAAACATTTTTCAAAATCACTCCTGAATACTCCCTAAATCTCAATGAAATCCACCAGTACGTGTGGTTTTAAACGTAATTGATGGTTTAAGATTTTTCCACACTTCAATACAACCTTAAGTAGAAATGAGAGGGGTTGTTTTGCACGTAAACATGTAAGTAACCGAGGCCCAATTTAATTAGGATAATATAATATACTCCAAACGTTAAAAAAATAGAGAAATATTAAATGCATGCACGAAACCTCATAAGAAAGAGGAGCAAAGGACAAGGCAGTATTGCTTTTGATCGATTATATGTTATTTTCTTTCACTTTGAATGTAAGTAAAATGGCCATATAGAGTGGTTCGAGGATACTCCTGTCCGGCATTGAAAAATAATTTAAGCTAATATAAAGAGCGGATATTTTTTACTATTCTCTTCTTCTTATTATTTAGAGTTTTTATTAGGTGATCAATTGTTAATTTGATTCAAATTTCACTAGCATTTAGTAGAGAAAAACGAAATCCGGAAAAACAAATAATTCAGAAAATATATAACATATAGTAATAATAAAAAGCTGAAGAAAACGACACCCCTCGTATCTATTAAGAAAGTACAAGCACTTCATAGCTATATTATTCGAACACCAGCGATTATTCTTGATACATGTAGAGAGTCGGTACGTGCATTTTATAATTAAGTAGACCAGAGCTAACTTCAAGGAGACATGCGTCGGCCACCAGGAGTGGTCATGTTGGCGCCACAGCAAGGGCAAGGAGCTTGGATGCCGGAAGTACTGACTTTATGGACACATTTGCACCCTTCACTGCATTTCCCGCTCTTGCCGCCACAATCTGCACAGAAGCCAAATGAATTGGCAAGAATTAAGTGCACCAGTAAATTTAATTAAGATGTGCTAATATATGTTTAAAACAACAGTAATTTAACCTTATATTTATAAACTAACGTGTAAAGCAACCATAGATTAATTCATTCAATTGCATGTGACCTTAAGAGTAGCTAGGGTTTTTTTTTATGTATCAATTCTTGAGCACAAGCCACTTGACCAACTGATGATGTTGTGGCCAGGTTCACAAATTTACGTACCGGTATTTTTCCCAGGACTATTGCCCGGAGCTTCAATTGAGCTCACCTGCATCATTCAAACGCCATGTTTTTTTTTATATATATGTACTCTCAGTAACCCTAGTTTCAACCTTCAAAAAAATAGAGAGAAAGAAACGAACTTGAAAACCCACAAATCCAAATCAAAGGAGGATGAATACTCTACCTTCTGGAGCACGAGAAGAGATAGGATGAGTGAAGCGATCAAAATCTTCGAAACAGCCATTGATGCTAATTAAAGTATGATTAACACTGGGGAGTAGAGCTTTTAGTTTTGTTTCGAACTCCTTGTTTGATTGCATGAGATAGGAGAAAGGGCCGTGTCAGTATTTATAGCTTGAATTTGAGAATAAAAAGCAAAAAGCAGGTCCAGACCGGACATCCTGCTGGAATGCATATACGAAACCGAGGTTGTCTTACCGCACTAATTATACTATGGTCTCTTGTTACTTGCTAGTGCTTGGGGATAATATTAGACTTACTGGAGATGTTGTTTGGTAGGGGGGATTTTTTTTTTAAAAAAAAGAGAGTCCAAGGCCTCTCTATTTATTATACACCATCTATCATTATAGAATTAACAAAATAACACAAATGATAGTGTAAGAACATATTTAGTAAAATAAATTTATTTTTAATATAATTTCTATGCGAAATTCTGTATTTTTAAAACAAAAAACACAAGTCTTTATTATCTCAGCTTCTTTAATTATAAGTGATTAATTAGATGTTATTTAGCGAGTTTGTACAACGAAATCCAATAATGATTTTGTTAATTAGTTAAAAAACTGACTTCGTGGTCAATATTTTTGGAAATTCCCAGATGCATTTGCTTAGATGGCATCCAATGGGTTCAGCACATGTTTTTGCCATTGTATTTTTTAATAGACAGTCTTCACATCATGGAGGAGATGGTTTGCAAAAAGTTATCGAACCCACCACCGGAAGGATAAGCTGGACTCAATTTGACTCCAAACTAGCTTTATGTGACCGGAATTTGACGCGGAGTCGACCAATCAATGTTGACAAACGACTTCAGGCTGTCATATTTCCATTGTCTATGCAATTGCACAAGTAATGCTGCGCACTGAATCTTTCCAATACCTCTATCTACAGGCACGTCAGCATTCTAACTCTTTATTTGCATGCAGGGGTGTTTTTAAGTGTATATTTTAAAATGTTTTTATTTGAAAATATAGTTTTTATTTTTAAATTTTATTTTAGATATAGCACATCAAAACAATATAAATATACTAAGAAATTAGTTTAAAGCAAAAATAATAATTAATTTTGATGAAAATCAAGTTCACCCTCAATTCCAAACACCTCCCAAGTGCATGTTTAGCATTATAGTAAGTAATTTATTTAAAAATATTATACACTAACAGTGAATTTTTAAGCTGTAAAAAATCGAATCAAGACTGGAGAGCTAAAAGAGAGAGACCTTAGGGTGCCGCGTAAGATCATTGATGGGTTAATGAACACTGGGCCCTATCTAGGATGGCAAGAGGCCCAGTGGAGCTTTTGGATAATAATGCATGGACCCCACTTTAGAATCACGCGCGCAGTTATTTTTACCACCGCTCTCTTTTAAAACAACATTTATTTTCAAGAACTGAAATTAGAGAGTTAATTAACTTTTTAATTTTTAAAAAATCTAATTTTGATGCCAAATTCATTTTCTTTATTTTTCATTTTTTAAAGCAAGATAGAGAGGATTGTCAGATTTCAGTTTAAAGGGAAAACAATTCTTCGGCAGTGATTTCAACTACCCAAATAATTAATTTTTGTGTCAATGAGTTTCATTTAATAAAGTAAGTTTCAAATAAGTGTTTTTCCCCTCTAACATACCTATAAAGGTAAATGTGATCGTGCAAATTATTTTGGGATCAAGTTGGTTTTATTTTCTCATATGTTTATTTAGCTTTTGATGGTCATAAATATTTCTATCAACGTATTTATGGTGTTTTTCTAGGTATTTTGAATAAAAAATAAATTGAATAGCTAGTTTTAAAAAAACTGAAGGGTCGATTTTCTTGGTCACTAGATCCTATAAAATTAAATTGTGCATTGTTTTAAGGAAAAAAATAGAATGGAAGACATGTTGTCCACCCCTTGAAGGAGAAAAAAAAAGGGTCGAGACCAAGCGCCCAAGCTGAGCTAGAAGTCTCGCGAGCCGAGCTATTTTGTTTGCTATTTTACATTTGCTTTAAAAATATTTGATAACAAAATTATTGAAACCAGTTAAGTCTATTAGTCAAGTAACCAATTTAATGGGTTAACCCACAATGTCTAGACTATTATTTTTTTATGCGTTTTTGCCCTCAATAAAAAAAATATATAAATAAATTCACCCCTCTTTTATTTAATTTTACAAATAAATTTTTAAAAATCTTTCTTTTAAAAATATGTTTCATTTAAATATATATAAATAAATTCACCCCTCTTTTATTTAATTTTACAAATAAATTTTTAAAAATCTTTCTTTTAAAAATATGTTTCATTTAAAATAATCATCATTCGCCTTATTGTTGTATAATCAAATAAAAAACAATCTCTTGGATAAAAAAAAATATTTTTGACATAAAAACATTAAAACAATCTTAAAATGAAAAACAAATATTTAAAACAAAGAAAAACAATTATAAAACACAAAAACAAACAAGCTTTAAAAACTTTTTGCAACCATATGGAGTAGTCAGTCAAGAGAAATTAATACTAAATGACTTTACATATTATTCTAAAATTGTTTTAACATCAATTTTTTTTTATTAAAACAATGAGATGACTTACAAATATAATCAACTTGGATTAATCTATCAAACTAATAATCCAGACCGGGAATTATATTGGGTTCAATAATATTTTTTTATAGGTTAATCTATCATACTAGTGATCCAAGTCCTGAATTATATTGAGTTCAATAATGTTTTTTCAATTTAATTATGAAGGTACCAAAATACCAACATGAAACGTAACCCCAACTTTACAGTCCACCTAATACAAAAACTCTAATGCCTGCAAAAGGGAAAATGCGTGAACACACTATCTAGATGGCTGAAAAGCAACCAGAGCTGCTTGGTAGTTACCAGTGGAGACACTAGGCAGATTTTGCGGGACACTAGCTTACACCACTCCTGAGGGGAGCCGTAGAACAAGTTGTCCACCAAGAACACTGCAAACAACCAAAAATATGTTAAGAGAGATCATCTAAAACGTTAGGCCTGGTGTTTCTGAAAAGAAGGCTCGTTGCCCTAACCCACCTCTTGACATAGTAATAGCAAAAATCAGCGAGAATGAAAGTCTGCACGATTTCTGAAAGTAGGACCATAGAAGGCCACAGTCCATAGCCCAGCGCTGTCAATAGGCGTCCTCGAGTGTCCAATACCTGCATATAGAGATACAATGTATCCTCAGATAGAGTGGCTGTTTAAATGTTTCGTGCCAGCGCTGTAATTTATGCCCTCGGATTTGAGGTCGAGCACAAATACTAGCCCCGGCATAGTAACGTAAAGTTTTACATTGAACCAAAAATAGACAATAAGATAACCATACAAACATATGGGCGCACAAATATGATGCATATGTGTGAGTGCTTCATGTGTGTCCACAGGTGCGGAGGTGGTTAAGCAGAACATTGATGTGTACAAGAATGGTTTTGTAAAAAAAAAAAAAACATGGTCGTAACATTATCAGCTCTTCCATTTGTGGACAAGCACCACTGTGCATGCGAGTTCTATGTCTGGTGGTGGTCAAGTGCACCGTGACAATGAATGCCCAGTGGCAATTCAGAAATGGCAGGACCAAGTTACAGCGCACAATCTGAAAGGAATTTAAGATGCATCATCAAACCTGGAGGACCCAATGAGCACAACTCAAAAACCTGGCAACTCCAAGTGCAAATACGTAATGTGCTGTGAATGGTTCAACGATCTGAAATCAGAAAAAAGAAAGATGAGCAGGAATAGTCATGTGAAGGTCATCTACACATTAAAAGCAATACCAATATCATTTGGGCATCGACTAAGATGAAAATCTGCACAACCATCAGCCCCATATTTGCAAAATTTATGTTCCAAAAGAGAAAGTTAATAGCACATTTTACTCTCAGCCATACCTTTGTATTCTGCATCACTCGCAGCTGAGGCAACACTGAAATGGATTCAAGGTAAACACAAAAAGCCCAGCAAATCCTGTTGAGTATGTTATGATGTGTGGCTGGATGAATAATCAAAGCAAGTAAAGCACATGGTATCACCTGTTTGAGAAGAAGAAAAGACACGTATTACTTTATAAGGCTGGAAAAAAAAGATGAGCAAATTGAGGCTACAAAATCTCATGATCAAACTACACATTATAAGCCTGATTAAAAGAATGAAAAGAGCTACTACATCATAAAAAATCTGTACATTCCTTTCTTTGTGGGTTTAAAACATCATAACCTAAGTGCAAATCTTGCAAATTGATGGCAACACCGACATGAAACCAGGAATGCACATAGCATGCTGGCCCACCAATTCAATAGGCACACACCACGATGGTTTTGTTTAGGCTCACTCAAGCACTGCATGCACAAGTAACTGATAAAATCTTGCAGGGTGGCATGGTATAATCAGGGATAGTTAGATGTACTTGACAAGCTGACTGTTCAATGACATGGGGAAAAATTGCAGTTTAACTTAAATGCTAAAATAACCAAACTATTAGGTCCTATCAGAATTGTTTTTGGTTATATCATTTAATACTCACACCAAATTAATTGATAATCTTGTTGAGGGAACTGTAAAAACAGTAATACTTAACTAACATGATTAGCTAGCTGATCAAATATCCAAGAAAACATTTGCAGTTTAACTTCATGCCAAAATATGATCACTCTGTAATCCTATGTTATAGACACCGAAATTCCAAGAAAAGAAAAGAAATTCTATCCATGGATTATTTCAGTTCAAGAAATGCACAAGACTCACCAAATAGTAAATTGCAAAGTTATCTTTGTCTTCCATGTAACTGGACCTCAAGTTGAAGCGGATCATATAGATTACCCAGAGGGTTGTCAGCAAGGTAGCTGAATCGAGTAGAGTGTGGATGTCATACTCCATGACAAAACTGCAATAGAGTCTAACGACTAAAAATATAGCTGTGAGCTCCTGCGATTTCAGTGAAAGTCCTGCAAAGAACTGAAATTAGAAAAGACCAGGATAGAGACAAAACAAAAAAAAACAGAGTTGCGTTGGTGCGAAACACGGACAGAATGTAGAGCATGCGGTTAATCGCAATGAGTTACATGATCGATATTGAAAACTATTACACTCACGAGACAGAGAGCAGCGTCTACCGAGCAATTATCTATACATTATACAAAGAAAATTGATCTTGCTTTCTTCATTAAAAACTGTTTATCCTCAATTAGCACATTAGACCTTCACCCCTCAACACAAATTCTTGACACCATCAGATTTCCCCGTGTGAAAAGATTAGACACCATACACAGAAAACAAAAGGAAACCCTGGTAAAACCATAATGCAAGATTGACGTAAACCCCGTGACTATTGAACCAAAACCCTGACATCATCCAAAAAATTTTGGATTATTTTTTATGGTGTAAGCCTTTCAGCTTGAAATAACCCGCAAAAGACTCGATGGTCCTCTTTAATAAAAGTAATCTCGAAAAAACAAACCTTTTACACTACACAATCACAAATAGAACTAAAATGACTAAAATCCACACCCTTTAACAACACAAACAAAAACCCAATTGCATTTTACAATCAATTGTTTAGAAAATTAAATCAGCAGAAAAAATCAAGAAAATAAATTTGAGATAATCATAGAAGAAAGAGAGAGATGTATCCTATCCATTACCAGCACAAGTCTTCTCCTTCATAAGCTTGTAAATAAGAACAGAGATTCCAATGGAATGAACAGCCTCAGCAGCAACAAAGAGGTTGTCATGATCATGAACAACCATTCTAAGAAAAACCAAAGCTGCCAACCCTGAAACCACCGCTAAGAACACCTTGATCTTCGGTGGTTGCCTCCTTACCCATGTCGCCACTGCCTGGATTGGCCTCTTCGTTGCCTTCATTATATTCCTCCAGCTAAAACTCTCCTCTCTCTATCCGCTCCTAATTTTGATGCGGCGTATAAGTTGCGGGGGAGTGAAGTGATCGCGTAGAATTAAGTAGTTTTGTCGATGTGGTAATAAATGCTAGATCCGTGGATTGTTGATGCCTATTGAGGAGGTATACAAGAGAAGAATGTGATCAAGATCAACGGTGGGAAGGGACAAGAACAGGAACAGGGAGTTTGGATCAATATGAGTTATGTTAGAACACGTGGAGAAGACGAGAGTTTGGTGAGAAGTAAAAGTTGGACATTGGGCTGTTATTTTGTATTTTTACTGCGTGATAGGATAGGCTGTTCAACAACCATCATCGTGTATGGTTATGGTGGGAAGCCCACTTTGAGTTTATGTGGTCACGGTGGTTGACTTCTTTTTTGTACGGAGCTAGTTTTCCTAGTGCTTTCCAACAGCGTAATGAACCGGTCTGCCGTATCTTATTGGTTTAGAAACTCGAGATTCTAGTACATAAAACTTAATCGGGGTTTTAGTAATTTAATTGATTAAAAAAATTATATTGTTTTAATACTAAATGATTTTGATTATTGTGTTTTAAAAATATTTTTTTATTTTAAATTAATTTTTTATATCTTTAAATATTTTCATATACTACTGATATTCAAAATAATTTTTAAATTATTTTTATATATTTCTGAATAAAAAGAATTTTTAAAAAAGAATTTCAACTAAACTCATAATGCAGCTTAAAGCTGACAAAAAACAAATCTTGCAAACTCATAATATTTTTATTTTTAAAGAAGGCTGGATTACGGATTAGCATAGCAAACATTAAGCTAATTAAGCATGTGGTTGGTACGTGCGGGGGTGATATCTTTATTTTAAAAAGAACAGGTGGCATTAAGGATTGATCTACTTAACCATGGAGTCATGAAG
Source organism: Salix exigua (assembly GCA_032356905.1). Lineage (NCBI taxonomy): Eukaryota > Viridiplantae > Streptophyta > Magnoliopsida > Malpighiales > Salicaceae > Salix > Salix exigua. The sequence goes on along the minus strand of CM063589.1, from coordinate 1,527,960 downwards.
AAAAAGGTGAGTTGGGTGATCTGTCTTTTTTGGAAGTATTTAGTAAAGGCGTGCAATAAAGTTATAAAATGCTTGGACAAGCAATTCCTGTTGACCACACCTATGGTATACATATTCATATTCGAGTATTTATTATCTCGTGTTTATTAGATAATTATTTCTTAGATTTCGAGTATTTATTATCTTATTGTTATTTAATATCATAACAAAAAAACAAAATAATATATACATACATATAATTAAATAAATCAAGAACTATGTGTGCTCATAAATTAAATAAACCATAAGCAATAACTAATATATATATATATATATATATATATTAAAGTAAGGCTGCACATATTAAAATAAAATTTTTATTATAAAGAATAAAGTTAATTTATATAAAAAATAATATATAGACAGATAGATAAATAAGAAAAACTCTTTAAAATATAAATACACAACAAAAACAAAGTTTCATCGTTTAAAGAGCTTCTTTAAATAAAATATAAAAGATATTAATCTAAATATAAAAAAACATTTGAGAAAAAAAAACATTATAAAATTTTCTTGTCAAATGAAACCATTTGACACAAACACTGATAATTTTAGTGGCCTAAATCAGTGTCCACTATAATTTTCCTTTTCTATCGCCAAAATTCAGCAATATCTCTCTTTTCTCTTTCACCGATATCTATCACCATTTCCTTCTCTATTTTGCACTATATTTTAAAAATATATTTTTTAAAAAAATTATTTTTATTTTTATATATTTTTACATATCAAAAATAAAATTATAAAAATAAAAAATATCAATTTAATATATTTTTAAATAAAAATCAATTAGAAAATTTTTTTTAATCATATTTACGGACAGTATCGAAAAATTTGTCAGGAGTGAACATTGTTAACTATATTGTTAACTATCTTGTTCCCACAGTTCCTTTTAAATTCCAATAAACCCAAAATCCACCATAACTAGGAAAAGCCCACTTTCCTTGTCCTTTAGCCACGCACAGATACTGCCTTAGAACCCCTCTTCCCCTCTTTTGAATTTACAACGGTCGAATCCGCTCTGAAACAGTGAAAGCCCTAAAATCTCAATCATTCTCTTCCAGTTCAAAAAAAAAAATCTTTCTTTTCCTCCCCTTCTTCTTATATAACAATTCGATTAAAAAATGGGTACTTCAAATCGCACTCCAGCGGTAACTTCAGATCGTGAAAAATGGGATAAAGTGTTTGGCGGGCTAGTAAAATTACTAAAGAATCAACAAGAACAGCTCGAAAATCTCTTAAAAGAGAGGAAGATCCTTGAAGGTCGCATAAAAATGCAACACGAGAGTTGGGTTTCAGATACTCGTCTCTATGAGGATTATATTTTGCAGGTAAGTTTATTTTTTTGTGGAAAGTTTGGTTCTTTTTGGATTTTAAAATTAGGATTTGAAAGTTTGGGGCGTTTGTGATGTCTTGCGTAGATTAAGAGGGGTTTGGTGGAGAAAGATATGGCGTGCTTGCTTGAGGCTGCTAAAGGTGATTTGATGTTAGGGTTGAAGCAGAAAGAGGTTTCTCTTCACAAATTGAAACTAGGTCAGTTGCTTTTTTTTCGTGGTTTGTAAATAATTAATGTGAAAATAATGGGAATTTTGAGGATTTAAGAATCTTCTGCAAGTTTAGTTCTGATTTCAATATAATATAGGCTGAATGATTAAAGATTTTCTTTATATATATATATTCAATAAAGTATATGGAATGCATTCTGAAATCAGGTAAAAAATATTTCAAGTGTTTTTATGCATTTTTTGTTTGAATTATAGAACAAAAATGGCATTTTTTTTAGAATTTTAGAATCTGTTGCGAGATTCTTGAATATGAGATGAAGTGAGTTGGGACTGAACTATTCAATCTTTTTTTCCATGTTGTGATAAGAAGAGAATGCTTTCTATAATTTTAATGATGGCATGAACAAAAGGGGTTATAGAATATAGTAAGACACTGTTGTACTTGAGATATCTTGTTGGTATAGAGTGATACTCCTTTGACTAAATTGGTTTTTTAAAAGTTTTATGAGAAATGCATATAAAATGACTTCACAAATTTCATCCTTTCCAACTATCTTGATTCAGATTTATTAGTCTTTACTTTGGTGTTGATATGTGGTGAGTTTCACATAGATTATGTTGCTGGGACTGCACTTGTTCATGAAGGACTTTGTAATGGCTTATATACATGTTTGAAGTTTGCTTTATTTGATTGGTGTTTGTGATTGCAGAGCAAACAGAAGACGAATTGTCAGATTTCCGAGCATTGTTTAACTGCCTCTCTCAGAGCATAAAAGTATGTTCCATTTCATATTTTGATTCTTAGGGACTTTTCCTTACATACCATTGTAAGATTTTTAATTTTCTGCTTGATATTTATCAGGCAAATTCTGAAGAAACTGTCAATGTAAAGGATCCCAGGCATAGTGATTTAAAATCTGGCAAAGCTAAAAAGTTGGAAGCCGAAGTAGAAAAGCTAAAGCTTGAAAACGAGAAGCTTGTTTTCGAAAAGAATTCTGAAGTATCTGCTTCCCAGAAAAGGAAAACTTTTGTGTGGAATCAATATGAATTTCTAGAAAGTAATCTCACCATTAAATTAAGGATTAAAGAAGCTGAAGTTGAAAAGGCGAATGAGAAGATAGCAGAAGTTCTTGCCATCTCAGAGTCGCTCCAATCCTCTAATGATGAGAAGGATGAAATTATTCAAAGATTTAATAACAAGTTGGCCAAGATGGAAGCTGACACAAAGAAATGGAAGGAAGACACTTCTAAACTCTCCCGGGAGTTGGAACTATTAAGAAAGTCAAGAAGTGCCCAAATTACACCTGTAATGAAACCTTGTAGTGCACCATTCGGAACTTTCACTCAGGGAGTCAAAAGCTGTGGCAAAGATTATAACCTCGTTGGCAGGAAAGTATTAAAATCCGCTGTTCCTTCCAAGGATGCTGAAAAGGTACTAAAGCATTATCTGTTGATAGATTTTGGTATAACATGATGACTGACTTGGTGTGTACATCATTGGAGGTCTAGTATAATCTTTTTTCTCTTACGTATGGAAGAACAAAACTACATACCAGCTTTTAGAAAACCCTATCTGTTGGAAGACCATTGTATATTCACCATTATAGCGGAGAAAACCATCTGATTACAACATCAATCGTCGCTTAAAAAAATGCCCAAATATCAAATTTGCTTCTGGTTCATTCATATTGTCATGCAGTCCTTGAGTTGCATGTTCATCTACATCATTCTCTGTGATTTGTCCATAGCAAAACCTTTCGAACCTCAAAATACTAAATATTTTGTCTTGATCCTGTAAGGTAATTTACTTAAAACAGTTTTTGATTTCAGGTTAGCAGAAGCTTGAAAAAGAAAAGGATGGATGTTACTGATTTTGAAGCTCCAAGATTGTTCAATTCATCCTTCAAAGTTCCTAAAGTGAAGGTCGAATCTACTCCTGTCTAAATGACACCTCTCACACCATTCATTAACCTTTCAGCTTAACAAAGTAGCAGCTCCTCCCAGCATTTTTTCATTCAGCTCTAATGTTTATTATAGTCGATCTGATGTAAGTTAAGTTGTTGCCCAGACTTTAGGGAAATCCATTCTTTTCTTCGACCTTATTGTGCAGTGTAAGTTAGCTTAGGTTGCATCGCTGGATTAAGAAGGCCACTTTTTTGCCGCCCCCCCACCCCTCTCCCGTCACTTGCTGGAAACTTTCGAACATTATCCAGTACTGAAACTCTGAAACAGGATTTAACATTTTGTTATCTGCTAAAATGAATATACAATATCTAAAACTGAAAAATCTGTGTTGCCAGGTATCTATAAAATGGCAAAACAAACTTAATTTTCACCAGAATTTTACAAGTACAGTGGTAAAACCATAGAAGATTTTACAAGTACAGTGGTAAAACCATAGAAGATTTCAACATATTCGAAGATTATGCTCATAACTAACGACTAATTAGACCTCCATACAATTGGAGACCACATGGACTGAAAAGAAGACCTGTAATTTACCATCACCAGGAGCACCACCACCAACACCGCCAATCCCCAAGGCAAGTTCCAGTTCCTATTATCCGCCGAGCCATACTGAGCTTTTGTGTTGGGAAACATGAAGGTCTCAACCTTAGACGCAAACATAGCCAGAAATATCAATAGCACAGGCAAGAACAAGAGTAACAACTTGAGGCTGATCAGGGTGTGCTGCATCCGGTTCTTGTAACTCATAAATGACGATACAGACAGGAGGAGAATAATTATAACGAAAATAGCAACTAAAGGAAAAGGGGGTAGAGACATGGAGGCTAGAGTACGCCGTGTCCACTCGTGCTTCCATGCAGGCCCCCTTGGATCTTTCAACAGCCATGCCATCTCTCTATCTCCCTCTCTCTTTTTCTCTCGGAAGTATTCTCCCTATATTTCTCGAGGCTACTTCTGCTCTGAAAACGGTTATAATTATATAGGAGGATGGAGGGTTTTGAGTGTCTGCTTTAGCATAAATTCTGGGGTTTCGATACTATATATCTTTTGGACTCGTGCCCACTCAGCTGGTATTGATACCAAAACAATTTTCTAGTAACTTTTATTACTTCGTGCATATCTGTCGAGAAATATGGAAAGAGAAGGAATATATTCTAACATATTTGACGCCTTTTACATGATTGGATACTTTGTGATGTGGTAACTTCGACGGAACGCAATAAGAGTTTGAAAGACAAGCCTCCCATCCCATGCATTTCCAGAGTTTATCCGCCCACGTGTGTTGTGGAAACAGAGCTTATTTTACCCTGTTAGCCATACAAACAAACATTTTCTAAATGTTTTAAACAAAAATAATACTGGTATAAAAATTAAATATATTTAGTTGAAAAAACAAATACATACAAAAATATATCTATTAATCATTTTAAAACTGGTTTTTGTTCTATATTTTTATTGTCTTCATTTTTTATCATGAGATACCAACTAAGCTCTAATCCAAAAACCTTGAAAAAAGTAGAAATATTATAATTTAATATAAAAAGAAATTGAAGTAAAAGAATTTAAAATTGATATTTTTTTCATATAAAAAGTGGAATTTCTTTATATAAATATACAAGAATACGGGGAGACATATACTCTCGGTAAGTGAAAATTGGTCTTAACAAACTCTACATGCTAAAACAAAACTTTAAACTAAAATATTTCATATGTTGAAATTTGAATATCAAAACGTGCAAGGGAACGACGCCGTCGCATCAAGATCCGCAACTTCTACTACTAACTCAATACGACATCGTGTAGACTACCCCTGAACAGTTCTTTCTCCTCGCCCAAGTCCTGAACTCCGAACACAGGGTTTTCCAAAACTGTCAACCTCCATAGAAGCTGTCTCCGTATCTTCTCCAGGTTTTCTTTGAAAATATGCCGTCAGAGGATGCAAAGCCCGTGAAGAAAGACGATAAAGAAAGAACAAGAAGGAGGAGGAGAGGAAGGGAAGGGTTTTAGTGCCATACCCCAAGCCCGGAAAAAGAACCCTACAAATGCTGGTTCTTTAGCTAGAAAAAATGGGTCTGAAGTTACCATAGTTAAGAAAGAAGAGCCCCAAGATGACGATTTTGATGAACCCATTAAGGAAAGAGCAAGGGTTCTTCTGTTTCTGGCTCTAGACCCGTAGCTAAAGTAAAGAAAGAAGAAGCCAATTGCGATGATGTTGATGATGATCATAAACCCATCTTCTAAATGACCCCTGCTTCCAAAACTGATAAGTGATTTGGTTTTCTTTCCTTCGTTATTACGTGTGTTCCTTTTCTAAAAGTTGAAGTTTTTGGTCTTGTATTTCATAAAGGTGTCGATTTTATAATTTTTGCTCAGTCCCTGTGGCTTGCTGACAGATAGAAGTAGTGTGTGGAAGCAAATCTTTTAATTTATCTGGTACTGAAATGGTGAAAAAGATGTGATTGAAGTGTAAAATTCTGGGATTATTTTACTTTTCTGTTTTTAATTTAGATAGAAGAATGTGACAGGCACACGAACAGTTTTGACAATGAAAGAGTAAATGACGCAAGAATTCTGATGATGGAAGTTCAATTTGTTATTGAATACTACCACTGGCTTTATAGCCATTGACGAAATAGTTCATCATGCAATAAGCATGTGTAACTGATTCGTATGCAATACATGTGAAAGAAATGAATAACAGAAAAACAACTAACAGAAAACAAGTAAACTGGAAATAACAAACAATCTTCATCAGCTGCAAGATGACGTGGATAATTGTGTGACGTGGACAAATGAGCTAGATGACGTGAATAATTCTCCTTTCAATCCCTCCTTAAGCTAAATTGTTTGTAAAACAATTAGCTTAATTCTGCAACATCACATACTCCAAGCAAACTTCTAAGCCTCTGAAATCATCAGCTTTTAGCGGCTTGGTCATTATATCGACCAACCGATCCTTGCTACCACAATGAACCAAGTCAATCAAACCTTTCTTCGTGAGATTTCTCAAGAAATGATACCTCACGCCTATATGCTTACTCGCGACCATGCATCACCGGATTCTTTGAAAGTTTGATAGTAGAACTGTTATCACACCGGATATGAGTGCGATTCTCATCATTATATCTCGACTCTTGTAAAACTCTTCTTATCCATATGGCTCGACATGTACATACTGCAGCAGACCACAAATTCCGCTTCGGTCGTCGACAAGGTGACAATTGGTTGTTTCTTCGAACACCATGACACCGCCTCGAATTTAATAGGAATACGTACTCCACTTGTACTCTTCCTATCCTCCACATCTCCAGAGATAGTCATTGTCTGTATACACTCGCAATTCACCATTTCCACTTCTTCTATAAAAATCCCATAGTTCACTTGTCCCTCCGAGATACCGAAGAGCTCTCTTCGCAGTTTGCAAGTGTAGATTGGTGGGCTTTGCCATATACACGCTTACAAGGCTTGTAACAAACATCATATCCGGCCTTGTAGTCGTCGGATACATCAAACTTCCCACTAGTTGCTTGAAGTACGTCTCATCCACCAAAGTCCCATTTTTGTCCTTGCTAACTTTAAAACCTGGGATAATTGGACTATTTACCTCATTACTCTCCAACGATCCCAAACCTCCTCGGAATTTCCAATGCGTATTTTCGTTGACATATGAAAATACCATCCTTTCTTTGCAACACCTCAATTCCAAGAAAAAATGCATGCTTCCCGGATCGGACATATCAAATTCTCTCAACGATAGAATTCTTGAATTCACACAAGAAATCACTATCATCACCAGTGAAAATAAGATCATCAACATAGATACTGACTATAATGATCTTACCCTCGTTGTTTTGCTTAGTGAACAAAGTCCGTTCACTCTCACATCTCTGAAAACCTTCTTTCGGAAAATGAGCTTCAATTCGATTGAACCAAGCTCGGGGCCTGTTTTAAACCGTATGCAGGGCTTTGTGTAATTTGTATACCGGATGCTCCTTCCTCTCTTTACATATCCCTTGGGCTGTTCAACATAGACATCTTCATTTATTTCCCCATGAAGAAATGCTGATTTTACATCCAACTGCCCAATTTTCCAACCCTTTGCTGCTGCCATGGACAAAATCATCCTCATCTGTATCGATCGCTCATCGGTGCAAATACTTCATTATAGTCTATTCCGACCAGCTGCGAATAACCTTTTGCCACCAACCGGGCTTTGTATTTGACAATCTCTCCATTTTCATCATACTTGGTTTTATACACCCATTTAACACCGATTTTCTTTGCGGCAACTGGTAAATCAATCAAAATCCACGTATTATTTTTTCAATGGACTTAATTTCACCGTCCATTGCCTTTACCCATTTATCATCCTTCACTGCGTCTTCAAAATAAATTGGGTCTTCCGTGATCTGTGCAACATAAGCTTCTTCTTCATCTTCACCGTGATTTTCCCCAATCACGTAATCACTCATCCACGCTGGAGCTAGTCTCGCTCTCCCTTCACCCAAAACACTTTCATTTCCCTTTCGCCTCAACAATTTCTTCTACCCCAACTGTTTCTTCACTCTGCATCGGCTCAACATTTCTCACTTCATCGCCATCGGACTCGTCTTCTTCTTCACAGCTTATCTTCCCCACTCGTCGGTGGTTTCACTCTCCTTATCGTCACTCCTTTCATGTGGCTCACCCCACTCCAAATCAAGCAGACCTGCTCTCGATAATTTGCTCCCCAATTCCACTCCTTATCCTCTTCAAACACCACGTCTCGCTCACAATTACTCTGTTTGCAATCGGATCAAAAAGCTTGTAACCTTTAGTTTCTTCACTCAAACCCAATGAGAACACAAGTCACACTTTTATTGTCCGGTTTTCCCTTCTTTCATGTGGGACATGAACATGTGCAAGACTCCCAAAATGCGAAAATGCTCCACTGTTGGCTTTACCCCATTCCACGCCTCTTGTGGTGTTTTCTCCTTGACACTGCTGTTGGGCATCTGTTCAAGATGTAAAAGTCCGGACCACGACTTACGCCTGAAGCTTTTGGGATTTTCTTGTCCATCAAAACACAACGCACCATATTCATCACCGTCTGGTTTTTCTTTCACCACGCCATTTTGTTGTGGCGTGTATGCGATAGTCGGTGTCGTTTGATCCCATTTTGTGTGCAATACTCACCGAACTCTGTTGAATTGAACTCTCCACCCTCGTCTGTTCTTAGACATTTTAGTGGCGACTCCTCTTTTTTCAATTAGCTTGTGAAAAGCCTTGAAACACCGAAGGCTTCACTCTTTCTCGCCAATAAGAACACCCATGACTTTCTGCTAAAGTCATCAATTAAGCGAATATGTATCTCTTTCCCCATTGGACTTAGGAGAAATTGGTCCACATAAGTCTGCATGTACCAATTCTAATGGCTGAGATGCTCTCCACACACTCTTCTTTGGAATTGCTTCTCTTTCGCTTCCCTAAGTAGCAATTTGTGCATGCTATGTCCGCCACTTTGAAATAGGGAAGGCCACGCACCATCCCCTTTGTTGCAATTGCTGCATTCCCTTAGCACTTAGGTGTCCATATCTTCTATGCCATAATTGTGATAAATTACGAGAGTTAACATGCAGACACCTTTGCACATTTGATGTTCACGGAGCTTCACCAATGTGAATGAACATTCTATTGGCACTCATTCGTTGTCTCAATTATCAATCCCTCTCGGGATGATAAATTCTACACATTCCCCTTTGATTAGGATCGCCAAACCATTTTCTTGTAATTGTCCAAGACTCAACAAATTATTGCTAAGTTCCGCACATAGTATACTTCATTTACTACATGATTCATGCCATTCAAGTATCAATTCAATACTTCCCTTCCAGTTACTTTCATTCTGCTGCTATTCCCCAATTTTACTCGAATGCTCGAAATGTGTAATCTAGTGTTGTGAACATACCTTGATCACCACACATGTGGTTTGAGCAGCCCGAGTCCAAGAACCAAGCATCATCTGCGGTTTTCTTCCGTTGGTTGACATGCACCATCAATGACATCTCATCTTCTTCACTCAAGTCCATATCAACATGTGCCATTAGAAGCAAATCCTCTTCTTGATTCACCTCTGCGAAGTTTGCTTCTCTGTTGGAACCGGGACATTCATATTGAAAATGTCCCGGTTTATGGCACCTAAAACACTCAACCGTGGCTCTATTGTATGCTTGAGCTCCTCTCCCACGGCCTCTTCCTCTGTAAGTGTTTCTCCTCGGTTTCTACCCCCAAATCGATCCTCATAGACCCTTAATGCTTGATCATCCCCTCTGTTTCTTCGAAATTTCTGCTCATGAACCAAGTAGTGAACTTTGCAATTCATCTACTGTAATGGAACTGATGTCCTTTGACTCCTCAATTGAAGCGGACAATGTAATTAAAATTTTCAGTCAAAGTGCGCAATATCTTCTCCACAATCTTCTCACTTGTCATATTTTCTCCAAAATTTCTCATATCATTTGCAATCAACAGCACCCTTGAGAAGTAATTAGTCACTGTTTCTCCAGACCTTCATTTCCAAAACCTCGAAATTTCTTCTCAAAATTTGCAGCTGTGCTCGTTGAACTCTAGCATTTCCTTGATACTTTGTCTTCATGGAATCCCAAATTTGCTTTGCAGTGTCCTTTTGAGCAATTGTCTTCAATATTGACTTGTCAATTGATTGGAACAAATAGTTCTTGGTCTTTAAGTCCTTCAATTTCATATCCTCCGCAGCTTTCTTTTGCACTGATGTCAACACCTCTCCAGAAGTTGTTTCCCACAGCCTACCTCAATAACACTCCAGTATTCCTTTGATCTCAGTAGATTCTCCATGAGCATGCACCAATGATCATAATCCCCATCAAACTTAGGAATACATGGCTGTGCAAAATTGTTTGGATCTGTTGCCATTTTGTGAAGAACAAGACTCTGCAATTCTTGGCTTTAGCCTTGTTAAGGCTCTGATACCAATTTGACAGGCACACGAACAGTTTTGACAATGAAAGAGTAAATGACGCAAGAATTCTGATGATGGAAGTTCAATTTGTTATTGAATACTACCACTGGCTTTATAGCCATTGACGAAATAGTTCATCATGCAATAAGCATGTGTAACTGATTCGTATGCAATACATGTGAAAGAAATGAATAACAGAAAAACAACTAACAGAAAACAAGTAAACTGGAAATAACAAACAATCTTCATCAGCTGCAAGATGACGTGGATAATTGTGTGACGTGGACAAATGAGCTAGATGACGTGAATAATTCTCCTTTCAGAATGGACTTATTTGATTGATGGGTATGATTTTGTACTATTTTGCGGATTGGTTTGAGATAAAGGAAATGAACAAGAAGAGAGTAAAAAAAGTGGAAGAGAGTAAGATGCCAAAGGGGTCTGTGGCAGCTGAGCAGAATGTGAAGAAAAGGGAGAGGAAGGTTTGTGATTTTTCTGGACAGAAGAGAGATCTTCCTGAGGAGGTAATGTAGTTTAGTTGATTTGTTTGGTTTTTTTCCTTCTTATTTTCCTGATTTTTAAGCAGGATGTTTGTTGCATTCTATGATTGCAGAGAGACCCATTAAGGATATTTTATGAGACTCTGTTTGAGCAGATTCCGGATAGTGAAATGGCACAATTCTGGTGAGAAATTGTCTTAATTTTTTTTGGTGATGTCACACCTTCTTTAGGGTCCAGTCCCTTTGTTATCACACCAAAATTTCGGTCCTGCAAAAAGAAGGTTGTTATTAGCTACGAGGGACCTGCTTATCACCTATGACGCCTTCCCTGACCCTCTTTGTACCTTTAACGAGGGCACCATGATCTTGCAAACTCTGAAGCTGTAGTTATTTGAATTTATCATGCTGGCTTAACAACTGATGGAATTGTTTGAGCTTTGATAATAAAGAGTAGTAAAACAAGTGTGCCCTAACTAAATTTACTTGAGAGTTTTTGATACGAAGCGGATAAGGAAGGCACTGGATAGGTTTTATTCTCAACAGCAGACATGAAGGCGTGCCTCTTGGTAAGCAGATAGCACAATGTTTGCACGACTTTTCTACCCGTGCACAAATGTTTCACATTTTACAAAAGGACTTGCATAGTGCAAGGTTGTAAACAAGAGTTCGCAAAAGGCTTGCCATGTCTTAGAAAGATGCAGAGCATCAGTGCATAAAATCAGCTAAATGGATCATGATGCAAAATAGAAATGTCATAAATGTCTACTTGGAAGCATAAATATACTGCACGAGTGTTAACATATTTAGTCACCTTCTTTTTGGTTTAGATTTTTCCTACTTTTAATGTTCCCAGCAAGGATTAATGGGTCTATTTCCCAATCCAGCCTCTCATTTGATGTTTGGTTGTTGAGGATGTGAAGGTCATATGAGAAGATTGTGGACTACTTATGGTGCCTGCAATGTAACCATATAATGAATTGTGTAGAATCTGTTGCTTTTGCCAACACTAACACAAGCATTTCTTTTGTGATGTATTGAAACAACACTCGCATAGTATGACTTGATCTGATTGTTTTTGCTGATTTTTGGATTTGAATGTTTACTATCTTTGTGATTGATTATTGAATTGTCTGATTTATGATCACGATACTTATATTTTGTTTAGGGTGCATTTCTATCTGGTTTGCTCCCAATGGAAGTGGCCAGGAAAGTTTATGATAAGAAACAGGAAAGGAATAAGTTCATCTCTCCGGTGAAAGCAGTTAGTGTCACCAAAAAAGGCACAATAATCTGCAGTATCTTCAACCAAAACGAAGACAACAGTCTCCAAAGTATTGTCTTCAACTAAAACGAAGGCAACAGACTCCAAAGTTACATATAAACAGTCTAAGAAACGCAAGGCGGAAGGTGAAAGCGCTGAAGATGACTTCTCAATCACTAAAAAAACACACAGAAGCAGAAAACATCTTAAATTAACCAGCATTTTCTCAACTTTTAACTCTCTCGAGGACTGTTATTGTTTTGGCTAATTTGCAGTTGCCAGTGCTGCTGCATATTTGGTGATCATTTGCTTACACCTTGAATATTCCATGATTTGATAAAGCTGTGGATAGCAATCCCAGAATCTCAAGAGAAGGCTGCCCCTTACCATGGACATTTTAACCAGTTGAAGCTTTTGCTTTTTCTGGGAATTTTCTGCCTTCTTTTGGTGCTATTCGTATGCTACCACTAGTATTATTTGTTTTCTACTTCTTTTTACTAGAATGAAGCTGATTGTTGCTTAGCTTTGTTGTTTATCAGAACTAATTAATTAGCTCTTGTACTCTCAAAAATAGTTTAACAAGCTTTTATTTTAAAAACACTTTCTTTTTTGATGTAATTTCCCCATCTCATCTTCTCTAAGTTGAAAAAAAAATCATGGAAACCACGAAAAATATAAGTTGTTAACAAACTTAGAAATAGAGATTGAATAATGATTTTAAAAAGAAAATATATTTAAATTTTTTTATCTATAACACATCTCAAGTTTTTTATTTATTGCTTTCATTTTGTTTATGGTCTTTTCTTGTTATTTCCTTACCCACATAAACTAGATTGAGACGTTTTACCTTCTCTTTTCTAAATATAATTAGCAATTAAACAAGGTGGAATAAGAAAGGGTATTTAAGATTGTGGTGTCAAATAATTTTTAAAATAGTTTTCTGTTTAGAAATATATTAAAATATTTTTTTATATTTTTGAGTTACATCAAAACTAAAAAAAATATTAATTTATTAAAAAAATATAGATATTTTTCAAAAAAATTATCTAAAAATAAAAACTATACCGAGCTCCAAGTCAACATCACGAGTCAAGATTGTGAACAAGACGAAATGTACTTTCAAGGTTAGTTTTCCTTTTCACCGCAATTATTACCTCCGATTGCAACCATCGTTACTCCAACGGCCATCCAATCAGCTTATTTTGTCCCAGAGTCAGCATTTGAACACGTGTCACTATGGGAGAGTCGCATGGTTCCTACCTGAATACCTCCCCCCCTAATTTATGACCCTATAGCATGTTATTTAATTGAGCTCATGTCACATGTCATAAATAATCTCATCAATTTAAGAATTTCATGTTAGATAATTTTTTTTATAAATTAAAAAAGTAATGAGTCCTCTGAATAATTTTAATAAATAAATCTCTCGAGAGTCCATCATCATCATCGCCATACATCAACACATTCAAAGTCGAGCCATTCTCCGAAGTGAAAAAGATAAAGCAATGCTGTAGACTTTTGTATCTCCGAATCACTTGACTTATTTTTAACGTTAGATTAGAAGCTCACCGTGCGGGGGTAAGTGACATATCGACATCAGCTATCCCTAATCTCACCCCTTTTTAAGGATAGAAAAGGAACCTAGATTTTTCCACTCCTGTCACCGCTTCTCACGATCGGATTGAATAACCTAGACTTTTGTTTTTTATCGACAAGTTTTTAGTTAATTTCTGTTAAATTAAGTTAATATCAAAATAACTTTTGGATAATAAATTTATTAATAAATAGCTTTCAATCAGGATTTTAAAGCTTGAATGTTCCCAGAAAAAAAAACTTAACTAACCCAGTAAAAAAACCTAGATTGATCAAAGTGATTTGGCTAATTCAAGTCTGATTCGGTTAAAAATCAATTATTAGATTAGTTAATTATTATTTTTAAAATAGTAATATTTTAATTATATGTATTTTTACAAATAATATTGACTTAGTTTCAATTATTTTAAGAAAATAAAATTTATAAAATCAACTCTCACAACATATAACCTCGACTTTATTGCATTTATTGCATGTTTATTCGGTTTTAAAATTATAGTTTCTAAAAATTATGATGTGGTGATAAAAAGTTTGAGATAAATTTAGTAAGTCTTATATTCAAATTAAAACATGTTTACTTTATAAAAATTTGAAACAACCAAAATTTTACTATATTTATATTAATTCACAAAAAATAACTAAAAAATGATGCTTAGTCAAATAAAAATAAATATAAATATAAACTTACAAGTAAACTATGGTCAGACACTCGTGTAATCAACACTATAAACCCTAGACAGAAATCTCGTTCTAGTTCTTAACGACGCGTGGCAAATTGCCATTCCTTTTCTTGTTTCATAAACAAGAGAGACCCTGTCTCCAAGGAACACAATTTCTCCCTATACCTCTTCTACCCCCTCATATCTTCTCCTCTTAAAAGTGTTAATCTCTCTCTCTCTCTCTCTCTCTCTCTCCCCCTCTATCAGCGAGAGAGAGAAACCTCTCACTTATTTTATTTTTCTCTTGAAGGAGAAAAAAATCAGAGGGAGTTGAACTGGGAGAAAGAAAGCAGAGAAACAATGGCATTCAGGCATGGTTACTGTACTCTGCACGATGAGTTCGGGGATGATGAAGTCGAGGTCGCTGAGATCTTATCAAGTTTCCGTCGTTTAATTGCTATGTCCAAGTATAGTTCTTGGCTTCCATACGCATGGAGAGGTAAAAGGAGGAGATCCTCGGAGGCCAATTTGGGCTCACGACCCGCCGTTCAATCACCACTAACATCGGTATCACCTTCGCCGCCACCAATTTTATCTGTTTCTGTGGGTCCTGCTATTACGACCACCACTACTCCTATTGCTGCCTCTGAACCTGAGAAACCCATCACCGTCAAAGTTGAACCGGCGACCAGCCCTGCAACACCCCTGTCTTTCTTTCCTAGTGAATTAGATGAGAGGCCTAAGCGCCTGAAGAGGAAAGTCTCTACTGAAAAGGTTTATTCTTTAAAACTTTGCTTCTTTGACGGTCCCTTTCAATTCCCTGTTTGGACATGATCATACGTGGAGTTTGTTTTGTGATTTTTGTTTAATTTTATGGAATTTTGATTCCTGTATTTTATCTGTAATTGTAATTCTTTAATGGGCTTTATTTTCTTAGACTATACTATACTTTTTCTTTGACAAAAATAAAGATGCTTTATGTGCTAATTATTCCATGGAACATATGCAGAGAAGAGAGGATTTGCTGAAGATTAAAAGCCAATTTACTAGGAGCAATGAATTTCTAAGAGGGGTGAGTTCTCTTTGTTTTCAAGATTTCTGGAATTGTTTTGTCCTTGTCTTGGATTTTCCCCACACATGGGAAACAGCAGACGGGGTGATTAAATATATCCTTCGTGTTAAATTGTCGAAACAGGAGATACAAAAGGTGACTCTATATCATGAGCAATTGAAAGCTATTAATTCACGGTGGAAGGCAAGGAAACAAGAGGTAACTCGTCGTTTTCCTGATGGATCAATGCTCCTTTTTTGTGGTTTTTTCGTTTTCACTGCTTTACTTGAGGCTGTTGCTTGATTGCATAACTCACCTCTGTCTTATGCCAAAAATTTGTAGCTAACCATGGGTGTTATTAAAAGAGAAGATCAGCTGAATCTTCTACGAATGAATTTGGGCCAAGCAACTGTTAAATGTCCTGATCATGTTGGTGATGATCAATCTCATCTTTCTCTGCGCATGCCTGGCATCACAGTTTATCAGCAGCAGTCATTTTTGACAGATAAGATTGCCAACAATCAAGAAATGGGATGTGACCATCCAGATCCTTGTGGCCAAAGGGTGTTCTTGCTCCCATCCACGACTTCTAGTACCACTGATGTTATTGGCCCACGTAGCATCCCTGATCTCAATCTAGCAATTGGGCAGCCTTCTTGGATGAACACTGAAGTTAAACAACAGCTGGTTGGTGACAAGAGTACTGTGGTTAATTTGGATAATAAGGCCATCACTGTGAGGAGTGCTGTCAATAAGGCCATGGCTTCTGCTGAGGCAAGACGACGAAGAAGGATTCTCATTTGCAAGAAGAAGATTTCTAGTGTCTCCAGTAAATTACGATCCCCACTTAAATGATCTTGGTGTTTTACATCTTCGATCTCATCTATATAGTAATTATTATCGAGATATGTTAGTGATAGTTCAGTGTCTAATTGTAAACTAGAAGATCTCCTAAGGAGATGATTTTTGCGGAGTTATATTATGTCCCCACGTGTTTGCATAGTTAATATTATAAGAGTTGAAAGGCTCAAGAGTTCTTTGTCGTTGCTTGGCTACTAGTAATGTAGTTTAAGCTTATTTTATTTATTATTACTTTGTTTATTCTCTCTTTTGAATGATTATTACCGCTTGTGATGGCTGGTAAAATATAAAATGGTGCAATTTAATTGATTAATTTTTGAACTATATATGGTCTGGAATGAAAGAGCAACTAATTGTTTATAATATATAAACAGTTAATATTTTATTTTTATAAGTTATTGTCAATATTGTTTTCCAGTTCGCTTAATAAAGAGTTGGTTAGTTGATTGCATTTCATTTTAAAAGTATTTTTGAAAAAAAATAATATCTTTATTTTGTAATTTAATTAAAAATAGTGGATCAATATTTATATTTTATATCATGTAATAATAATAAAAAAATATTAATTTAACCCGATAAATTGCAAGAGGATACACCTCGCTATGCACCAGAAGAAAAGGAAAAATAGCAAGCCCAGATGATAACCTAAATCATAGTTATCCAACCAGGCCCATTTAAAACTATCCAACAAGCCCAATCCATCAAAGAACGGAATGTAAGAAACCATGGTTTTTTTATCCAATCCGGTCTGGTCCGATGAACCGACCGGCAAACATGCTTGAGCTAAGATTCACAGTAAATTAAAGGGATGGACACAGTATAGCTCGCTAAAAATATTTATACTCTTTTTAAAAAAGATACATGGTAACAATAAATTAGTCTGCTTGCCCTTTTTAAAACAGACTTTAATCAATTTAATCTTATATATAAAAATACTTTGACCGGGTAAAATAGGTGCTTTAGACCTATTCTTTCTTGTTTGCACGGTCAAAATACCTCACTGCTCTTGGGATATAAATTTTTATGCCTTAGATCCGGGAGTATTTTTATTGCTGTAATATTGGTTTTTTTTTTTTATTAACTTGAGTATTGAGACCAATTAACACGTCTATTTACTAATTTTATGGATTTTAAAATTAATAATTATTTAAATTTTTAATGGTTATTATATTAGGAATCATGAGGCAACAAACTTCTAGTTTCAAACCTTTACTGCTGAAACATCATTCTATGATTTTGTTTTCTTTGCTGTTCTTAGGGAAAGTGAAGGTTGATTTTGACTTTTAATAAGTTAAAAGAATTATTTAAAAAAAAAAACCGTTGAAGTTTGAGGAGACCATGTCAGAACGTGTGCTCTTTTACCATTTTTTGACGGGGTATGCAACTGTTTTTGGAAATAGAAAATGTCTTTAAATCTATCCCAATGTCTTCTTCTCCATGTAATGGTAACGCGTGTAGAGGATGGAATCCTGGTTTAAGCCTTTATTTTATTTTATTTTTAATATTTTATTTGTTGTTTTTGGCAGTCCTTTACTGGGTCCCTTTTCTTTCGTAAATTCGTTCTTTCCGTATCTGGTATTCCTTATTTCCTTTTGTTCCTCGGTGATCAAGATCTCGCTTGTTTATTTGTGATTTTCTTCGGATCAAGTCCGATCTGCTCCTGAAGAGGAGCTATGCTTTGTATTGATTGTATTTCCTTTTTAGAAAACCATCTTATTTATTAATTCTAACACCGTAATTATTATGGTTATGGGTTCGGTCTATTTTTTAAAGCAATCTAAAGTCTTATCAATTGAAGAGTTAGTTTAGATTTTTAATCGGTTCTTATCGGATCAGTTGTATCTTTTGATAATGAAAATCGGCCTCTCAGGTTTTATCATACCCAGTAAATGAAAATCCGTATAAACGAACAGGTGAATCTAAAGCAAAACATCATGTTTGCGATTTGTGCTCGTTTTAGATTACATTTGATATTAAAATGTTTTTTGTTTATAAATATATTAATATAATATTTTATCATTTATTAAAAATCATTTTTAATATTAACATATAAAAATTATTTAAAAACATCAAAAATATTTAATTAAAAAAAACTTCAAAAGTTTTTGAAAGCATTTTTAAAAAACCGTGACAAACACACCTAAACTTCCGGCAATCCAAAGTCAACAATCCTTGAGAAAACCCAAGTCCTGCTATTCTTACCCGGATAAAATGAGGTTCTATGAAGTGGGGCACGGGGCTTTAATTTGCCATGGAAGCCATTCACAAACGATGCTGGTCACAAACGGCTAAACATATCAAATTAGCAAAGCATCGAGCAGCTTAACATGGTAGCTGTTAAAGCTCAGACCCGTCCAATTGATTTGGAACTTAAACAGTCCATATTCGAAGTCAAACACCCACTTGTAGCCTAATGCATAAACTTCGGAATTTCGAGAGAGCTAGAAAATGGAAATGCATAAACTTCGGCATTTTGAGAGCTAGAAAATTGAAATGCATAAACCTCCAAAAGTGGCTTGGAAATTTTGCTTCGAGAAATGATAGACAGCAGCAAACTCAGATGTGGGTTTGACATCGGTGGATAATAGAAGCATGGCAAATATTTATACATAGTATCTGCATTAGTAGTTTTCAAGTCCACGCTCATATGCAGTAAATTCACAACAAAATGAACATTGCCCTGTCCCCAGCGCTTCCAGGAAATAATTCCCGAGCGCCAAGGGAATACAATACAATTGTGAAGAGGTACCGACAAATATGAAATTCCTTATTCAGGAGCTTTATAGAAAAAAACTAACGAAATGACCCTGTGGAGGGATAGAATTTCAAAACAACAAAGAATATAGTGACATCGATGTAGTATTACATACCCAGCAAGGTTGGCGGATGATGAAACCCTTCGATGAAACAGCACAAACCATAAGCTTCTTAGTCTTCATAGTTCTCTTCACCTTCCTCCTCATATTCACCATCTTCCTCAACCGTTGCATCCTGGTATTGCTGGTACTCTGCCACGAGATCGTTCATGTTGCTCTCTGCTTCAGTGAACTCCATCTCATCCATCCCTTCCCCAGTATACCAGTGCAAGAAGGCCTTGCGGCGGAACATGGCCGTGAACTGCTCACTCACCCTCCTGAACATCTCCTGGATTGACGTGGAATTCCCCACAAAAGTTGATGACATCGTCAGACCTTGTGGTGCAATATCACACACACTAGACTTCACATTGTTGGGAATCCACTCCACAAAATATGATGAATTCTTGTTCTGCACATTAATCATCTGTTCATCCACCTCTTTGGTGCTCATCTTGCCCCTGAACATGGCTGAGGCTGTCAAGTAGCGGCCATGGCGGGGGTCAGCAGCACACATCATGTTCTTGGAATCCCACATCTGCTGGGTCAGCTCTGGGACAGTGAGGGAGATATACCCCTGGGAACCACGAGATGTGAGTGGTGCAAACCCTACCATGAAGAAGTGAAGACGGGGAAATGGGATCAGGTTTACAGCCAGCTTGCGAAGGTCAGAGTTGAGCTGGCCAGGGAACCTCAGACAGCAGGTTACACCACTCATAGTTGCAGAGATCAAATGGTTAAGGTCACCAACTGCAAGATTAGGCAGAAAGAAACTACGGTTTAATATCAATATAATAGAATTGTATTTTTATCTATCTATCTATCTATCTATATATATAGATTGGAATAAATATTGGAATAAATAGTTACTCTAATAGACAGCTGGTAACTCACAGCTTGGAGTGCTAAGCTTTAGAGTCCGGAAGCATATGTCATACAGTGCTTCATTGTCAAGAACCATGCATTCATCAGCATTCTCTACCAACTGATGCACTGAGAGGGTAGCATTATATGGCTCCACAACTGTGTCGGAGACCTTTGGTGAAGGGAAAACAGAGAATGTAAGCATCATCCTGTCAGGATATTCCTCTCGGATCTTTGAAATTAGTAGTGTTCCCATGCCAGAACCTGTACCGCCTCCAAGCGAGTGGCATACCTGAAAGCCTGGTCAAGAAAAACCGCAACAAGTGAGTTCTATCTCCCAACTCAGAATTAACAGGAAAAATTCCAGCATTCTCCAACAGAGAACTATAAAACATCTGTTTTCTTGGGGGATTAGGTTGAAGGAATAATCATTTTCTTGCTTAAATCCCTCCCGACAAAGAAGTAGCTGACAGATGCAAGCACATTCACACCCCAGCAAAATCCTGAAGAGCACGAAGATATGCTAGATTTACACATGAATCATGCAACTAAATTTTATACAGATAGCTTCACTAGTAATTTCAAGTCAATGTTCACCTCTTTGGCTGGCCACCATGGTCAAAGTTAAATGCGCACATTTTCACCATTCTAATAATAACATTTAACATTATCAAATCAACATTTCACATTAAAGAAGACAAATGTAGCAGTAATTGTTGTAGCTACTATTTAAAATTCCTTTCCCATGTGTAATTCAGATTCAGATCCAGATCAGAAACTACAGACATGAGTCCAGATATTTTGACATAATCTATGAACTACAATTCTCTTCATCACAAAACACTGGTGGAAAAAAATGAATCGAATGCTCATGTCATGTTAAACTAGATCTGTCTACACATGATTATTTGAATTTACTTTGTCTCTCAAAACTCAATAATATGATACTTTTTTGAGTGCTCTAAATATAACATCTACTTTTTAATGTCGGCATGATTAATGCAAAATACATGCGGCGTGCAGTGTTGCTGGTCCATCACAACCATGATATGATAAAATCAGACATTATTGATCCATTTCTCTGACTGCATAACTCAAAAAAGATAGAACAAGATCCATATCTTCAGCATTCACAGCCCACACGGGACAAAAATGGGGTCTATGGATACAGCTCATACTCATCAGCAACTTGTAATATAAAAACAGCCAAACAAAAGAGTGACAACAGCCTAATGAGTGAAGATCCCCCAACACAGTGCATATATAGCATTCCTAATTATTTCAGTGTCATAATCAACTATAATACAGGGGATTAAAATTACAATAAAAAATGTTCATAATTCTTCAAATTGCAATAAACATCACAAATTCGATTCTCAAGACTTTGACTGTGAACTTTGCAAATTGACAGTTGATTAAATAATAATAAAATTTACATCAACAAAAAAAAGGTGATAACAATAATTATAAATATGAAAGTCACAACATCAATGCTGACAAACATGGCTAGCAGGACCCACACAAGTTCAACAACAAAAATTAAAAGCCATGCTAGAGATATTTCAGCCGGATAAATCGAGAAGAATCCGGCAGCCTACAAAAATCTTCCATTTTTTTAAGGTAATGATCGATCCATACATTTCGCAAATTTATGAACACCATTTATTAAAATTCAGATCTAATAAATCCTGCATCAGCGATGTTAAATCAGTGTAAATGAATGAAGAAAAATTAACAAAAAAGT
Source organism: Salix exigua (assembly GCA_032356905.1). Classification (NCBI taxonomy): domain Eukaryota; kingdom Viridiplantae; phylum Streptophyta; class Magnoliopsida; order Malpighiales; family Salicaceae; genus Salix; species Salix exigua. Next base: position 1,506,087 of record CM063589.1, on the reverse strand, counting down.
ATAAATGCATGCTTATACCTTGCAAGCAATCACAATTCTCAGCCTCTTTTCTGACAACGTCAAGAACAGCATCGATCAACTCAGCTCCTTCAGTGTAATGACCTTTAGCCCAATTATTACCAGCGCCGGACTGTCCATGCACAAAATTATCAGGTCTAAAGATCTGTCCATAAGGACCGGATCTAATACTCTCCATGGTACCCGGTTCAAGATCCATAAGGACCGCCCTCGGCACATATTTTCCACCTGAAGCTTCATTGTAATACACATTGATCCTTTCCAGTTGAAGATCAGACGACGCTGCATCGCCTGAGTACTTTCCGGTTTGATCGATTCCGTGCTCGTTGCATATAACTTCCCAGAATTTGGCACCGATTTGGTTGCCGCATTGGCCTCCTTGAATATGAAGGATCTCTCTCATCTTGTTTGGTTGTTTTTCAGAGAGGAACGAATCTCGTGAGAGAGATGGGGGAAAGGGGAGAGGAGGGGTTGATATATGGAAGGAGAGGGAGGGAGGGGTTGAGGTTAAGGTGGTAAAAATAGGAGAGCGGGACAGGATATTTTCAAGTGTTGTGCCGTTTCCATGTGAGGCAACAGGAGAGAGGGAACAGATAGACAGACAGGCGCTAGCTAACCGCCTATAGAGAGGGTGCACACGTTAAGATGGTGGGCCCTGTCATTTGTGTAGTTTTGGATCACGATCTGGATTTTTTTTATCCGATCCTTCATTCGTTTATAAAATTGTTTAAATATAAAGAAATTGGATCATTCTCTGAGATTTATGTTTTGAGAAATAATTTTGGATAAATTTCACATACCGATTGGCCAGATTTTAAAAATAAACAAAGAGATCTTACGTTTATTTATATAATTTACAACTATTTGATCTGGAAGATTTTAATAAATCCATTATTTTTTAATGGGATAAAAAGAAATAATTGTTTTCTTAATTAATTAACAATTATATTAATTTAAAATGACATGAAGACTTGATCGAGACGCTGAAAACTTATTGTATTAATGAGAGTTTAATTTTAGTTGTTTTTTAAAATGTTTTTAATTTAAAAATATATTAAAATAATATTTTTTTTATTTTTATAATAATCATTTTTAATATTAACATATAAAATAATAAAAAAATACACGCACATAAAATAATTATTTTTTTTAATGGAGATTAAATGCTCGTTTAGAGGAATAGCTGGTTTAAAGTGTTTTTTTTATCGGAAATATATCAAAATATTATTATTATTTAAATTAATATATTAAAATGATTTAAGAATTAATTTTAAGTAAAATATTTAAATATTAAAAAACATGATTTTAATAGCATTTCTAAACACTGCTTAAGATTACAAGCTATTTAAATATTAAAGTGTTTTTTATAGGTAATTTGTTTTGAATTTAATTGGACGATGATAGTTTTAAAATAGAGAAAAAAATATGGGTTTTTTTTTATAAAAAAACTAGCAATTGCTGTCAAAAATCTTGAAAACCAATTAAAGTGATTTTTTTAAAATAATGTGACTGCGATTGTTCGATATTTCTATTTTTAAAAATGAAAACAAGAAATAATTATTTTATTTCTATTTTCAAGTTTTGGAAATAGAAACCAAAATTGGAAAAATATCCACTCATTTAAGTACGTGTGTAAAAATATCCATACGTGGATGCCGTAGGGACGTGTATGCTTCGGGCTGGATCAAGCTCTTACGTATAGTCACGCTCAAGTCTTGTGTTTTATGATCATCCAACTGGGTCCTGCGGCGGACTCAAGATCTCACCGGCGATACTTCATCTAGCTGTACCTCCGCCATTCTCACCGTTAATGGAAGCTTAAAAACGTAAAGATGCCACCGTGGAGATAACCATTACAGTTATTAAGGAATGCTCGGTGAATCCTGTAATACCCGGACAATTCCTGAACTCGATTAGAATTTTATAAAATATACGTGTAGGGTAAAGTTAAGTGTTTTTAATTTAAAAATATATTAAAATAATATTTTTTTATTTTATTTTTAAAAATTATTTTTGATATAGCACATAAAAAATATTTAAAAACACCAAATATTTTTAATTTAAAATAAAAAAATCATTTTTTTTAAAACACTTTTAAAATATAATAACAAACACATGGAGCCACCATTAATGACCATCTTCTCCCTCTCCACGGCCTGCCACTGAACTTTACACTTGCAAGTGCTCTCGTGACAAAATGAGGATAATATCATGTGAATTTTTGAATCTTATGAGTGGTCTCAATTCACATAAAAAAACAAAGTGAATCATGGTGTGAATCTCGTGTGCATTGGCCTTGTGATCAGGCCACAATTCGATCAATTCTGTGAGAAAAATCAAATAGAAAATGAAAGTTAATAACATAATTTCAAAGGAGATGATGAGAATAGGAAGGTTTGGTCTAGAAGTCATGGGCGACAACAATGTATAAGCAATTCTCTTTGATAAATATTTATGCTTGAAACTTGATTTCCTTTTCATATGTTAATACTTAATAGTGCATTTTCATCTGTTACTGGATCTTACGGTTCAAGATTCCATATGATTCGGCTTTCCAATTCAGGAGTCGAATCTCGATTTGACAACCATGGATTAATAACACAAGCAAACTTTTCAGTGCTTTCAGAACAAACGAAAAACTTATCTGACATCGGATAATTACAACATAAGGGAGGGCCAGATTACTCCACACTGATTGAAAATGGTACTATCAAGGAGTTTCGAGCAGTGGTCTTCTCAAGACATTGCTCTAGTGTTGAGGTTGAGATTCGTTGCAGAGCCTTTTGAAATTTAGAGACTCGTCCACCAAAAAGTCACTACCACGCAACAAGCAAACAGCATATGAAGGCGACTAAACGGATCAGTTACCAGGAAAAAAATAATAATAAGAGATTAAGAGCTGAAAACAAGAACTCACGAGATCCGCTCAGCCATTTGTGAGGGTTCCCATCTAGGACTCCATGGATACTCTGTAATGAGAGGTGACTTGACCGGCATGCCAAGGGAGTTGAAATGCTAGATACAGATTACAAGACAATCAGGAAGAGGACTTGCATGCAAACCAGTTGCTCAGTCAATGATAGGAAATAAATGGTTTCCATAAATCAAAACCGCAAGATTTTCCAGCCAAATTGAGCAAATGACAATACAAGAGACAACAGCAATCGACTTTAGATTCCAAAACCAGCATTCTTTAAATAAAAACTCAATCAATAAGAATACCAAGAATATATTGCAAGTGAGAAATAGGATGTCCAGTATGTGATACATGAAAGTATCTGGTGGGACCTGATCCTGACTCCACCCATGACGAGGAATGATTCTGTTATTCTTGACAATGGCTCATTAAAAAGGAATTTGGACCAGATGCATGTCTTAATATCTTTCTAGCAACACTTTCATGAATGAAAGTGTAATTGGAATAAGGAAAAAAACATCACCTGAATACTTTGAAACATCAGAGAAGGCCGCTGTTTTGGAAAGTGAGTTGAAAGGAAAAAATGCACCTGCAGTTCAAGAAATCAAGAACATTAAAACAGCCAAAGTTCATTGAATATGTGCAGTGAAATATTTCCATTGAAATAAATCTGTGATGTATGGTACTTTCTAAACTTTTCCAACTATCCCTGGTATAAAACTGATTGCCAAACATGATCTCTACTTGGGCGCTCATTTTTTTCATGTAAAATTGTTTTTGCAAACATTTTCCTCATTTTCTCCTCGCCTAGGAAAAGATAATCATAGGAAACACAACTAACCCCCCAACAGAAAATATAAGTGGATTTGTCATTGGTGAAGACCATACTATACCAGGAATGTAAATGGTCCAGAGTAGACAAGAAATGAAACCCTTCTGCAGAAAACCTGCCAAGGAAAAGCAATGGTTAATGCCATTCATTCGTGATAGATTAAAAGATGTCCAAATAAGAGGTTCCCAGGATGCATACTGGATCAGCTTCTAGCGGCCTTCCAAGTACTGGGGATAATGCCTCAATAAACTTCCTTCTAACATCAATTGATGTAACTGCCTCTATGACCTACCAAATTGGAATGAAAACCCTTTAATAGATGTGAGCAATGTCTCAACTAAAGGCACCACAAGATGGAGGAAATGAGCTAACCTGTCTCTGAAGGAGTTCTTCCAGTTGGGGAAGATACTCAGCCATGCACCTTTTTGAAAAATAATAAACAATAAAAACAAGTCATGCAGATGTTCACATAAAAAGCAACATCTACATACGCCAAACATTTGAAGCGAAAATTCTATGCATAGCTTACATTCCATCCAACCATGCAGGAAGTTTGACTTCATCAATGGAAAACAGGGTTTTCAATTCAGGAGTGCACATTAATTTCAGACGAGGTACAGATGTAGCAGATGCATACTTTCTACCAACAGGATATATAACCTGCGCCAATCAAAAAACACTCATGAAACTATAACAGCTGTCATACAAAATAAAAAGAATGAGGAGTGATTAACTGGGACAGAAGGAAACAAGAAAAAAAGAAGAAAAGAAACTACAAATACAAGTAGCAAAAGAAACATCCAACCTGCAAGTATATCTTTTGTGGATGACTCCAGGGGCATGCAAGCACCATTTTATTTATATTCATGTCCATTAAAGGCACTGCAAATTTAACCTCCCCTGGCTACGCTAAAATTCAAAGGCATCAAAACCAGCAAAATTGTTAAATATCAACCTAAGTGGTATAAATATTTGATCCCCTCATAGAACCCAATTAAGTGAAACAAAAACATTTTTGTTTCAGCAAATACCTTTTCAACACCTGAACTCATATGCATTTCAATTCCCTGCAGTAGAGTGATTGAAGTTTCAGTGGCATGTAGAAAACCAATCACCATGAGCACAAAGACAAGCAGTGACAACAAAGTAGAAACACTCTAATCTTTTCTACACAAAACAAGTAACTACCCATGCTGTCTTTTCCAGATGTGAATGCATTAACATCTACGAGATACAGACATAAAAGATTAATGTAATAAAAATTGTCAAACAATTACCTCCCTAGATACAATGGTACTAATTTCAAACTTCAACCTGTCATCATCAACGTCACCCACGCGTCTCTCCTGGTAAGACCTATATTTATCCCTAGTAAACAGAAATCAAGATCTAATCACAAGTCACAACCAACCGCATAAAAAGTTACAATACCACCAAATTCTAAACCATTCAGGTCCTCAACCTCAATTCCATTACGAGAGCCAACAGCCGTGTAGGATCTTTATTGTTCCAATCAGTCAAACTGTTCTTAACTAGCCTTGAATCCCCTTCCTCTCTTCCTACGGCAAGAAATGGATGGAAACCATCATCCCCGGGACCAAATATAACATCTGGCGCAGCTAATGGAAATTCAGCATTGTATATAATATCCCCTGCAATAAATAAATTAGAGATCAAAATCAACCCTAGCCACAAAAAATGAGTAAGCGCTTAACAAATTGATAAAAAAAAATGATACTAACATTTTATGTAGTCTAGACAGTAGGGAATGAGCAATGTGAATCGATCAAGACTTCCAGGAAAGTACCTGGTGCCTGACCAAGCCTGCTCAATCTGCAAAAAAAGCTAAGTAAGCCAGGAGTTGACAAAAACCTAACTTGAAAACTCGAAGATTGCTGAATTGATTAACGTTTTGGAGAATATCTAGGGTTAGGGATTTTTGAGGCAGTTTTTACCTGGATCGTGTGAGGGGAGTGATTGAAGAGGTACTGAAGTTGAGACGAGATGAGAGGAGGGAATCCATCAAATGGCATGGTGGTTCTGCAGGAAATCTTTTCGGTGGTTGTTTTCAGTCGACTAGTTACACCGGCGTTGATTGAGGGCGGGTGTGAGAATCAAATTGCCTTGACGGAGCTCACTCGCTCCTCGATGCTCTGGTGCGCCTGCTTTTGAATGCACACGTTGCCGCCCACTGGCTTTCTGGACACGGTGGTGACCGGTTTGTGGCTGGTTTCTGGACACAATATGGTGTTAGTCACTATTTTTGAATTTTGAGTGCGGTTTTGAAGTGTTTTTTTAAATATATATATATATATCAATAATATTATATACTATTTTTGAATTTTGAGTGCGGTTTTGAAGTGGTTTCTGGAAACAATATTGTGATTATTTTTATAAAAAAATTGCTTTTTATTTTATTTTTCATGATAATTTAATTATTTTAATTATTTTGGCATTAATGTTAGTGATAATTTTAGCTTTAATAACGATGACAATGGCAATAACGTCAGAATGAATTTTCAATCTATGTTTTCAAATAAAAAGAAGTTGTTAATTTTCTATCGTTATTAAACTATGAAAACTTGCACTTAACATGAATTCTGCACAGATTTATTATTTTAGCTAAATTTATATTATAATAAAAAATACACAAATAAAATTTTTTATATTGGTAAAAATATTGTACTGCCATGGCAAAACTCGGGACATTGTCTAGTTAACTAAACAATAAAAGCCGTGGGTGTTTTCCTATTTGGACTACTGTGCATTGTGAGTTGATTCTCTGTGGACTGTGGCAGTGTGCTGCCGGTTTTGCCCATTGGTGTTGCTGCTCTTTTGTTTGGGTGGCAGGGTTTTTTTTTATTTTTCCCGTGAATTTGTATTTCTCTTGCAGGGCCAGCTAAATTAACCTAATTACTTTAAACCATCTCTTCGCCCCTGTAAAGCCATGTTGCCGCCACTTTCTGCACACCAACAGCTTCAATTCTTCTCTTGCAAATCTCTTACTTTGCATGTCGTTTATTTTTCATCTGCTTTTAAAGATTACCTTGCAACCTCTTATGATTTGCATCTCGCGTGGGTGTTCAGGGAGAATTTTTTTTCCTTTTCGAAAAAAAAAGCAAAAATCAGAAAAGCTCAAACTTGCTTAAAAAATTCTCGGGTTTTCAAAAATCAGAAAACTCAAACTTGCTTAAAAATTCCCTGGTTTTCGTTCAGCTGTGATCTGGAAGCCAACAAACAGCTGGGTCACGATGCACTTTAGGGATTGCTGTGATCCGGAAAATGGAGCCCCGTTAAAAATCCTTTTGCAATTTCAATTTTTGCTTGAGTTTACAGTGAGAGAAGAGAGTGAAGAAAACCAGAAGAGGAGGGTTAACGTGGTAGCTGCTAGGGGTGAGCAAACCGAACCGAAAAACCGATTTAACCGAGAAAACCGGGAAAAAAAACCGAGAAAACCGAACCGAAAAAAAACCCGATTAAACCGAGTATAAAATTATAAAAACCCATCCGGTTCGGTTCGGTATCGGTTTTGTACTCACAAAACCGATTGACCCGAACCGAACCGAACCGGTTCGGTTTGAAGTGTTAAATTGGTTGGTGATATAAATAGAAGAAACCCTCGCCTCTGTCCAGAGTCTCCAGACCCTCGCCTCTCTCGCCTCGCCTCTCGCCTCTCGCCTTGCCTCTCGCCTCTCGCCTCTGTCCAGATCCAGACCCTCGCCTCTCTCGCCTCGCCTCTCGCCTCTGTCCACTCCAGAGTCCAGAGCCTCGCCTCTCGCCTCTGTCCAGATCCAGACCCTCGCCTCTCTCGCCTCTTGCCTCTCGCCTCTGTCTTCTCATCCTCTGGCCTCTCGAGTCTCGCCTTTGGCTCTGCAAGTCTGCATAAAGGTAAGTAAATTTAATACACGACAGCAAAATTTTCTTACAGATTTGTTGTACCCATTTTTTTCTTGTAGATCGGCAAATATTTTATGATTTTGGTTTTTAGCATTTACAGTTTTTTTTTCCTTCCTTGGATGTTTGAGATCTCACTTCACATTCTTCATCGTGCTATTTTGATCAAGCTTTGTGAGTTTAATTCCTGCCATTTTGTGTTCTGACAACATAGATTCAACCCCATTATCCTGATGTTTTTTCTTATTAAATGGAATTTTGATTGTGCCTAAGTTTCTTGTTGACGATGATAAATCCAAAGGCTTGTTTCTCAAAACAAGCCAACATGGATTCAACCCCATTATCCTGATGATGTCCTTAGTTATGCAGTGTGTGTCTGTGTGATTGTTAAGGTCTCGTGTTTTTTAACTCGTATTTGTTTGATAATTATGTTCTGATTTTGGTATTTTGATTGTGTTGACAATATAGGTCTCACTTGTCAATGATGCGTTTCTGCCTATTCTCGTTTGACATGCATGTATTTTTCTTCTTTTGTATAACAATTAACAGGCATTCTGGTGTCTTGTAATTTGTATAGTTTTTTGGCTTAGCAGATTATTCTGAGACTGAAGCTTAGACTATTTAGTATTTGTTTATGTCTATGTTCTTGAGTTATTGATTTAGTAATATGAATGAATGTCTCGTATTAAAACAACAGAATCGTATTGATGGTTAGGTCTAGTTCCCGATAAACATTAGAGGTTCAATTACATTTGCTTTAAAAATTAAATGAATGGCCTTTGAGTTTTTTTGTTGGAGAATCTTGAATCATGTTATTTTTCTTATACATTTGTATTTTTATTTTATTAAATAATAATCAACTTATTTGCAATCTAACATTTCTACAATTTTTTTGTAGATTTTGGTGGAAAGTTAAATCTAGCGACGGATGATAATTAGTTGAAGACTGATATTTCTTGGAAGTTTTTTATGTTAATGTTTCTTGTTTTTTTAAGCCCTTTTTGAAGGCATTTTCTGTAATTTAAATTTAAATTTAAATTTTTTCATTTGTATAGTTTTAATTATCTCGTATCATGCTAAATTATACAAAACAAAATTACTAGAAAGGTTAAAAAAAACTTAATGAATACTATATTAATAATTTAAAAATTAATATTTGTATTTGTTGTAAAAATAATTTAAAAATACTTTGGGTTCTTGTACGAAAATAGTTTTTCAAGTTTATCAAAAAGATTTTTAGAAAACCTATCAAAAGCCCATCGAAGCCCATCGAAGGCCCGAAACAAATTCGGTTTTATGAATTTTTTAACCAAAAAAACCGAACTGAAAGTGACCGGTTTTGAATAAATTCGGTTCGGTTTAGGTTTTTTTTTTTAAATTTCGATTTAATTACTATTTTGATAAAAAAAACCGAACCGAAAATGTTCACCCCTAGTAGCTGCAAAGAAGAAGTAGAAGATGAAGAAGAAATAGAAGATGATGAAACACTTTTTAAAAGGCTGCAACTGTACAACGAAAGACGCATATTTATTCAGCTTGATCTGGTCTTTACTCGGCGTGAAGAAAGGTAGATTTGGATTAATAAAAAAAGCATTGATTTGAATTTTAAAAAATAAATAAATTGATTTTTGATTAAATAATAAGTTGATCCATTAAAATCACCTAGAGATAAACAGAAAGTGTGTATTTTCAGGAGCATTTGGTTAGTGTTATCAGATTGATGCAACTTGAGCATTAAATTTTTATATTGAAAAACAATTAAATATTATTTTTAATCTTATTTTATATTAAATATATTGAAATTAATAATATAATAAAAAAACTTTGTTTTAAAACTAAAGAACTGATTTGATGGGTAATTGAGGCAATGGACGATTTTGAATTTAAAAATCAAATGGAGAAATGATTGATTTGATTTTATTTATTTAAAGATATTGATAAAAAGACCCCTTGATTTTTTTAGTATAAAAAATTGTCAAGTCGTTTTAATTATTGTTAAAAAAACTAAGGTCTATCAATTTGAATACTTGGATTTTATTCTTTATTGGTTTTCACATTTACGTAAAATAATTGTTTATAAATATAATTGAAGTTGTTTTTAAAAATAATTTTTATTCAGAAATATATTAAAATGATGATTTTTTTTAAATAAAATTATTTTTTATATTAGAGCATGAAAATTATTTTAAAATACTAAAAAATAATAATGTAAAGTAAAAAATAAAAATAAAAATAAAAATATTTCAAAAGTGTTTTTCAAACACAGTTCCAAACACATCTGAAGTGTGGTTAAGGTTGCTTTTAAAAAATATTTTGTAGTTTTTACAATTTTTTTAATCTTTCATTTATTTATTTAATCTTTCATGATAATAATAATAATAATAATAATAATATTTTAATTGTTTTTCTTGCTTGCTGTTTTGTTCATGCTTTTTATTTTTTTCCCTCGGTATAATTTGATAATTTTTATTGTTTTGATAGTAACAACAATAATAATTTTAAATGTTAAAAATTTGATGTTGCTATTATTATAATATTTTAAATTAATATTGCTTCCTTTTCCCCTTTATTTATTTATTATTTTTATTTTTATTTGCTATTTGTATTAAATGATTTTTATAATTTTACTATCTGCACAATAATGATTTTAGTGATTAATTTTTTTTCTCATAAAAATATATATATTTTTTTAATGTTAGTTTGCGCTCTTTTGTGATCATTTATGATGCAATACCTACATTCTAAAAGATATAATCTATGCTTGCATAACAAACTCTACTTAAAATTTTATACATTTTATCTCCTAATCTATAATTTTTATTTAGTTATATCATATAAATTTATCGTTGTCAATTTAATTATGTTAAATTATATACACAAGAATGCCATGCAACGCTAGGAGCACTTTGCTAGTTAGGTTATAAATTTGGTGTGATTGTTTCTCAAGCCGAATCATAAAAATTATGATGTTTAATTCCTTAATAAGATGTATTATTAATAATTCACCTTTATATTGGCTTGACGAACTCTTTTTTATTTTATTTTTTCAAATCAAGATTCATTTTTCTTTTCTTTTTATACAATTCTATCATTTGAATTTAATTTTTACTTTGTAAATAAGATCATTGAGATATTTTGTAAATATTGCAAATATATATGTATACAATATTGGCAAGTTTTCATTTTTTTTATTGAATCTTTATTGTTTTTTCTTTCTCTTTATTTGTTGTTGTTATTTATTTTTCAATTATATAATTAAATTAACAAAGCTTTTTAAACTCATTCAAATCAATGGCAGGAATCTAAGATATTTTTTGTCCTTGATCCCTTTTTAAGATGAAAAAATTTGTTACCTTTTCTATTTTTTCTAATTTTGTCACGGATGATTTTTTCCCTATTATTTGTTTTGACCAAATAATATCTTTTTTACTTCTTGTAGGATTAAAAAAATCTAATTGACCCTAATAACCCTAATCACTTAACCCGATTCATGAACCAAGACACTCTACAGGTCAGCTCCAGGGGTTGATCTGTTTTTAAGAAAATGATAAATAAATAAGTATCATATATGATACAAAAATTCTTACACGATTAAAAAAATTTTGATTGGCCCTATTCGATCCAATCCATGAACTAGGGACATGATATGGGCCGACTCCTGGATTGACTTGTACAAGAATGGTAAAAACGAGCACTAAATATAATATGAAAATTCAATGAAATAAAATAACGAGGGATTAAATTGCCAAAAATAAATCCATCAAAATAAATAAATAAAAACTGCAATAATAAGAATGGGCATCAAAATAAACAATAATGATCAAAATCAAATGATCACGAATGGAATTGAAAAATAAAATCCAATTAGAAAAAAGATATAAAAATATGAATCAAAATAATGGGGATTAATATGGTAGTCAATCTTCGTCGTGACTTGGTGGTTGACACAAGTTGGCCCATGAGTAGAGGGCGGAGCAACAATTGAAAGTTTAAACGACATTAAGCCTTAGAAAGTGATTTTTTGGAGTAAAGATAATTCCGATGTTTAGCAGTTTTATGGAAAATGAATTGAAAAATATTTTCTAATGTGTTGTTTATGTTATTGAAAATGAACTGAAAAATAATTTATTAACAATTTATTATTTTTCAAGTTTATTAAAATAATAAGGAGCAAATCTTACAAATTAAAAAGTTGAATGAAAATGAAATTGAAAAAAAATATAATTTCATAAATTATCTCAAACAAAATAAATAATAATCAAAATAATAGAGATTAAATCTAAAAAATTAAAAAAAAATGAAAGGTGAATAAATTAAAATAATAATAATTAACAATAAAAAATTCAATAAAAAATGATAATAAAAAAACAAATAAAAATTATAAAAATAAGGAACAAAATTAATTTAAAAATTAAATTTTAAGAGATGAAATTGAAAAATAAATATTCAAAACAAATTATATATAACAATCAAAAGTTTGAGGATCAAATTTGATATATCAGCAAATAATGACATTTCTAAATTTTTCCCGGAAAGTGTTTTTCGTCCAAATTTTTCGGAAAACACTTTCCTGAAAACCAAGTTAAATTTGTCTTTGACTGAAAAGTATTTTTCGATGACTAATTTTTAGAAACCAAACAAAAACAGAAAAGTTTTGGAAAATGATTTCGGTAATTAGCACGCGCTTCTTGGGGCGCGCAAATGACTGCCACTTGCTGATACGTACAAAATTATTATTTTTACAAATACCAAATACCTTTAACCCCTTGCTGTAACTGTAAGAAAAAAATGAGGAAAATTAAAAACACCCCTGACCAGAGGCATAAAAAGGTGACACCGAGGGTTATTTAATAATTATACAATATAAAAAATATATATAAATACTGGAACACCTTTAATCCACATGTAATTAAAAAAGAACAAGGGTGAAAAAACCAAAAATACCTTGTGACCTTAGTTGAATTATATTATATTTTTATTTGTTCTTATTACTTTTCTAATTGATTTTTTTTAATTTTCTACTCCATGTCTTATAATTTGATTGTATATTATTTTTCGAATCAATATTCTTTTTATCCTTTTTATTGAGTTGTTTTTATAAGAAAAAAATATTTGTAATTATTTTAGTTAGCTAGGGATTTAAAACTGATTTTGTTTTAAATTTTTGTATGTTCAAATTTGGTCTCATGATTTGTGTCATAGGGCCTGAAGACTAGATAGAATTAGCTTCAATCTCTTTCTTTAAACTATTATTAATGAGTTTGCTCATTGCTGGAATGGTATTGGTTGTTTGTTACTTTCCCGTTCTATATAGTTATCCGATATCATGTCTCGGTTTATGAGTTCAGTAAATTCATTAGGTTTCACTCAACTTTTTCTCATTGTATTTTTAAAAAATGTCATTCAATATTAGATTTATTTGATGATAGAGCTTTATGATTTTATTTAATTGTTTTTTCAAGGGTTATCCCGGTATCGTGATTATGTTGTAGATTTGATTTGATTTGTTCTCAAGCCATACGATAAAAGATATCATGCTTGATTCCTTCAAGAATAGTTTTTTGAATTCACCTCTATGTTGCCTCAAATAAACTCCTATTATTATTTTTTTAAATGTTTTCTCTTTAATTTTTTTCATTCATTAATTTTTCTGATAAAAATTAAAATTTGATTTTTTATATATAATCATATCGTTCTCATTTAATTTTTACCCTGTTCATAAATAATATCATTGAAATGTTTTTCATAAAATATTTTCATCTGTCAAGAATCATGAATTACTTTTCCAGTGTTCTAAGCTTATTTTTCATTCAATTATAAAATATTTTATATTTATCATGTTTTTGTAAATAAATTAAATCTAGGACTTTAGAGAAATATTTTATAGAAGCATATTCACCGTGGACCAGGTCAGGTTTGGATTCAATATTGTATACGACAATTGAGTTATGGTCAAGCTAGACTTTAAAGTCGTGTATTTTTTTTATTCCTTAATAATATTTTCAGTAAATTTATATTTAATAAAATCAATAACGTCTATAACAATGAATGAAAAATAAATAAACCGATAACAATCCATTTAACTTAGTGCATGTTTGTATTCGTGTTTGGGTTTTTTTTTATAAAGATTTTTTTGTTTAAAAATATATAACAATTATTTTTTCATTTAAAAAAATATTTTTGGCAGCACATGAAATTAATTTTAAAACACTAAAAATATTTAATTTAAAATAATAAATAAATAAATTTTATATTTTTTTCATAAACGCTTTTGAAATGCAACAAATAAAAAGTTTATGAATCCAATTATTTAACAAATACTTAGATTAGATTTTATTTATTTTTACATCTCATACAGAAAATTATTAAAATTATTCTTGAACAAAAAGTAGATTTCAAATTTATTTATATTTTCATATATTGGATTTCAGGAAAAAAGTTGTCCACTGCAAGATTGCTTAAAGGATGCTTTAACTTTGTTAATTTTATTATTATATTATTAATTTTTTTATCAGTAATAATAAATATTATGAATCTAATTAAGATTATGGTAAATATTGTTTTTACTTGAAAATATATTAAAATAATATATTTTTTATTTTTATAAAATTATTTATAACTAATGTTAAAACCATTTAAAAATAATTTGAAATAAAAAAACTCTCGAAAACACAGAAAAACAAACATATTGCCTGATGAATTATATATATCAAAAAATTCCTCGCCGAGGCAACTTGTTACATCTATAAAAGCGATTTAATAGATAAAAAAAAATAGATGGAAAGAAATAATAATTGGCCTCTAGCGGAATAAAATAAATAAATAATATTTCCACGGTGGAAGATAGAAACCTCACTTGTTAGTTATCCTCTGTCACCACTTGGAATCTAAAGATGCTCGCGTTAACAATACGCAGTCCCAAGAAAATTCTCTTTCCAGACCCCATCATATCCATCCACTTGTCCACTACGAGCGGTCAACATGAAACCTCCAAACTAGAATCTTTAGACCCGATCTCCTCTATAAACCCAACCCTCCCGCTCTTGACTTAACAGAGTCCACATATTTTCAATGGCAAACCCTAAAGTCTACTTCGACATGACAATCGGCGGCCAGCCGGCCGGCCGGATCGTGATGGAGTTGTTCGCCGACACAACTCCACGAACCGCAGAGAACTTCAGGGCTCTTTGCACTGGAGAGAAAGGAAAAGGCCGAAGCGGCAAGCCTTTACACTACAAAGGCTCGACTTTCCATCGAGTCATCCCTGGATTCATGTGCCAAGGAGGAGATTTCACTGCAGGGAATGGAACCGGAGGGGAATCGATCTACGGATCGAAATTTGCCGACGAGAATTTTATAAAGAAACATACTGGGCCTGGGATTTTATCGATGGCCAATGCTGGGCCCGGGACTAATGGTTCGCAGTTCTTCATCTGCACAGCCAAGACTGAATGGCTCAATGGAAAACACGTGGTGTTTGGAAAAGTAGTGGAGGGTTTGGATGTTGTGAAGGCTATAGAGAAGTTTGGGTCTGCTAATGGAAGGACCTCCAAGCCTGTTGTTGTTGCTGATTGTGGACAGCTTTCTTGAGCTGGAGAAGTTTTATTATACCATGGCGGTTATCTTTCATATATTTTTTTTCAACTTTCTCTTGTTGCTGTCTTTTTATAATAAATCACAGATACAATAAAACTAATCAATAATTATATATTTCTCTTCACTTTGTGTGTGCTAATGGGCTGGGTTTTTTCATATGATTTTTGTGTATATAATTTTGATATTTTTTTATATCAAAACCAACATTAATTTGATATGTATATGTGTGTGTGTGTTAAAAGACTTATTATTATAAAAAAAAGGAAGAAGAACACAACAATCAAAGCAATATTTTTCCTTTGCCCATCACGCTCGGAATAAAAAGAATTGCAATTATAAGTATAAAATCAAGTTAAATAAAAAAAATCAAATCAAGTAATAAGAGAAAATAATAATAATTAAAACTAATATAATTTAAAATAAAAAAAAAATATGATCAAATTTGACATCAAGCAAGAAAAAAGTTGACCGCATGAGCTATTCGGTAATTATATTATATGAAAAATATTATAAAGACTCGAAAACCCTTCGCTAGGTAATAATTACAAAAAAAAAAAAAAAACAGGTGAAAAAACTAAAGTGCCCATTGACACAAGGCAAAAAAAATTGGCCTCAATGACTATTGAGTAATTACACTAAAAAAATATATGAAAAATTTAAAAACACCTTTTCGGACATAAGCTGTTTTTTCCCAAGGGCATGAGAGTTGTTACAATGCACAATAAAATGTGAAAATACTATATTAACCATGAATGCGTGCGTGTTAAAAATCTTGATTTTTTAAGGGCTGAAATATCAATTTGCTATGCTTTGCAGTGTTCACATCTAAATTAACACACATCGATGAGTTTTAGCTTGATGTATAATGATAGTTTTTAAAATGAACTTCGGATGTGAAACATTCCTGGCTTGACTTTTCATGGTCGTCGAAATACAGTTTGTAACTTTATATTATAATTTCTCCTGATGCCAAATGAGCAGATGGACTGGTAAACACTTTAGAATTTGGGCCTTCCTGAATTCCATTGGAATCGGTGGGGTTGGTAAGAGATCGAGGTCAGCTTAAGTTGTCTTCAATGGTTAAGGATTAGGTGAAGTAGACTGAGATTAGGTAGGCAGAACTGTTAAAATAGTGGCTAATTTCATGGTGTGGCAGTCCTCGTATCAAGCTCAAGTAATCTGTCCGACAAAAAGGGTTTTAGCTCAGATTTCTCCCATTTATGCAAATGCAAAAA
The DNA here is from genome assembly GCA_032356905.1 of Salix exigua. Taxonomy (NCBI): domain Eukaryota; kingdom Viridiplantae; phylum Streptophyta; class Magnoliopsida; order Malpighiales; family Salicaceae; genus Salix; species Salix exigua. The sequence goes on along the minus strand of CM063589.1, from coordinate 1,489,595 downwards.
AAATGAAACTCAATCAGAGGAAACAAGATGCCCAGGAACCTGGTAGGGCACCGGCTCCGGCGAGATCCCCCTTCCGAACTCCGCCACTGGCTCCAGCCCGATTAATATCAACCTCGAGCGATTTCAACTCCTTTCCTGCCAGGACGTTGCCACGAATATAATAGAAAAGTTGGTTCTGTTTAATAATACCACTGGTTTGCACTTGAAAATATTAAATATTTATATATTTTTAATGGGATTTCTAAATATATAAATATTTAAAAGAATAAAAAAATACAAATCACGGCAACCCGAACAAAAATTGAATAAGAGTAGCAGACGATGACCGTGAATCTTTTAAAATGCCCCGCTACCAAAAGTCAAAGAATCACACGTCAAACCAAACCCTGTCTCCGCTAACTTCAAGAACTGGGCAGATAGTTCGTACTGAAATGAAACAGTAAAAAACCCAGGGACCTGAGTGACCAGAAAAATATTGAGATGGATATCCTGGCCAATGGAAGGTCTCCACGTTGTCAATTTAAACTCCTCACGCCATCAGATGGAAAGGTCGTGCCTTGAATATTCGAGCCATAACATCAGCAGAAAAGAGTAAGAGCCCTGTACCAGTAAGGAAGAAGTATCAGTTTAAACTTTAAAGTTAACAGTACGCTTCACTGCGCTCTGAACGATGACTCATCTCAGAAAGTCTACTCTCCTTATCCCTATTGTACGCCACTGAAATGGACAAGGTCAGCTGATGCTTTTTCGCGCTTTCACAGGGTATTCTTTTTTCGAATACAAAATTCGTAAACTATACATCTTTGCATGTGAGCTGCTTGCGACAGACTTTTGTTCATAGCATGTTTGATATTTTGTATTGTTTTTTTATTTAAAATTATATAAAATTTCTAAGAGAATTATTTTTTACACTCTATTGAAAAAATTATCAATTTAAAGAAAAAAAACATATCTGAAAACTGACAAGACTAATACTAACAAACTTGTTGATTTCTTTTTTCCCCCCTAAAAAAATGATGACTGTTTCCCCTGATTTGGTGTTTTGTAATCTAGAAAATGCATGTTTGATATTCCCATGGTATTTTTGCTAATTTTTTGGATCCAAACCGATTATAAAACTCGATTTGGTTTACTCGGTTAATATAATGAGCAACATTTCTAAAATTTATTTTAAATCAGGTTTTATTTTGAATAAAAATATTACTTTATCAAAATGATGTAATTTCATAAAAAAATGATAATGTTTTAATGAAATAAATAAATTATTTTACCTTGAATTGATCATTTCAGTCAACAACTTAAGTAAAGATAATATTATTGTGCTGCAAAATATTTTTACACTATATTAAAAAAATTATCAAAATAATGAAAATAAACATATCTGAAAACTGACAAGACTAATACTAACAAACTTGTTGATTTCTTTTTTCCCCCCTAAAAAAATGATGACTGTTTCCCCTGATTTGGTGTTTTGTAATCTAGAAAATACATGTTTGGTATTTCCATGGTATTTTTGCTGAAAAAATTTACTCGAACCGATTATAAAACTTGATTTGGTTTACCCGGTTAGTATAATGAGCAACATTTCTAAAATTTATTTTAAATCAGGTTTTATTTTGAATAGAAATATTACTTTTATCAAAATGATGTAACTTCATAGAAAAAGAAAAGTTAAATGATATTGTTTTAATGAAATAAATAAATTATTTTACCGTGAATTGATCATTTCAGTCAGCAACTTAAGTAAAGATAATAGTATTGTGCTGCAAAATATTTTGTATTTATAAATATAGTAAAATATATTTTTTTAAATCAATACTTTAAAAATATTTTAAAATATAATAAAATACAATTACTAATGCAAAAACAGTGTTACTAGGGATTTGAAGCTAGAGATGAAATGACATCGTGAATCATCTATCCATGTAAAAGGCAAATGGATCCGTGACATTCTTGGTCAGTAGTGAAATATCAACACTCCCGTCTAATACTCTTATCAATTAATGTTATAGTTAGAGGTCAGTGGTCGGTTTTCATTTTTCTCATAAGATTTTATTCTCGTGGTCATAATTTTATTTCCCAAAAAATACAGAAAAAAACCTGTTTGGGAGTGTGGTGGCGGTATTTTTTCAAAGTGATTATTGTACTGAAATACATTAAAATAATATATTTTTTATTTTTTAAAATTTATTTTTAAAATCAGCACATCAAAATGATCTAAAAGACTAAAACATACATAAACATAATCATTTAAGATGAATTTTTTTAAAAAAATTCAGTAAAAAACTGGTGATATCGTAATGCCGAACCGGCACAAAAAATTCCCAAATCCAAAATATAAAAACTCAACTATGCCTTTTAAAACAGCAAAATCCAACATGCCAGAAAATAAAATAAATAAAATTCAATGGCTGCTCGCATCATCAACAGTCATCTTAGCAAATCATTGACTATTCAAAAAGAAATGTTGAATATCAATAAACATCTTTTCAAGGTAGAATAGAAAACACAAGGCGCCATAATTATGATTTAATTATAGTCTATCCTCTCTATCTCAAGAGTCATGAAACATGACAGGGGGCAAAACAGTAAAAGAAGAATAAGTTTTAGACTTTAAATTATGATACAAAATGTTTTTAAAAATATATTTTTTATTTTAAATTAAAGTTATTTGGTTTTTAGATCATTTTAATAGATTGATATCAAAAATATTTTTTTAAAAAATAAAATAAAATTATTTTGATATATTTTTTAACAAAAAATACTTTAAAAAATAACTTTACTCACACTTTTAAATAGAAAAGTAAATAAATATATTTTTAAATTAAATTTATATCTAATAACACAAGAAAATATCTCTTTCTATTTAAGATGTATTTATCTTGAGGCGAATCACGCAATTAACTTGATAAGTAAATATATAATGATTATTATTTATTCATTTCGAAACAATATGCATACCCTGTTTTGGAGGCTAGACTTTAGCAAGAGACAGAAAACCCCGAACTCAGACAAGGTAGGCGGGGTGACTTTCAGATTCACATATGTCCACCACCATTTCTTTCTTTGCCACTCATAAATTTACACATCTCAGAAAAACAACAAGCGAACAGTCAACGATTTTATTTTATTTTTCCCTCCCTTCACTGTATGACATTTCTCCATTCAAAATTCCATTTGTCCACGAGACTTCCATTTAATTGCCAAAAGAAAACAACGCGTTTGTTCATTCTTGTACCGAAATTAATCACAACAACCGCCTCTAGATTGCGGGTACTGTAGTTTCTTTGACTTTGTATACACTTTTGAGTTTTTTTTTTCTGGGTTCTTGTTCTTGATTCTGAAGTGGGATTTTTATCATTCATGGGATCCGTTTGAATTTTCTGTTAGAGGGACTGTAGTTTGAAAGGAGGAAAAATGGGAGGAGTTTGCCCTGGTGGAACGAAAAAGAAGAGTGTGAAAGCTGTGGAGGAGAAGAAAAATAATAGGGGTAACAATACTTCAGGGAAATTGCGGTCATTACATAGTATAGGCAAGAGAAAAGAGAGTCCTTATAGAAACAATAACGGGGATGATATTCGCAAAACGATGCCAGAGAGGCCGAACTCTAGTGAGTTTTTATCGCCTTTTTCAAGAGAACTCAAGCCATCAACGCCTATTAGGACGGAGGCCAACAAGGTATATGTTTTATGTTATTGTTTGATATGTTACGTTTGTTAATGTTTCTTTTGATGTCCAATTGTATCAATCGTTGGCTTATCTCGTGCCTTTGTTTTTTGTCTAGATAAATCAAAAGAAGTCACTTTTAGGAAAAGCTGGGACAGTGGGGTTGGAGAAAGCAGTGGAAGTTTTGGATACTCTAGGAAGCAGCATGTCAAATTTGAATCCCAGAGGGGGATTTGCCACTGGAATTGGTTCTAGAGGGAATAGGATATCGATATTGGCATTTGAAGTAGCTAATACGATAGCCAAAGGCGCAGACTTGTTTCAATCTCTTTCAGAAAAAAATGTTGAGTTCTTGAAAAAAGAGGTACTGCATTCAGAAGGAGTGCACAGACTGGTTTCTACTGATATGAAAGAGTTGCTCATAATTGCTGCTTCTGACAAAAGGTTATTGCTTGTTAAAAAAAATCATCTGACTTTGTTTCATTCTAACACAGTTCATGTCTTGCACTCTCAGTATATATATATATATATATATTTTAAAGAAAATTGGGTACTTTTGTAGAGAGGAATTTGATGTTTTCTCCCGCGAAGTGATTCGGTTTGGAGATTTATGTAAAGACCCTCAATGGCACAATTTGGATCGATATTTTTCAAAGTACGGTACATTTTTATTATGTAATATTTCCTGATCACATTCTTCATGTTTTCTAACAAAGGAATTATTGTGTATTATATCAGATCAGATTCACAGAATTCATTTGAGAGGCAACACAGGACAGAGGCAGAGGTGACAATGCAAGAGCTGACCACTCTGGTGCAGCATACTTCTGTAAGTTTTCTTTCCCGCATTAAGTAGATGCTTGCGTTTATGGAGGTAATTGTGTCATGGCATGTCTTTCTGGGATGCTGCCACTCGTCGATCAATGTCTTTACAATGCCGTAGTTGAAACTTGGCCATTGGCTATAATTACTTTTGGAATTTGCTTCACTAAATAACTTCAATCAACGAATTCTCAGAAAAAGCATTGCTGATTTTCTTTTAACCACTGGTTTCAGTATACTATACAGTCCATGTAAATCACAGGTCTTTTTGAGAATTTGTCGGATCACTAACCTCAGTTTTTGGCTTATATAACTACAGCTGAAGAATGATGGACTCTGTTTGGGGTCTTCGCAAGCTTTAGCTTTTGTTCCTGTGATCCTGTTATAAAATCTCTCTTCATGTGCAGGAACTATATCATGAGTTGAATGCTTTGGACAGATTTGATCAAGATTATAAGCAAAAGCTTTATGAAGTGCAATCCCAAAATCTCCCTCAAAAAGGTTGGCATGGATGGACCTTTTTCTCTCCACTTTATTTTTCATTCATTTTTATGTCGTGGTAGTTTTTGTTCCCATGATGTTCAGATACTTACACATTTGTGACTAATAAGCAATATCTAAGGTGATAGTTACATTTGCATTCATAATCCTTTCATTTTAATGGGCCATTTTCTTTGTAATTGCAGGAGAAAGTCTCGCAATTTTACAGAGTGAGCTTAAACAACAAAAAAAGCTTGTCAGGAGCTTGAAAAAGAAATCCCTCTGGTCTAAAACTTTGGAGGAGGTATATATCTATGAGCCACTAGTCAAATCTGCTGAGATGTTGCATCATTACTGTTTTGAAGACTTTACTTCCAAACAATTCCCCTCCTCTTTCATGCCTCGTAGTGGACATTATTACTATTTCGGCTTTAACTCCCTCGCAACATCTATATCTATGAGCTGCCTTGATCGGTTCCATTGCCAGTTATAGAGAGTAGATGGAGGTTAACAGTAATTGAACTTGTTATTTATATGAATATGTAGCTCATCTCATTAGAGTAATTTAACAGATTTCACAATTGCATTTCAACTCATGACAATATTAGTTGCTCTTTCACAACAGTTGAGCATTATGTAACTTTCTCTATGAACTGCAGATCATGGAGAAGCTTGTTGATATTGTTACCTTCTTACAACAAGCGATCTTGGAAGCTTTTGGAAACAATGGTAGGACAATGATGTCTCCTGATGGAATTAGAAAATTTGCGTTGAAATCATAATTGGATGGATTTCCATGTCCATGCACTTATATCAGCGAACAGTAATGATGATTTCCTTTTGTTTTCCTAGATCTGAACCACAGTGTGTATGATGATATATGGTTGCTTATTTGTGGAATAATGGGTTTCATGTGGAGCTATTACCCGAAACTGTTGCCTGGAAATGTGTGCATTTATGCACTCTACCATGCATGGGAAATTGTATGTATTAGATATGCCAGCTTTTGTGACGCCTGGATAATATAAGAGGTGAATGCCATGGCAGAAGATACTATCTCAGCTCTATCTATGCACGGCATGCATCTATTCCACTGTTTTTTGAAGCACGGAAAGACACTCAGACTAGAACATATATGACAGGGTAGGATCAAGATGATTTATGCGGCAACTGATGGACATATATTCTGAACTGCAGCATTAGTTTTCGAATATTTGAACATTTTAGTGAATAGTGTGCTCGTGAAAGAACAATATGATCCTTTTCTACAATGATCTGGTCAAATATAGAAGAAGATGCCAATATAGAAGCCTGTTCTTGTTTATTTTCCTCCCTTCCATCGTAACAACATACAATTCATTGTTTCTGGCTTTGAAAGATTTGCTTTAAATACTAATTCTTAGGGACTGACAACCCATGGCAGGTGTTATAATGGCAGGCAAGGAACCTGGCAGGGGTCCTCAAAGACTTGGCGTATCTGGTCTTGCATTGCATTATGCCAACATAATCAACCAGATAGATAATATTGTAAGTGAACCTCTTAATTTCTTCATCACCAATCACATGTTTATCATAGATGGTATGGTTTTTCTGTATTGGGATTAATTCAACTTAAATATCATATGCTATTAGACTTCTCGACCCTCCTCCCTACCTCCGAATACAAGGGACAGTTTGTATCGAGGGATGCCAAGCAGTGTTAAGGCAGCTCTACGCTCACGGTTGCAGATGGTTGATTCCGAGGAAGAGGTATTTTTTTTATTCTACTTTCTTCTTCAAATGGAGATTGATGATAGGCGTTAGTTCGTACTTTTGCCCCCACGCACAAACTCATTACACAGCTGCTTTCCACCATGTTTCTCTGCAGTTCACGATGGATCTGGTGAAAGCTGAAATGGAAAAGACTCTACGTTGGCTCGCACCCATCGCCTCAAACACGACCAAGTAGGTTAAATAAATGAGAATAATTTAATTTTCCTCGTACTCCTTAAACGCGTGTAAACAAGATAAGGGTTTCATTCGGTAGTGTTTTTCACTGCCTGGCTTTTCGTTCTTTGTTCTTATTCCCTCCTTTTGAGTTTGCTTATACCCTTCCTGTTTCAACTACTGGCTCCAGAGTACATCAAGGCTTTGGATGGGTCGGAGAATGGGCGAACACCGGGTCAGTGGATGACGCTATTGTGCTGCATGTCTTTTGTGTTGTGAGGGTGTAATTCACCTATGCAGCAGATGAGTGACACTGTTTATTCTTTTTTGACAGAAATGATTTTGGCAAGAACACACCCGAAAATACTAACCTGATCCGCCTCCAGACACTCTATCACGCAGATAAGCAGAAGACTGACCTATGCATCCTTGAACTAGTGACATGGCTTCACCGGCTGATAAATTTAGTTAGACAGAGAGATCATGGTTTCTCATCTATGCCTGCTCGATCTCCAGCTCGCAAGGGACTGGTTTTCCGCACCAAGATGCAACGAATCCAATCCCAAAACCATGGTGCCCAGCTTTCTCAAGAAGATCGAGGTTTGCTAGCCAATGTGTGCCGGAGGAGAATGGTCCCGGGAATAAGCAAAAGTCAGGAATTTTCTGCAGACAAGGAAAGAGCGCAGGTTTTGACGTCGAGCAGGAGCGCCGGAAATTCACCAGTTACAAGGTTTTCAGAAAGACAGAAGTCAGAGCGTCAAAAAAGTAATATTTTGGATGTTATGGATGGCCTATAAAACACAGTACAAGACCATACTTAATGCAGTTACACTGAAGGCATTTGGTTTCCCTTGCGAGCTACGATCTCATTTGTCTTGTATATTCTTTTTTTTTGAAATTCCCATTCTATTGTATATACCTTTTATATACATGATAATATTTGTATGCAACTGTAATGATCACATAAATATTACACCCCACTGATCTCTCAGTTCCATTCCTGGAGGTATCAGAATTCAGAAGAGATGGCTGACAGGTTCTGCATTAGTTTCCGACATCAAGACGACCAGGTGCAAAAACGAAGCCACAAGAGAGGCAATCAACCACAAGAAACCAATATCAATCTTTGGCAACTTACTTACAGGGTTCCGAGGAGAGATGTGATGGCAAAAAACTTACGATTTATATAGCAGTTTTTGAGTCCGAGTTAGGATGTGTACTCCTTGTAAAAGTATGAGACAATCAGAGTTTTACTTGCTTATCTGATTCATAAATACATAAATACGTACATGTAATTTTATCTTGTATTGGTCCACAACCATGCGCAAAAATCACAAACCTCGGTATTAAAAATTTCCGATAGTTCGGTACAATGCGAGGTAAACTTGATTTCTTTTTCTCCATAGAATCAGTAAGGTCTCATCTTTGTTCTCAAATTTTAATTTTTCCCAGTTCTCAAAGAACATTTTGTGGGTTCTGTAATGTTTACTGTTAACTGCTGATGGAATATGGCGGTGAGTTTACTTTTTGAAGACCTTTTCTCTTCGGTGTTCTTAGACATTTTGGTGTTTGGCTGAGATGTTTATCATGAGATTTGGAAGGAGAAGACAGACGTGAGGATGATGAAAAATATGATTTTTCTTCCCCTCATTTGAAATGAACTTTTACATTGATTATCTAATATTGGTTAATATGCGTAGTGAAGAATTTGGAATTCAAAATCTCATATAAACAAGTTATTAGTTAAATTATGTACAAACTTGGCGAAACCTGATTTACCTTATTAGTTTCTTAAGATCTAATTAACTTAATTAAAATAGATTAAAATTCATCCGGTCAATCTCACATAAAAAAGTAAATGAGATGATATTTTTTTTAATAAAAATGATTTATCTAACAACCTATAAATTAAGCTAATAATTTGTAAATAATAAATTGATGTAATAAACCATCAAGTAAGTTTCTCGAGTTTATTCTCATTTAAATATAGCAATTGTCACACACATAAAAAAAATTCACTCAAAATTCTAGTTTTTATGTGGCAGTTTAGTCCTAGTAGACTAAGATTTTATTCATTATTTCACTTGTATTTATTTTCAATTACGTGCTTCGCTCGTCCAAGATGGTTCTCACATTTAAATTTGCTATAAGTAAGCAAAATTAACACTAGCTACAATAACCCAAGACGTCCTAGTGTGAGTGGTGATAACACTCTTATCCCTTAAGAAAGATCAAATGTTCAATTTCTTCACTTAAACTGATTATTTGATGAGCACTTTCATCCATTCAAGCTCCATCGTCAGCGTCTAAGAAAAAACCACGTTGTTTATTAAAAAAAAAAACTAGCTACAATATAAAATAACACGCGAGCGCGCGCGCGCTATTAAATGTTAACTGTTGAATTTGTTGCTGCCTGTTCAAGACAGCCATTGCACATCACTGTTAAATTTCTAGACAATGTATTCGTTCGAGACAGGCTCGCGCCTAGACTCTAACAGCAACTAGATTAATTTTTGAAGTTTAAGGATTAAATAATCATTATGGACAGGAAACTAGAAGTATCAAAACCCGTAACTTATTTGGGCCGAATAAAAATACTTTGAGATTTGGCGGTGGCAGGAGAGCTGTCATGGAGAGTTGTCATGGCTAGGCTAGTACTCCCGATGTTGGAAAACTTTAGCCACTGCCTTTGTTCAGCCACAAAAGCTTCTTTATCACAAGCACATGCCCACATCCTCAAAAATGGGATTTCACTTCCGGAGACCATTCAAATATTCTCAAAGCTCGATCATTTTGGTCACGTGATCCGCGTCTTCTCTTACATGCTCGCACAAGGTATCGTGCCTGATAGCCGTGTCTTCCCTACTGTCATCAAGACATGTGCTGCGCTATCGGCACTGCAAACCGGAAAACAGATGCATTGTTTCGCATTGGTATCTGGATTTGGTTTGGATTCCGTTGTCCTGTCCTCTTTATTACACATGTACGTTCAATTTGACCATTTAAAGGATGCTCGCAATGTGTTCGATAGATTGCCTCAACCAGGTGTGGTCACGTCTAGTGCTTTGATTTCGCGTTTTGCGCGAAAGGGGCGTGTAAAGGAGACGATGGAGTTGTTTCATCGGACAAGACATTTAGGTGTCGAGCTTAATTTGGTATCGTGGAACGGTATGATTTCAGGTTTTAACCGTAGTGGCAGCTATCTTGATGCAGTTCTTATGTTTCGAAACATGCACCTTGAAGGATTGAAGCCTGATGGAACTAGTGTTTCTAGTGTGCTTCCAGCTGTTGGTGACTTGGAGATGCCGTTAATGGGGATTCAGATTCATTGTTATGTTATCAAGCAAGGTTTAGGACCGGACAAGTTTGTGGTTAGTGCGCTAATTGATATGTATGGTAAGTGTGCGTGTTCTTCTGAGATGTCAGGAGTGTTCGATGAAATGGATGAGGTTGATGTAGGAGCTTGCAATGCTTTAGTTACCGGGCTCTCACGAAATGGGCTTGTTGACAATGCATTGGAGGTATTCAGACAGTTTAAAGGGATGGACCTGAATGTCGTTTCATGGACGTCCATGATTGCCAGTTGCTCTCAGAATGGAAAAGATATCGAGGCTCTGGAGCTTTTCAGAGAGATGCAGACTGAGGGAATCAAACCAAACTCTGTAACGATCCCATGTTTGTTGCCAGCTTGTGGAAATATTGCGGCATTACTACACGGGAAGGCAGCCCATTGCTTTTCTCTTAGAAATGGAATCTTCAATGATGTTTATGTGGGTAGCGCGCTGATTGATATGTACGCTAAGTGTGGAAGAATGCTGGCGTCTAGGCTTTGTTTTGATATGATGCCCAGCAGGAACCTGGTTTCTTGGAATTCCTTAATGGCTGGGTATGCAATGCATGGAAAGACTAGTGAAGCTATAAATATTTTTGAATTGATGCAAAGATGTGGGCAAAAGCCTGATCATGTTAGCTTCACTTGTGTATTATCTGCATGCACCCAAGGTGGCTTAACAGAGGAAGGTTGGTTTTATTTTAATAGCATGTCCAGAAATCATGGCGTTGAAGCTAGAATGGAGCATTATTCATGCATGGTGACCCTTCTTGGTCGCAGTGGAAGGCTGGAAGAGGCGCATGCCATGATCAAGCAAATGCCATTCGAACCAGATTCTTGTGTTTGGGGTGCTCTACTTAGTTCATGCAGAGTTCACAACAGAGTGGATTTAGGCGAGATTGCAGCGAAGAGAGTATTCGAGTTAGAACCAAGAAATCCGGGTAATTACATTCTTCTGTCCAATATTTATGCTTCGAAGGCCATGTGGGCTGAAGTAGATACTGTGAGGGATATGATGAGATGTAGAGGTTTGAAAAAAAACCCTGGCTACAGTTGGATCGAGATCAAGAACAAAGTGCATATGCTCCTTGCTGGTGACAGTTCCCATCCACAAATGCCCCAAATTATAGAGAAGTTGGCCAAATTGACTGTGGAGATGAAAAAGTCAGGTTATGTTCCACATACAGACTTTGTGCTACAAGACGTGGAGGAGCAGGATAAGGAGCAGATCCTCTGTGGCCATAGCGAGAAGCTGGCGGTAGTGCTAGGGCTTCTAAATACTAAGCCTGGATTTCCGCTTCAAGTTATCAAGAACCTTAGAATCTGTCGCGATTGTCATGCTGTTATAAAATTCATATCCGACTTTGAAAAGAGAGAGATTTTTGTTAGAGACACCAACCGGTTCCATCAGTTTAAAGGTGGAGTTTGTTCTTGTGGAGATTATTGGTGAACAGGTAAAACGGGTTTGTGGGATTGCTGCTATGATTCTTCTTAACAATACTGAAAGATTATTTTGAAGTTTTGGAACTGTATATTATCCAACAGGGCAAGTGTTGAACATTCATAATTAGCCCGAGGCAATCCAGCTAAACCTTTTATTTTCTTTTCACTTGATTATGCTTTTATCCTGTTAATAACTAAATTCACCTGTTGATTATTATCATATCCACACGTTTACACACTATAACTGACCATCAAAATCCAGGAGTTCTCCGAGGCCAAGAAAAGGAGGGAACGTGTGGGCATTTAGCTGAAGCAGAGATTGGTGCTAGGCATCACAATTTCCCCCGAACCATTCCGACCTGGACTGGGCTAAATGGTTAGGAGATTTTTAGATTCCTAGCATTAAGTATTGGATTCCGTTCTGAATCTCATATTTTCTTAAATTTCCCATCCTAGTCCACAAAAGACCCTTGTTTAATTATGATGATATCTATGTCACAGGAGCAATGATGACATTGATTGGTAGCCAGTGGATCATATCTTCTCTGGTTCGAAATCATTGATATATGGCGTTCTATTTCTAAACAGCAAGATGGTTTTATTGCAAGATTGTAGTTGCTGAACTAGTTTGGCTTACTACACTTTCTTTCAACTGCTTCAATATCCAAATGATCCTCTTTCACGCCGCTTCCTCTCCCAACTGCTCCTCCTCGAGCTTAGCAGTTAAAACCAGCTACGTGTGCTAAATCCCCTGGTTATATAAGGTCTCTGGTGCACGTACGTATTGAATTCATCACAATGGGGGTCTCCCAGCCATGCAGATATTGCATTCATCTCTGTGTTTTTCTCATCTTCATCGTTTCTTTTGTTTGCAACGCACAAGTTTTATCAACAGTTGCAGATCAGCATGTACTAGACGTGCCCCCTGGTGATGAAAACACGCCGGCTCGTGCTTCCCCTCCGGTTGCTGCTCCGACTCTAAACAACGTGCCTCCTTTTGGAAAACCCTTAAGCAACCAAGGGCAGCAGTCTCCACTGGGTTACCGGCAGCAACAAGAGCTGAATCAGCCTCGGTCAGGCCTTACTCAGCCACTTTCTTCTCCGAACCAGCCCCTCTCAGGCGCTAGCGTTCCCTTTTCTGCTTTGAACCAGCCTTTTGGGGCCAGTGATTCCCAAAACTTACTGAGAAACCTTCCTTTTGCCAGTGAAGTTTCTGTGGTGAGAACCTCTATTCTGGGAGTCGTTTTATTTCCCCTCGTTACATTGATGGCTACGCTCTAGCTAGTTTGCCACCATATGTAGCCGATTCAGGACCACCATCCACCGCTCTGCCCACCATGTGTTTCCAATCTTCCATCCCCTTTCCGGCGGTCGGCAACTTCCATGTTATATTTTTTTTAATTGATATATTATGTACATGTTCATGCGAGGATGGTTCCGCACTACTCCAGTGTGGAGAAACATCTGAAATCTGGACCGTAATATATTGTTTTTAGCATATTAAAATGTGTGCTCTTCATTGTAAAATGTTTTAAAGTTTTGTTATATTTGTTTTAAATTAAATATTTTATAAAATCAATTAATAAATATATATTTAATTACTAAATTTAGTTGATATATTAAGAAAATATTTATAGTCATAATGTCTTGTAAAACTTTTTTAAGTAGATTTCATCTAACTGTTTTCACCACCACCATTGACCCCTTGACCATCAGTTGTCATGGCTGCTAGTGCAGTTGCTGTTGTAGCTGCACTCATCATGGGAGCATCTGTATCAAGTATCAACATCGACCCCACCTCTTTTTAGTTATTATGGCCAGCATTATCAAAACCTTCATCACACCTTTGATGATGATGATGATTATACAACTATATTTTCCATAAAAATATTCAAATATTAAAGAATTTACATAAATATTCATAAACTATTTAATATAATTGTGTTAACGTCAAGGCATGAGTGCGGTGAATTGCTGAATCATCAAACAGCGCTGGAGATTTATCGTACTCCTTCAGCTTCTTCTGTTTCTTAAAACTTAAAAAGAGTGGTTGGGCTAGTTGACTCGAGTGGGAGGCCGAGGGTAGCGACATCACTTCGGTCTTGTACGCGGCAGCAAAATTATTAAACAACTCCGGAAAAAAACTCAAAAAGAATAAAAAAAGAGGAAGATATATATTTAATTACTATATTTAGTTGATACTAGTTGGATTGCCCGCACTACGTTGCGGGCATAGTACGGGCAGAATAAATAATCTTCATAATTGTTGAGATTAAAATATAATATTTTAGTATGTAAAATTTGATATAATGAAAAAGATAAACATCCTTTATTATAATAATAGTAAATCAAGGTCTTAACTTCTTAAATTATCATCACCATCATTGTCAAGATAATAAATATTATTTAACAAATCTCAGAGAAAAAATAATAATAAAAAAGCACATAATAACAAAAACCTAAAATTACTATTATTATTCTTAATATTTATATTATTATTATTTTAATAACGGGAAGAAAAAATTAAATCAAAGGCTTTAAAAAACCTAAAAACATTAACAAAAGAACAAATGAAAAAATAAAATAAATGAAAAAAACAATAAAAATTATTGACTTGAAAAAAAATTATTTGACCTGAAAATCTATATAAAAAAAAACATATTACACTACTTTGCGGGCGAAGTAAAAAGTTTGTATAACTGTTAAAAGAATAAAAATTATCAAATTATCCCGAGAGAAAAGAAAACCTAAAAAACATTAACAAAAGAGTAAGTAAGAGAAAAACATTAAATTATTATTATTATTATTGTTATGCTAATAATGAAAAAAAATAAAATACTAAAAAAATCATAATAACTTTGACAAAAGATCAAACAAAAAAATAAAGTAAAAATTATCAGGTAAAAAAATCACATGACATAAAAATAAAAAAGGAAAAAGGAAAAAACTAAAAGAAATAACAAAAAAAATACAAATATCAATTTTCAAATAATCATAGATATAAAATAAACTTTAAGAACTATTTTTTTTGATAAAAATATATCAGACTAACAAATAAGAAAATTTAAAAATTAAAAATCAAAACTAATATATATATATATGGACAAAAATAAGGATTATTCTTGAAATTAAAAGAAATAAAGAGATTAAAAATAAAATAAAAGTAATAGGGCTGAAATGAACATTAAAAATAAAGGGATTAAAATACAAAATTAAAAATATAAGGGCCGAAATGAAAACATCAAAGTCTTAAAATATAAGAATATTATTATTATTATTAGAACTAAGAAAATAAAAATTATTAAATTATTACAATGAAAAAAAATAAAAAAAATAAAAAAGGAAGAAAGAAAAAAACTAATATTATTATTCTTATTGAGTTGATAATTGGAAACAATTCAATAAAAAATGTCAATAAATTGTTTTAAAAAAACATCAAAATCTATAAAAATATAAAAAATCAAAATAAATAATAATAATAAATAAAAGTAAAAAAAGAAATAAAAAACGTCAAAATCAATTAAAAAAATCAAAATAAATAAAAATGAAAAAAAAAGCAAAGTGAAAAATAAAATAAATAAATAAAAAATAAGTGAAAAAAAGAAATAAAAAAACGTCAAAACGAATAAAAAAATCAAAATGAAAAAAAAAGTAAAAAAAGAAAAAAACAAAGTGAAAAAATAAAAAGGAGAGTGAGAAAAAGAGGCGCTGGCATGGGTGGAACCCTTGCCAGCGTCTCTCCCGGTGTCTTACCGGGAATCAGATGGGGATTTATTTGAGGATTTAGTGAAATTTTAAGGACCTAATTGCGTGTTTGAGGTTATGGTAAATTTTGCTTTTTAAAGTAATTATATTTTAAAATATATCAGAATAATGTTTTTATAAATATTATATCATAATTATTATAAAACACTAAAAAATATTAATTTAAACTTTTAAAATATTAAATATTTTAAAAAAATATCTAAAATAAAATAACTGTGTCATTCACTCTCGAGATTCAATCGAGACCAGCCTTGTAGATTAAGGGATTTTTTAGGGTTGCCCTTTCAATAAACAGACAGGGGCACATGTTTCTGACATGTGAGGGGAAAATCAAGGGGTGGTAAGCAATTGGTCTTCTTTAAAAATTATAGTTTAAAAATATTTTATTGTTTTTTTAATTAGTTTAAATTTAATTTTTTTTAGTATTCTTAAATTTAGTTGATATACTAATATCAAAAATAATTTTTATAAATTAAAAAAATATATATTATTTTAATATATTGAAAAAAAAAACTACTTCAAAAAATAACCGCTATTATATTTCAAAAGTAGATTTTTTTTCCTTTTAAGATGGTGTTTGAAAGTGTAGTTGTTAGTTTTTTAAAGTAATTTTTATTTTAAAATGTATTAAAATATTATTTTTTTTATTTTTTAAAAATTAATTTTTAACTCAACACATGAAAATAATTTAAAAACACTAAAATAATTCCAGCAAAACAAAAATCATTTAAAAAAACACTTTTAAAATACTTACAAAGCATAATTCCATTTAAATACTCCATATTTGCGTTTGGTAAAAAAATATTCGTCACATTAAAAGTGAATAACATGCTATAGTATAATAATAATAATAATAATAATAAGAAGAAGAAGAAGAAGAAGAAGAAGAAGAATATATAATTACCTAATAACTAAAACAGATTCACAACCACTTTCATTATAACTGCACTACCCATTGTCCATTCGCGACATCATTGCGCTAATATAAAGATCCAATCCCTGGACCTCTACAGTCAGTTATCCAGAAAAGAAAAATAGCAGCTATCCTCTCTTGATTCTTGCTGCTGTTTCCTAGCAAATAATAATATCCATGAACTCACTTCCCAAGAAAAACAACCCAACTGAGCATAAAAAATTACAATCGGTGGCCGAGCGCCTCGAACTCTCGCGCGCCTGTGTTGGCAGGGCGCGCGACAACCGCTCGGCCAAGCCCTCTCATCTGTCCATTTGCACCATAAAACATACAAAAAGAGTGCCGAATTAAAAAAAAAACCACCTGCGATTCACCGTGACAAATTGCCAGTCCACAGTGGCAATGAGTCACGGTGAACAGTAGGAAGAAGGACGATCTGTTTTAGTTATTAGGTAATATATATATATTTATAGTCATAATGTTTTGTAAAATACTCCACATGATAATAAAATAATAATAGTAATAATACTATATTTTCCATAAAATATTCAAATACTATAAATTTTACTTAAATATATTTTTCATTCATAAGACATTTTATTATTATTATTATTATTATTATTTTATTATAACTATATTTCCCATTAAACTATTCAAATGTTATAAATGTTACGTGCATATATTTTTCATTTATAAAATATTTAACATAAATGTATTAAAATATAGACTGCAAAGTATTTTATGCAAACCATACACCCATTAAATATATTAAAAAAAATAAATTTAGATATTAACGTTTTGCTCAAGACTCAAAGCACGAAGAAATCTAGTCTCGTGGGGAATTTTTCATGGGGCCAAATTAGAGAGAAAAAATTAGGAGTGGCAATTAAAAATTTTTTATAGTGAAAACTTAAGACAGCAACTCTTGTTTCCATCACTGAAATCTGACCGTTAATGATAATAATAATAAATAAATAAATAAATAAAATAGGCGTCTTAACGAGAGATACGGCTTCGTTTACTAAGAAGCATCAGGTTTGAATTCCTCTCGAATAAGGAATGAGTTCGGTGAGTTGCTAAATCACTAAACTGTATCGAAGATTTGTCGCAGACTCCTTCAGCTTCTTCTTTTTTAAACCAAAAAAGTGGGCGGGCTAGTTTACTCGGCAGAGAGGCTAGCAGCATCTCTTCTCTGATCCTGTACGCGGCAGCAAACTTGGAAACATTATTATTAGCCGATAAGGTCTTTTTCTAATTGAAGTACTTGTCTGCTACAAAGTGATTGCCGGGAAGAATCTTTGTCTTTCCTCCGCGTGATTCCTTGCCCAACTCAGTCCACTTTTCCGAGTAAAATTGGCGAGTGGATCGAGGAGGAAAGGAAACTTTCCAATAGTTCTTCACCGAAAGGAAAGGGGTTTAGGAAACTGATAGAAAATCTAAAAGCTCACCAAGTTATTTCACTTATAAAATCTTCCCTGAGAAATTATATATATAAATTATCCAAGTTATTACACTTAATTCTGACGGGCCAGATTAACTTTTAAGATAGTTAAATTGAGAAACGATTCTATTAGCTAAATCAAGTTACTGTCAACTCATAATAACTTCTTAATTAATCAACAATGGTCAGCGAATCCTTTCAATTGACCTCCGGCCTACTTACCATGAAAAAAAAAAGTTCCGACATGAATTGTATGTTTGGGAGTGTGGTTAAAGTTGTTTTTAATTCAGAAATATAGCAGAATTATATATTTTTTATTTTTTAAAAATTATCTTTGATACCAACACATAAAAATAATTTAAAATACTATTTTTTTAAATTTAAAATAAATAATATAAATAAAAAATTCATTTTTTTTTCAAAATCAGAATAACAAACACCGAATTTATCTGTACGAGAGATTAAAACCAGATTTTACAGTGCATTACGTGGTAGCTTCAACAACTGCCACGACGGAACACGTCCTTTTGTTTCCTAAACTCTGAATCGGAGTCTCTGATGTCTATTTGGAATTTAAATCAGGTTATTTTTTAAAATAATAATATATTCCGTTCGCTGACTGAAGATAAACTTTCGAAAGTTTAATTCCAATATACATATCCCGTTGGCTTTAAAATATAAATAAATCTGAATAGCCTAAAACGCACGGCATTAATTTCCTTATAAAAAGGCATGAGCAGAAGGGACCAAAAGAAAGTAAGAGAAGAGGTTGAGGGGAGGGGAGAAGAGTCGAGCCAAACTAAAAGGGGAAACTAATTAATCTCTCTGCAGAATGCTGCAAAGCAACATCGTCTAGATCTGAAACATAAGATAAGATCAAGCTGAAGTTGGTTTGCTGCACTCTGTGGGGAGATTAGATTAGTTTCCTCTTTTAGTTTGGCGGCCTCTTCTCTCTTGTTCCTCAAACTTTTCCCTTCCTTCCTTTTCTCATCCCTCTCAGATGCCCTTTTGCTCTCAGATTTTATTATAGAGCAATACAGGCCATTTATCGAAGAAAAGGGACCTTGAAATATACACCAGACTCTTTCTTGAGTTGCTCCATCATGTTATCTGTTCATAGAGAGTGTATCAAAGCTTCAAAATGGCGAGTTTATTTTCCTGACAACAACCTGTCATCACGGTTCTGAAGCTGAAGTTCCATTTCCATCTTCAACGAATCACTAATCTATCAGGTATGGCTCTTTTTTTGGAGTTAAGGGCATGTTCTTGTGTTGTTTTCATAGACTTTTATTATCCGCATCAAGCACTTTCTCCAATTAAAAAAAAAGAATGCAATGATTTCTATATTTTGCTCCACAGGCCACACATGGGATAACTAAAGATAATTTTTTCATTCATTAGATTTTCTGTTTTCTGGGCAGGGATTGTGATGTTCTTGGAGGTCAACATAATCAAAGAACAATAGGAGGTGTTTGTTATGATGGAACACGAGGTGAAAGTGCAAAGGTCGGAGAGAAAGGAAGATTAGTGTTTTCCGTACACGGAATGACCGAGAAGAAAGAGAATGGAATCTGGGGAACGACAACACAATTCCTGGGAGACGCTGCCGGTTTTGCTGGTAGTTGGGGTGTCACAACTTTTGATTTTATAGTTTAGATTTAAAAAAATATAGTTTTATAAAAAATAATAATTTTTGAAGTGTTTTTGTTAAAATTGATTTTAAAAAGCAGTTTCATATGTTTGATTATTAATTTTTTATATTGATTTTAACTTGTAAAATTACTATAAAGTGTGTGTATTAATTATAATAATAAAATATAATAATAATTCAATTAAATGAGACACTTATTTTTTTATACTAATAAACATGTATTATGTAAAAATTATTTATATTTTAATTAATTTTAGATTATTTTAATATTAAAAATATATTTTTATAAGAAAATATATTAAATAATGATATATTTTTATATTTTAAAATATATTTGTTATATAAAATCTGCTCGAGAACCTTTTGGGATAATTCTAGTATCCTACTAAAATAATAAAAATTCTAGTTTGTGGAAAATTCTAGAAGAACAAAAATAGTGAAAATATGGTGGTAAATAAGTCAAATAAAAAATGATAAATTATGTATAAAAAATCAGAATTGCAAAAAAAAAGAGGAAAAACGAGCAATTTCGTCTACAAAATGATCGTTTGTGCACTGAGAGGAAAAATAAAAACAACGTTGTAGTCTAGGCATAAAAACACGAAAAACAAATAGCAAATTGCTGATCAAGTGGGACCCATGACACAAACGGGAGTCCTTTGCGATCTTGAAATTGGTATTTTCTCAAAATTTGAATTTTTATTATTATTTTAAATGGATATGGTTTGATGGGGTGATGTTAAAAATAATTTTTTAAAAAATAAAGTAAAATTATTATTTTGATATATTTAGATAGTAAAAACACTTTAAAAAAACTACAAGAACTACACTTTCATGGCATAACCACTAATATGCTTTTTTTTCAGGCATTTTTCTTGAACCGAAGGTGAAGTGTGCCAAACGGCCACCTATTGTCAAACCTCGCCAGCTGTTTACTCACCAGGTGAAGAAAGCACGAGGAAGCAGTCGTCCAAGTAGGGTTGCCAATAGCAGCAGGGGACAAATGGTCCACAAAGAAGCCTAAACTCTACTGTCACACATCTTGCCATGTTTTGGACCTCTTTTTTTTTTTTTACCTTAAATTGTCAGGTAGTTGGATTAAGAATAAGAAAAATAATCCCAGTCATTATACAAATGAACAGTAGAAGATTGTGGGTTTTTGTTTTCATTTTCTTTATTGATTTGATTTTAACCCGATCTACGGCAATATAGAATAAAAACATCTAACTCAATCAACATGTTATTGTTTCTACTAGATAGATATATAGATAGTTGTCAATACCGTTCCGGTCACCATTTCGGTTTTTCGATTGGAACGAAACGTTCCGGTTTCAGAGCGTTCTGGTCACCATTCCGGTTTTTCGATTGGAACGAAACGTTATTGTTTCTACTAGATAGATATAAAGATAGTTGTCAATACCGTTCCGGTCATCATTCTGGTTTTTCGATTGGAACGAAACGTTCTGGTTTCAGAGCGTTCTGGTCACCATTCTGGTTTTTCGATTGGAACGAAACGTTATTGTTTCTACTAGATAGATATAAAGAATATAAAGATAGTTGTCAATACCGTTCCGGTCACCATTCCGGTTTTTCGATTGAAACGAAACATTCCAGTTTCAGAGCATTCTGCGCGTGCCTTTTCGGTGTCTTACTGTTCATATATATTTAATTATATATATATATATATGAAAAAAATATTAATTTAACGAGCATAATTAAAATTTGAATTCTTTTTTATTTTGGTGTTTTAAAATTATTTTGATGTATAAATGTCAAAAATAATTTTTTAAAAATAAAAAAAATAGATTTTGAACCCGGAACGGAACCGAGGCGTTCTAGCCGGAATTTTCGGAACGGACCAGAATTAAAACCTAGTCAAAAACAACGTCGTTTTGTCTCCATTTTCCGGCCAAAACAGAACAAAATCAACAATTATAAGATAGATAGCACAAGCTTTTACGGTCGAGTTGAATCTTGTGTAATATGAAAAATAATGCTCAAACATTATTAATGTATTTTTTTAATAAAAAAAAGAGAAAGAAAAAGCCAAGACTTGACACTATAAAATGAAAATTAAAAATCAATAGAATGAGGATGAAAGTCAAAGAAACTAAGAACCAGGATTGTGGATCAAATGAAAATTAAACACTGATGTTAATCTTATAAAACTTGATGCTAAGGTCAGTTTAGTAATTCTAGTATTTAAAAAATACAAGAAAATGTAGAACAATCAAGTCTGAAAAACATTAAAATAATCAGATGAAAATAACTTTCAATGACAATCAAGTAATTTAATCGTGACATTAGAATATAAGATTACTATAATGACCATCTTGAAATTGATAGTAAAATTTGAGCCCTTATAAAATCACCAAACTACCCTCCAAGCAGCTATGTTAATTAATTACAGGTAAAACAGCGTGGAAATTCCAGTGTGAGCTTATATCCAAAATAATTAACAGTGATGTGTTCATGCGGCGTCGTCTGGCTGGATCGATTTTTTATTCAATCAAATGATTGGGTAGAAATGCACTCGTTTCCAGAAAAAAAAAAAAAAATAAATAAACGATAGAGAGTTAGAGACCCGCACTGTCCATTTCATAGTTATTGATCCCGTCCGAGTACCGTTCGGATTTGTATTTGGAGCGGAACGTTCGGTTTTGGTACCGTTCAGATACCGTTCGGTTTTATCTTGTTCATTTTTATTTAATTATATATATGAAAAAATAAAATATTAATTTAACAAGTATAATTTAAATTCAAGATAAATGAAATTTAAATTATACAATACAAACATAATCTCAAAATTAGAAACATCTCTCAAATTCCAACAATAAAATTATTTTTTTTAAAATAAAAATAAAAAATGAATTTAATTATAATTAAAAGATCCAGAATATTTGAAATTTAAGCTACTTATTGTATGTTTTTCAAGTAATTCTATGTTTTTTTATGGTTGTTGTATTTGAAATTAATTAATGTTACTTATTATTTTTTAATGTTAGAAAAACTTAAAAAAAACAAAATGAACACATTAAGAAATAATCAATGAGTTCAAACATAACTAATTAAAATACATTCCATTACAAATAATTCAATCAAATTAATTACAAATTAATACCCCTATTTTTAGGTTAACTATTATTATAGTAATTAATAATTAATTAATTATTATTATTATTATATAATAATTAGTATAAAAACTACCCCCACCCATTTGTCCCCTTCATTTTAATAAACAAAACAAAACCCTACCCATCCCTTCTTTTTCTCTAGCCGCCACCCCCCCCAATCCCTTCTTCTTCTTCTTCTTCTGGAGCTTTGATATACGGAGCCTCGCTTCAGCTCCATGTTACAAGACGAACTACGGTAATGAGGGAAGCTAATGTCGGTGAAGCCCTCCTTCATCCTTAAAATATCGTCTTTACGCGCGAGTTTGCCATTTGCATTTCTCTTTTCTGCTTTTGAGCAACGTCGATGCGGAAGAACACTATTAGGACTCAGATCTTAATTTTTTATTTTTACTAATATATAATTTATAGGTTGAGTTTTTTTTTTTTTTTTTTAACCCGGAACGGAACGCCCGGTACGGAACCGGGGCGTTCCGGCCGGAATCCGGCCGGAATTGCCGGATCTGGCCGGAATTTTGACCGGGACAAAAACGTCGCCGTTTTGTCCCGGATTTTGCATTGGAACGGGCCGTTCCGGCCGTTCCGGCCGGAACGGAACGGAATCAATAACTTTGGTCCATTTCATTCGACCTGGCTCATGGGAATAAACAAATGGACTTGGCTCATGGGTAACGAGATCAACGTCTAAAAACAAACATTGTAAGATTAATGGAATATTAATAATAATAGAATACTAACATGTTGTTTGGAACTAATTCCTTGCTATAATTGAATCTAATTATAATATTTGATTTGGATTCAATTAATAAATAAGTTAAATTCACAAGTTTGAAAAATATAAAATTCAATTTATTATGTTTTTTTATTACTCTAGTTACTTTTATTTTATTTTTTCATAAATTTTTTATTTTTATAAAAACAAAGAACGAGTCGGGTGTTTTAGAGAAAAAAAAGTTTTGATATTGTTATTTTTATGAAAATTATAAATAAGTAAACAAATCATTTTTATAGTATTTTTAATTTATTTAAAATTTAATTATTAACCCTCAAGATGATTTTAAACATGTTCTAAGTAAAATGATTGAATTAACCTAGTTCATTTTTCTAATTAGCAAGTTTATTACAAATCTTTAAATTCGTTTAAAAAATCAATTTAATAAAATTTACTTACAACGTGAATCTTTTCACATTTAATATCACAATCATTATTATAGAATTAAGAAATTAACAACACATCAATTATACAAATGATTTAAAACAACATTAACTTAGTTCATAGTTTTATACGATAAAATATGTTCACCTAATTTGTTTTTTCAAGGACAGAAGTGGGAGGAGGATTATGGTGGCTGGGTCAATTAGCGGTTTATCTGAAGCGGTTTGACGTAAACCGAGTAATAGTATAAAATAAAAAGGATATAAAAAATTGACGCGGTTTGACAAAACCATCCCCACAAAAACTTGATTATTAAATTAAAATGAATGTAAATAACTCAGGATTTAAAACTCAGTTACGCCTTGAAAAGATTTCTCGAATTTTTTTTTTTAGTGTCTACCCAATAACAGGAACATTGTTTCAGCGATGCTCTTAAGGAATTAACAGCTTTTATTTATTTATTTATTTTATAGCTCCTGAAAAAAAAACTGCCTGGTAATATGATATTTTTCTGTTTTTTTATCTAACTATATATTAAAAAAATTGGCTGATCAAATTATTTTTTATATTTTACACTTAGCGTTCTAAATTTTAATTTTGTATGGATGTTTTTCACTTGTAAGAACTTGTGTGTTTTACTTGTTTTGCATAAAAAAATCCCCTTTCATAACTAAACACGTATTTTTTAAAGCTGCAAATATAAATATTTTTATTTGAATTATAACCATAAAAAATAATATAATTTCAAAACACACTTTTATTAATAATATTTTGTGAAAGCATTGTTTTTGATTTTGGTATACTTCAAGTAGAATAAGCAACAAGAAAAGGAATGGACTTTGGTACAACAAGAAAAGGAATGGACTTTGGTGAAGGTGAGATTGTCAATTCAAGATTGTCAATTTTATTTATTTTGTTGATATATTTTATTTCAATTAAAAAAAACAAATCAAAATAGATCTCATTTTGCTCAGAAATCTTACTCCTTTCCAAAAAATTTGCTCAAATATTTTCCAGGACATTCCGGTTCTATTTTGACAGTCCCGTTTTGATCAAATACTATCTTATTTTTGTTTTTTTAAAAGATATTATTTAGTTTTACAATATCAATCAATTAGTTCCATCCAACCTTTGGATCATACTGAATTTTTTTAGAAGTCTCCTTGTATATTTTTATATTTCAGGTTAAAATTTTAAGACATTCAAAGTTTAGAACGACTTTGTGAGACTGACGATGACATTTTTATAATTTTTGATCAAATTTGTAATTTTATTTTGAAAGGTCTTTTTTTCCTTTTTAGTTTGAATCTTTCTCAATTTTGTCGTTCAATAACAAATTTATTAAGAATAGATCCTTGTAATTTGTTTTGGTTTGTTTTATTAGAGGTTATTATATGGCTCGAGTTATGAATTTGGAAGGTTAACCTAGATCAATCCACCATGTTGTCATGTCATGATTTTTTTTTAAAAAAAAACATGTCATATTGTTTTTTTGTAAGTCACTCTATATTTGTACTAGTTGTCCAAATTATTTTTGAACTCATCAAATCGATTACATCATATATGGATTCAACTTTTACTTTTTTTCTTGTGTTTGAAATTTTAATTATATAATTTCAAGTTAATTTATTTTTAGATTTAATTAAGATTATATTTTTTGAATTACCCGAAATGACATGTCAAAATACTTCAAAACCAAAATAAATCATTTCAATTTAAAAAACAGAATATCAACCAAAACAAGATTGGCAACTTTGGTTATCCAAGGACATACCATATAGGCATAATTGTTTCACAGTTGTCATTTACTAGTACATAAACAAGATAAAACAATGTCGTTTTTATCTCGATTTAAATTTTGATCCATTCCTAATTTATCAGCTAAATACTGACCGAAACATGTCGATATCATACCGATTATGCTGTTTCAACCCTGGAAAAAAACAAATAAAAGAATATCTTGTCATGACTCGCGTATGATGATATGTTGCAAGATGTACCTGTTCACTTCATTGTCAATAGATATCATGGTAGGTTTACCAAGCAAACTAGTTTTAAAGATGGGTTCAAACCTGAAACAGGGAAATTAATACGAATAAAACACCGAAGTATACATGATTTAAATAATGCTCTTCTTTTTTCTTTTCGCAATTATACTAGCCAACATGTTATTTTTGCATCCCTTTCTTGACAAATGGATGAATATCAAGAGATTTGCTAGGAATAATGAACCAAAGAGTTTCTCTAATGAGGGGGGCACTTGTTAAACTCATAACATATTTTTTTTTTTGAAAAGTGCAGCATATCATGAATGTTGTAGTTTAATGTCTTGGAGAGTGTTTAAAATAAAAGTGTATTAATAATTATTAATTAAACTTGGATAATATCAAGTATGACTTAATTGAGGGTAATTTTAGAAATTAGGCACTATTTTTTTTAATCCAGGGATTATAATAATAGTCCTAGAATAATCAAACATCGACTTGATTGATTGAATTTATAAAATTATCATTGAATTATATATGCATACTATTTAAGGGATAAATATATAACCTGTTGTTTATAGGGTTTTTTATGATTTTATATAAGTATATAGTTATGCCTTTTATTTTTTAAGATATGTTATGTTAGACATAAAAACTACATTAAGTCATAGAATAGAAAAGTAGCACTTTAGAAATAACAATGTAGCACTTTAGAAATAACAATCTTTCTCTCTTACATGGGGATTTAAGAGATTCTCACTATTGTTGAAGACCGGACATTTGAACGTTTTACGGTTTGTAACAACCCATTTTCTTAAAAAAATATTCAAAGTGAGAAGAGATCAAATCTTTAGGTAATAAATTCCTAATCAACTATAAATCTATCCGACAAGATCTTAGAGACTTTTAAAAACTAAAAACTAAAATAAAAAATATTTTAATACATTTTAAAGTGAGAAATACTTCAAAAACAATTGTTATCACAATACTTAAATCCCTATAACAATTGTTGTCGTGTATTTTTTCTTTTACATTTCAATTAGGTACCTCAATTTTTTAGTAGTTATTATACTAAATTTTATCTTTATTGTTTCAATTACTATTTGTTTTCTTTTTAATCTTGTGATGGAGAATTTTATTCAATATTTTCTTTTTGATATTTTGCAGTTGCTTATTTTATAAATTAACTTAATTTATTTTTTTATTTGATTTTGAACTGTCAAGTCTGGATTTTTTTTAACTTTTTCTCCAAATTATCCCGGGTCCTGAATTACTTGAATTAATATGATTTTACTTAGATTATCATTATTTAAATATATATTTCATATTAAATACAATTAACCATTCCACAGTATATTATGGGGCAAAACAATAAATCTCGTATTTTTCTGGGTTACCCTTCAAAGCATTAACAACTTTTATTTTTCTTGATATATTATGTTATTATTTGAAAGTGTGATTATAGTTGTTATTTAAAAATATTTTTTGTTTAAAAATGTATTAATTTTTTTTTAAAATAATTTTTTTCAATATTATCCTAAAGATACTAAAAAATATAATTTAAAGTAAAAATAAAAATAAAAATATTTGTTTTTTTTTAAATACATTTTTTAAGCACGGACGTGTCTCGCTAACCTGTAGTTTGCTTTGGGCGAGGGCATAGTGGATTACGCGGTAGCCTCCATAACTGCCACGTATACGAGTTAACTAGAAAAAAATGGCGTCAAATAATTGTAAATACAATTTCCACGTCTCAGTCACTGCAAGACAAAAGGCTTTTTTTTTTTTGTCGTTTTTAACCAGACGTCTCGCCTTCTTTCCTTTGCAACAAGACGGCGTTCACGTTTTCGAAGTCGTACACGGGGTCGATGCGTTGTATGGCAAGAAAGTTCCAACACCAAATGATGAAATGTTTTCCTATATAAAGAAAATTGTCACAGAACGAGGAAGTCAAGAGAAATTAACTCCAACAAAGAGTCTGGTCTCTATGATATGTAAGGAATAAGGTTGGTGAGATCAGCAGGGGGGCAAAAGGGAATGAGAAAGGGCCAAGAGGAAGCAGGAGAAGTTTGAAGAGATGAGAAAAGAGTGGAGCCAAACTGAAGGAGAAACTAATGCACGTAATTAATCTCTCTTCAGAATGCTGCAAAGACCCAACATCGTCAAACGTAAGATCCAGCCGAAGTGGTTGGCAGCAATCTGCTGGGAGATTTCATTAGTTTCCTCTTCTGGTGTGGCAGCCACTTCTCTTATTCCTCAAATTTTTCCCTTGCTTCCTTTTGTCCCTCTCTAATTTGTTTTTGTTCCCCGCTAATCACACCCATCTTGTTACTTATTTTCATCAGACTGTAGATCAGAAATTTAAAATGGCGTGCTTAATTTTCTGACACCATCTTGGTTCTGAAGCTGAAATTTCATTTCCACAATCACTAATTAATCAGGTATGTACTTCATTTCTTTTGTGGGGTGGTGGTTTACGGGCATTTTCTTGTGTTGTTTGCTTGGGCTTCTATATATAACCTGCGACAAGCACCTTCTCCAGTTAAAAGCTTGCAGGGACTTCTATATTTCGCTCTAGATCGAACAAGCGGAGAAAGAGGTATGCGTAGAAACATTTTTTATGGGACTGGTTTTGTTCTTTCCATTTTCTCTATCTGACCCATCACTTTTCCAGCCTTACTGGACAGTTTTCCTATTGGTCAAAAGCTTGAAGTTCATTTATTATCGCGCCATGTCCCTTCCGTGCCAATCTTTACTTTCACAATGCAAACTCCTCACCTCTGTCAAGAAAAAGAATCGAACCTCAACATCAATCCCCCCAAAAACTCTAACCCAAGAAACTCGAGATAGAAAGAGAAGACAGGAATTGAAGAAACTCCCTCCCCCTCTCGTTCTTGTTTTCTTTTCAAGTCCTTTTAACTTTACAAGAAGTATTTGTTTTGTTGCAAGAAACCATTAGTCTGCAGGTTGGTCCGTTCAATGGCGAGCGGGTGAAGTCATTGCAAAGTAAGTCAAGAGCATCTGATGATGTTTTTAACCCGAACTCAGAACACTTACTACCCAGTTCCAGTTGCAGAAAAACCTCTTCAAAAATCATCAAAGATGTCATTATTGAAACCAAGACCCTAACACCATCCTATTAAATTACCAACAAAAGCCCAAACCTGAACTCGTTTCTGCAACCCCGTCACTTTCTCGGTGAACCGCAACTCTGACCTGGTTTTCCCTGCCCTCGCCGAGCTGCCCGAGGGACACCCTTCAAGAGATTATCCTTCACACGACTTGGAGCAACAAATCATTCCCGGGTCGGATCGAGATGCTTTTCAAAGTGAAAACGGGTCAAGAACGGGAGCCGATTTGAAGAAGATCGAGAAAACATTAAAAGAGTGGTAGAGATCATCCTTCACACGAGTTGGAGCAGCAAATAATTTCCGGGTCGGATCGAGATGCTTTTCAAAGTGAAAACGGGTCAAGAACGGTGACCCGATTTGAAGAATATCGAGAAAATGTTAAAATACAGCCCGGGTTACCGGGTGTGACCACGTGAGAGTGTTTATCAGGTCGTATCGGCTTTGATTCGTTGACTGTCGGGTCGTGATTGACTCGGTGAGGGGGGATAATGAATTGTCTAGTTGCTGGTATTTAATCGTCGAACGGTGTTGTCTTGTTTTCTTATTATCTATAAAATTGTAAAAATACGTGGAAATTATTCTCTCTCTTTTCTTTTATTATCTTCAGGGAAGTTTTTTTTTCTTAAAAAAAAATATAATGAATTTTTCAACACCATGTGGACTAGTTTGCTAGAGGTCCAATGAGATCGATGCAAGCCATGGGCTTGTTTAGCCCACCCATGCTGATAAATCCTGACTGCCTGAGTGAGTGGAGATTAACAATTGCTTTGTAGCAATACTCCCTGGAAACAGAAACTGACTCGACGGACCAACATACTCTTGTAGCTCTTGGAGATTGATCCTGACTCTTGATTGCCCAACACAACTCTAACATAATGGAGGATGTTCTTCCACTGCCCGACATAACTCTGATGTGGCAGACATAATTTATTACAAGCTATTTAATTGGTTTAAATCAAAATTATATTTAGAATATGTATTCTCTTATATTTAAATAAATGAGAAAATTAACAGCATATAAATTACAAAAATGAAATAGATAACGAAAAACTTTTTATTGTTGTGTGCAGAATCTTAGATGATGAACTGGCAAGAAGATTTCCACAAAAGCACCTAGTTTACCCATTAGATATTGGTTGCATGTATCGATTTAATTAATGGTGTTTAGTAGTTTTATGATTTATCAATTATTGTCTTTCATAAAATAAAATAAAGATTTTAATATTAGGCAAAAACATTCACGCAAACAATAATTTATCAGTTATTTTCAAGTCTCGAGACTTACAATCGCTAATTAATTAAACATATACATAAATTAATTAAATAAAAAAAATACTATTGTGGTCCTATAGTTTAGTTAAAATTATATTTATCTATCAACTTTTTAAAAATTATACTTTATAGCTTTGACTTTATTGTACGTATATTATTTTACATCCTAAATTATTTTGTCATTTTGTCATTTTATATTTATTAAGAATATAAATTATAATTTTTTAAAAAATCAATAAACTGCAATTTAGACCAAACACCCAATGCAAAGATAGTTTTTTCTATATTAAAACTCAAAACCTAATTAAACTTAAAAAATAAAACACTCACCCCCAATAAATTATTGGCCGTTATTGCATCGTACATGACACGTACAACATTAAAAAACATAAGCCACTCCAAAACCAAATCGGCGCTAGCAGCAGAGGGATTGCGTGAATGCTGTGAGGTCTACCTAAGTGTTATGTGCTTAGCCAAAGCAACCAATTAATGCATGCCACGTAACGACCAGAACCCAATCTAAGACATAATTTCAACACAAGGTTTAATTAATAAATCATCTGTTGGTCGTTGACTTCTTCTTCTTCTTCTTTTTTTCTTACAAGACAGATCATGGAATAATTGTCTGTATCTTATGAATAATGGTCGCACAAACATTCATGTCGAGTTGATGAAGTGTGTTTTACTATTTTATTTATATACTAAATTCTAAAAATATATTACTCCCGCGTGCCTCCCGCGTGCCTCCCGCGTCTATCGTAAGTCTCAACCAGCGTTCGAGAATAATTTCAATCAACCGTAGAAGGAAATTGTCTTTCCATTGTTTTATATTTTCTCTGCAATTCCCTCTTTTCTTGCTTCCCTTCCTGCTTTCTTCTTGTCTTTTAGTGACAAGGAGATATTATTAAAAACATAAAAAGTAACACTCTATTATTTTAACACAAGATTCGCCATGAAATTTATTCATAAAAAACTTTTATATTAGATATAAGAATGCTTCTAATATATTAATAATTTATTCTTAAATAGAGTAATTTATGATATCATTTGGTATGACTTTTTTTTATCATTCTTAATACATATTTTGTATAATAATCTTAAAATATGAGGACATTAAAAAACATAAAATCATAATTTAATGACTTTTGAAATGAGATTACATAATAAAATTATAATGAAAGAACCCGAGGATTGCCGGGCGTCAACAACATATTCATACCCAGAATATATTTGACATTATGTTTCAAAATTGTTTTTGGATAAATTTGATTTTTTACTTCAAATAATAAAAGATGATGTTTTTAAATTATTTTCATGTGATCATATCAAAAATAATTTTTAAAAATAAAAAAAATATTATTTTAATACAATTATAAACAAAAATAATTTTTAAAAATAACCCTCACTATACTTATGAATAGACAATCAGTTAGCAGCATAAAAAATCGAGTGAACCAACGACTTCTTCTAGCTTTCCGTGGATGAACACGCGTCGGATTTTCAAGGTGGATTCCTAAGGTGTAAATTTTCTCCAATAAATTGCAATGATGTCGTGTACAAGTTTGACATTGACCAACGAAGATCAGAAGGATTTCATGAAGCAACTCAAAGCATATTATCAATTTCATTTTGATTTGGTCAAAACATTTTTTTATTAATTAATAAAATAAAATAAAATAATGTTGTTCACTTATATATATATCCAGGGTTTACAGGCCAGTCTATGTACACTACAATTTTTTTATTTATTTTTGTAAGCAATATAGATTCTATATGGTGTGGAGAAAGCACTGTAGCTCCCCACACATAATATTATTGGTTGCAATAGTGCTTTCCCGCTACAGTGTTTTCCTCCTTTTTTTGCTTATTTTATCTTTTTTTCTTTTTTTTAAAGTCTGTATAATTTTCTTAAGCACCGTAAATTTTTTGAGATAAGCCATAGTTAAAGAGCTGAAAAAGCTTGATTGATGTTGAAGTTTTTGATCACAAGTCTGTCATAACCAAATTTGACATGTGTTTTTATCTACAAAGACAAGGAATTCAGGGTCTTAAGACATTCGAATTTAAATATCCTATAGTTAATCAACAGATAAAAATGTATGAATTAATCAAAAATCTAATAAAAATGCATCTAAAATAATCAACAGATAAATGAATAATTAACAGCTAATAAAAATGTATTAATTAATATATAATATAATAAAAACGTATTTAATTAAATTAACGTTTGCTATAAACCAGAGATTCCTCCACACAAGATGGCGTTTTCAGGAATTGGAACTTCATCTCTAACAGGAATGGTTGATGGATCCTCCTCTCCAATGCCTCTGACTCGCAAGTATAACTCTTGCCCTAGATACCATCTCTCCGCATCCTGTGATCTCAGATTCCACAACCCTTGATTGTCCAGCATGACCATCACTGCCGTCCATCCGAATGGATAAACCTGTCAAGTGATCACAAATTTGTGATAAAAAGAGTGTCAGGCATATCGTTTCACATCCCTGATCAATAATTGGTGTTCAATGATATGCAAGTCAACAAACCTGAACTGTAGAACGAGAACCTGCATCATTCAAGTTATACGTTGCCTTCATATCCTCTTCCCACGATGATGTTCCAAACTCCATGCTGCAATTGGCATTCACAAATTTTATTGAAGTAGCATATATGGATCAAAATAAGCATATCCCACTCATAAATGGCTCTGAAAATCGCACTAAAACATGGAGCATAAGCCTCACCCAACAACAAAGAAGTTGTAGCCATCAAGGTGCCATGATTGCAGATATGGGGTAGGATTTTCAAACACCAAATGGTAAAACTCTCTGTAATTTGCATTGATAACTGAAGCACCCAATGTCGAGATACCATTATCAGTAGGGGTGTCTGGAAAATTCCCTGTCCTCGACGCTTCAAGCTCGAAATAGTCTGCCATCTTCAACGGTGTACCTTGATGAACAAATGACACCCCATTGACTGTATACAGGTGTCTATTTGTATCGATCTCACCGTTCCTGAGGACTATTGTACGGGATGCGTTGATGCTGCCATAGTGATATGAACCTTGAGGATTTGGCCTAGCAGCTCCAGCTGACAAGTTCCACCTGATCAAGCACCAAATTGTCAGCTTTTAACCATATGTTATTCATGTTTTACTTGGGATTAATTAGCGATGCTTGCCTTATTGAACGAGCTTGTTCGATGGAGTAGAAATAATCATGTAACTGTGGTCCTGAGGGAAGTGGGCCGGATGGAAAATCATCAGAGTTCGGGTAGCGAATGACGCCTACTCCAAAAAGCTCGGCAGCTGTCAAGCGGGAACTGGCAACCATGTAGTAGGACTTGCCACAAGTTTGATTCTTTGCTGTGACTAAGACCGAGTAGGATTGACCGACATGGATGTCCAGACTTCTGTAAGTTTGCTGTGCTGTGTAAGACCCTTCTGTCTCCACCAACAGCATTAGATGATCTTGAATCCTGAAGTTGAAAGAAGTTTTCAAGCCCACATTTGAAATCCTTAGCCTGTATGTAGCCCCTGTAATACAACAAGATCATGATCAAAGAAATTGTCCCTCTGAATCCGTAGTTTCTGCTGTCGATTGAACAGCAAAACGTTATACTAATGGCTCGCTGGTGCCCAAAACAAGAGCTTACTTAGCAGCTAAGGTGATTAAAATGCGGACGAGCTTAGATAGGAAAATGAAAACAAGAAGGAAACCTTTCCTAACTTCATTTGTTTCTCAAGGTTCCATTTGGATTGGAACTGATCAAGTGCAACTTGGCTCTAAAATACTTTATATAGCTTGAACGACAATCAGCATGACAAAAAATTTAGGCTTGATATGTAATTGAAAGAGTGTAAAATCATCAAAATAAGAAAATTCAAGTAGAATAGAAATCAAAATCACCAACATGAGGATATTTTGAATAAATAAAAAAATAAATAAAGAGAGATAAACTTGACTCTTAAGAAAGTAGTATAAAATAGATAAGCTCGGTATTGAAAAGCCTAACCAATTCTAGTACTTGAATTAAAAAAATTCAAATTTTAATTTAACTACTCGATAATAAATACCAATATTTTTAAATAAATAAATATAGTTTCCGGAATAAATGGATGAATTTCGAATTCACTTCCGCAAAAAACAAGGATGAATTTCCTGAATCTCGGAGAACATTGACACATAGATGTACCCAAAACAAATTCATTGTAGCAATACTTCTATGAAGACCTGGACACATTATTCATCATATTATCACGAAGACTTCACCATCAGGATGAAGAGAAAATGCCGGTTGAAGTGAAAACAAGCATAAATTATATGTGGATTCACCTGGTTCAAATTTAAAAACTGTTTGGTTAGGACCCCGTCCATTGATAAGAATTCCAGTTGGATTCTGAAGTCCAGTCCCATTATCAAGCGAAGCCCTCAAATCCTAGAAGAAAAAAGACATATATAATCATAATCGCTGTAACAGTTTATACGTGAAAATGTAATGGTTCCCTGGAAATCATACCCGGTGATCTGCACTGTACCAATCTCCGATGAGGACATCAATATCTCCATGAGGTTGTGGGAATGGAATAGGAATGACCTCACGATTGTTCACACGAATGGGACCATAGCCACCTGCAGCTTTATGCAGGAGAAGTGATGGGAAATAAAAGAAACTTCCAATCTGATCCTTCACTTGGAAACTGTATGTCCAGTTTTGGCCAGGTAGTATCGGACAGTTCGTCTCCTGCACTCCATCTTGCCACGAATTCCTTCTCATTTGCAGCCCGTTCCTGCATTATATATTCATGAACGCTCACGCTGTCCTTAATTACATGGGCTCTAAAGATAGAAGAATCTGTGCTTGATTGTAAGTGCTTACCATGTCATAAGAAATGGTTCTGTCAAGTTGTTGTGAACATTGATGTTCAGCACATCATTTGTTGTCGCATTCAACAATGGTCCCGGAAATTGATCGTTGATCACAATCACCTGCATAATTGAAAATACAGAAAAGGGAAACAAATTTCGAACACATGAACACTAGAAAGTACGCCCAGAGGGTGAAAGTAGAGATTGAAGAACCTGTTTGGGAAGAGCAAGAGGAGCGCGGTGAGAGAAGGAAACTGTCCAGTCATAAGAAAGCGATTTCCCACCTACCAACACAGCGAGAGAGGGGAGGTAGAGAAGGATCAGGCTGAAAGGACTCATTTCTACGTTCTCCCTCTTCTGGTTTGCTCTCTGACTATGCCATGGAATATAACCTAAATATACTTCTATCAACGTAGAACTCAACTAGAAGAAGCCAACTCGTAAAACTAGACCTCTTTATGTATATAAATTCCTTTGTTTTTATCATTTATAGATGGATTCTAGATAAGTTTTATTTGTGTACAGGTTATCCACGAATACAACATTTTTTAGATATTGATTTTGTGAATAATATCGTATATAAATCAATTTCTATCTCCTATTCTCCTATTAATCTCTTAGCGTAAGAATATATCTATTTATTTATGTATTCACGCATGCTTCCGTGTATAATGGTAGTCACAAGCCCTACCATTGAGTCCACTCGTGATCAACTCGTGTTTTAAATTTCATGTTCATCGGCAGTAGCACTTAGCAGAGAAATGGGTAAACAACATTTTAGTAACCAGTCCTTATCATTTAAAGTTTCTTTTTTATAACTCGAAACCAGTCCTTATCATTTAAAGTTTCTTTTTTATAACTCGAAACCAGTCCTTATCATTTGAAGTTTCTTTTTTATAACTCGATTCATGATGATGTCCTTTTATGTTTAAATAAAAATTACCAAAAAAATAAAATCTCTGTATTTCATAAATTATTCAATTCAGTCTCACAAATCATAACGTTCTAATTTTTTTTAAGTAAATAATTTGAAATAACAAGAAAAACTATAATTTTAAAAAAATCAATTTAACAGCAAAAACAAACACCACTAACTACAAACGAGATGATTTCATTCATATTTGATGGCGCTCTGGCCTTCTTGGTCTGCCCTCAAAGTTGACTTCCGCTGATCGGTGACATAAACCTGGTATGTGCTGACTTGGAAGCTCAGATATAAAAGACTTACTCTGGGCAAGCCTCATTGTTGGTCTGCATTTCTAGGCCTTACAAAAATGTTATCTCATTGTTGGTCTGCATTTCTAGGCCTCAGGGAGCTAGAGATTCCTCTGTAAATCGATCCAATCACCTTGCCTCAAGATCATGTTACTCGTAACGAAATCAAAGCCTCGAGACAAATGAACGAAGGCATTATAAACAAACAGCAAATCATCTACTGATCACATCATAGCAAAAGGAAAAGGAAAGGGAAAAAAGAGAGGTATTCTCAGATCACGAGCACTATCTTGTAATCCTCCTTGCTGGTAAACAAGATAGATCTTCTCATGTTATCTATTTATTAAGTGAACTTTGGGCCTGGCATAAAAAAACAGCAGTACCAGGTGGCTAAAGTTCAACCAAATAAACCAAGAATAAATTCAAAGCTGGTGGTTAATCAAATGTCAATCCAAGCTCCCAAAAAAAAAGGGTCAAGTGTTAATCAAATCAGTCGAAAATCAGCATTCCTCTACCACAATTTTTTAAATACAAGCTCCTTGCATGGTTTTAAGTGGGATATCTCCACTTGAATTTCTTTTTCATTTTTATCCCCTCTTCCCCACCACTTTGTTCTAGTAAAGTTCAGGTGGTTCCCTGCATCTTCCTCGAGTTTTTCAAACAATCAGTAGGCTACAACAACCAGCTGTCAAAGCATGCACAAGAAAAAAATATGGTAGGCCAAACAATACATCCACCTATTATTTTACATGTGCTCTAATAAACTCCTCCACCTGAGATATATCGCCAGTCAAACCAGAAGCTTCGCCAACGGTAACTTTATTAATGCATTGTGAGAATGAAAACACTTCACCAGGAATTCCAAGAGCATAGTCATTGGCGATATCAGCATCCGATACTCCACTCCTTGACACCCGCAATTTTTCACTGAAAGATAGAAAACAAATGGATTAAGTATACTTGCATCTGCATTTAATCACAATGAAATGCATAGCAGAGAGAGAGAGAGAGATGCTAAATGGGGTTAAAGCAAAAATCTTATCTGAACCACCAAACTATCCAATAGTGCACCAAGTAACAAGCACAATGGTTACATTTTCAAGGGAACAAGCAGCTGTAGAAAGGTCCCATCCAGTCCTTGAGTTTTAACTAATGTATGGGTTACAGTTTGTTACAATGTGAAAGACTTGTAAAGCAACAAGACTTAACTATCACCCAAGGCACAAGGCCCAACTCCAATAAAATCACGCAATTGTCTAAAAAGGTGTATATATTTTGCAAAAAATTAATAACAGTAAAAGCTGGCTTCTCTAAATAATATCTTCCTACAAAGGCTTGAACAAAATATATGTTTCACAAATTCATACATATCCAATTCCATTTATTAAAAACCCCAGTGTCTAGGTGAAAAGGCCTTTTCTTTTGTCTTTATATAGAGAAAAACACAAATATCATTAAAACAATACCATATTGAAATCATATTTAAAATAAAACAGAAAATTATATGAGCTTGAGCAATTTGCAAACCAGACCCTACGATGTTCCATCCTTGAATGTATTATTAAATTGACACCATACTGTCAAGTGTAGATTTTGAATAAAAATTGCCCCCTACACCTGGCACCTTGCAAGAAGCATTTTCCTAGGCAGCACCCATGCAAATCACCTTGCCTAGAGACAGAGGCATTACAGGGGTGCCTTGTCTCGCCTTAGCACCCAGGTAATTGCCTCTAGTATCTCATATAATGGCTTTGCATTAACAGAGGGGCATAAAAGCCTAACCGACCATGTGATCACAACAACTGCTCATTGAGATGCCAATAGGAAATTATTAATCGGAAATCCAGGACAATGGAGAAAAGAAGGAAATTGAACGCACATTTCTTTCTCTAACTGCTTTCGGATGAATTCCTTGGTATGTGCTGTCACTTTGTCTGTCTTGTTACAGCAGATGAGAACTGGAAGTTTTCTTTTCACAACACTTGCCTTGGTCAAAATATCATACAGATATCTGTAATACACAAGCCATCAAAATTAAAATACCACATTTCTATATCTTCAGAGTGCAAGTACATGTGCTTTATCTGAAATTATGTGTTGGAAGTTTGTAATTACTCTGTGACTGCACTCAAGTTGGGTAAGAATTCCAAAGCATCAACAACAAACACGATGCCAGCTGCTTGAGGCAAGAACTCGTCTAGTTTGGGTCGAAGACGAGAATGACCAGGAACATCAACAACATGTACAGGCTTTATTTTCCCCTTCTGTTGAGGACATAAAGTGGAAAAAGGAAGGGTTAGTACCACCTAAAATGCGTGGCTGAATTTGGAAAATATTCCCATTTCATGTCATGAGAAATCAACACAGTCTAGGTTAAATTTGAGCAGATCAAGTTAAAATATACCACCTTAGCACTCTCAGAATGTAGTAAGAAAGTGCCCTCATTTGGTTCCATTGATGTGACAGTACCCTGATGTGAAGAGCCATCTCGAAGCTGGCAAATGCATCAGGGATGTAAAAAAAATAAATTAGAACAACAACTGTAAGGTACAAACAAGATTACTCTCATAACTAGACTATCAAAAGTCAATGATCAAACTCTGAAATTTCAAAGGAATGTGGGGGGATTACTTGATAAAAAAGAACAGTTTTGCCACTCCCACTAAGCCCAGAGAGCACAATGGTATTGGATTTTGTGCGTTTCAGCAAGCGAACTGCAAAGAAAAGTAAGGGAAATGGTTAAATATGATTCCAAATCCAAACATCTAAAAAAGTAAAAGATGCAATCTGCATTTTGCTTTTCTTGAGACATTTGCTAAACATAGAAACACAAAACAGAGAGAGAAATAAATTCATGAGGTCTATTCAAATAACAAGGATAATCCTCCCCGTTCCCAAAAACTAGCTCAATCCCTTGTAAATAGGTGGTGAAACATCTATATTTTCCATATGATATCTTCAAGAGAGCCCTAGTTACACTTTAAAACCAGTCCTGCCATGATTTTACATCAATTTACATCCTTTAGTTCTGTAATCCTAAACAGCAATCCTGCCCACATAGTTAAATTTACATGGAAATGAAAGAGAGTTTTACATGAACAAAAGTTGCAACACCAGACATCCTTTGGAGATGTTGCTGCCCAAACCCATGATATTCTTAGTAAGAAAGAGGTCCAATCGGCCAGTACGGACAGAAAATTACAGGACACATTGCAATATCAAGTTCTCTATTCTTGTTTGATTCTTCCTCAATCCTGACACTACATAATTCTGCTTCACTTTATGAGGTCAAAGATTTCCAAATTTCACATAATCAACACTAACTATCAAGTTGTGTGCTTAAGAACAATACCATTAACTTACAGCAGATAGAAAATCAACTAATAAGCCTTTTTCTTTACGCTACACATTTAAAGATAACACAAACATTTGCAAACGGAAGTAGAAGATTACTTATTAAGAGCAAGAGGGTGGTGAAAAGCAAGACAGCGACAGCCGCGTACAGTTGAGTAGGAGGTATTTGATGTGCATATTCAATCCCCTGTCGCAGCCATTGCTGCGCTTCGGTTTTCCACTGCTCTATTCCTTCCATTTTAGATGCTGCAAATCCACGTTTTAAAGAAATTGAACCCAAATTTGATGTAATTTAACAAATGGGATTTCAATTATCAGCCAATTTCTCGTTTCAGAAAAGAGAGAAAAAAAACACTGACAGATCGAACCAGAAAATAAAAAAGACCCACCCAAAGAAAAAAAGTGCTAGAAGGCTGTGAGGCTCACCGCTAACCCGCAAAGGAATCGGAGTTGAGGAGGGTCGGTTTCTTGTGTTTTTCCGCCGTTACTGGGGTTGTCACAGTCGCCGCTGCTTCTCCTGTCCTTATCTCCGCCGCTTGTCGCCCTTCCGGAAGCGTGGTGGTTATCGAAAGATAGGGAGAGCAGAGAGAGAATGATTTTTTTACCTTTCTTTATTTGGATTTTTGTTTTTGTTTGGGGAGAGCAGAGGGTTTTTTTTATTATTATTAGTAAAACACGAACGGTTAAATGTAGGGAAATTAATATTGTAAATTAACCCTTCACCCCCGTGTTTTAAATTTACAGGTTAGTTTAGTTCCGTAGGTAAAGCGGTTTTGATTTTTGTTTTTATAAATTTCTCTTTATAAATGAATTTATTGATTAGAAGTCTACCAGCGAATTTGCCCACGCGTTGTCGCTGGTTTTTATGTAGAAAAATAATTGATTTTTAACATGTTGTAATTTTTTTTAATTTTTTTAAAATTATTTTTGACATTAGCACATCAAAATCATGTAGAAATAATTTTTTTAATTTAAAATTGAAAAAATTTAAAATTTGTTTAAAAGCGATTTTCAAACGCATTACCAAACACTCTTATCATATCTCACCAAAATCATAGTTCAATCATTTTTTTAAAATATTAATGAAAAACGAAAACTACATTTCAAATCACTGTTTATTACTGTTTGAAATTGTGATATCCTTTGGTTATGTATAAAATAATAGTCATGGTGCACGTGAGCTAGCTTAGACATTCTAGTTATAAAAAAAATTTATAAGTTGAAAAAAATAAAAAAACAATGTCAAAGGATTATTCGTGACACGTGTAACCTACCCCGGTTATTAAAAATATATATATGCGAGGAAAAAATTGTGGTGCGTGTAAACTGACCCGGACACCGTGAGTATATAAAAAGAAGAGGAAAAACATTTTTAAAATATTAATAAACAGTGAAAAATGCAAAAAAAAAATTAAGTTCAGAGATTTATTGCGATGCGCATAAGCTGACCCGGACACCCCAGTTATCGAAAAAATGACTGAAATAAAAATAAATAAAAAACATCAAAATCAATAAAAAAAAAGAAAAAAACATAAGTGAAAAAAAAAGAAAAAAAAGTGAAAGTGAAAAAAAAAGTCAAAATCAATAAAAAAAATAAAAAAACAATCAAAATAAATAATAAAAAAAACAAAGTGAAAAAAAAGGAAAAAAGTGAAAAAAATGAAAAAAAAAAATGAGAGCAAAAAGCGTTTGGCAGGGTCGAATCCCTGCCCAGCGCCTAACCTTCACCCCCCTCCACATGCTTTTGCTAATAAGCTACATGTGTTTGTTAAAAATAGTATTTTTACTTTTAAAAAATTGCACAAGATGTTTCAGCGTTATATTTTAGCTATGTGTATAATGACATGGGAAGAAAGAAATGAGTGTGAAATATAAGGACTTAATAACTAAATATTTTAAACTAGACGGTTGATTAGCTATTTCACTGAAACTCAAGGATGAATTAATAATTTCCTTTTGATATCTTCTTTTTCTTGCCCCCGCTTGCGCTCTCTTCTCTCTCTCTCTCTCTCTCTCTCTCTTTTGTGACTTTGATTTTTCGTTTTCTTTTCCAATTTCTTCCTTTTTGTCAGCTAACAAAATATATTATATAGTAAATTTTCGTATCGAGAAAAAAATCAAGTTAATAATATAAAAATAATTAAAAAAAGTTTAGTATCTATTTTTAAGTGTGGTTGAAATTATTTTTTAAAATATTTTATTTAAAATTATTTTTAATATCAACACATAAAAATAATTTAAAATATTAAATAATAAATTTTAAAAATTTCAGAAATGTAATGTCTAACAAGGCCTAAAAACACAATAGAATTGTTGGGCAACATCTTTCCTCGGTTATTGCTGTAAAACTTGCATTAAAATTTATAAATTTATTATTTTTATCGCTATATAATGATTTAGAGTTATTGATTATTTACTTTTTATTTCTGCAAAAAAAAGTGTTTCAAAACCTAGTTATATATATAGATATAGATATATTAGATTAAATAGGCAGTAACTTGGAAGGAAAAATGGTAGGTGTGGATAGCATAGAAGATTATGGATTTGATTGATTATATTTTCTTATTGAGCTTCGGAACACTGGTTGGGCTGCTGATGCAAGTTTTTTTCTCGGTCCATGCTTGGACAGGATAGAGATTGTATTGCTTTAGCTGGTCCTGGTTGATAAGCTGGTCCAATACAGAGTCTGGGCTCGTCGACTAGGTTTGAATCTTATTTATTTAATAGCCTTATTAACACCCTTTTAGTTTTTTATTTTGAGTTATATTTGGATGCATTTTAAAAACATGCTCAACTTGAAGAAAAAATAGTTATATATATAATAAATTAGTTAAATACTCACAGTGCTCTTTATAAATTAAATATAAAAGGCATGTAACTAAAAATAAAAGTAGAGGTAAAGAGAATATATCAAACATCTTGTCAAACTATAACAAGTAGGTCTTCTCATTAAATCAAATATTAACCTAGATAAAGGTGAGGAAAGAAAGGTCAAAGATGCAATTTTATTAGGATTGTGTTTTTTTTACTATTCTTGTCAAACTCATCATTTACTTTCCTTTTTTAATATTTAGTCGTCGGACAACAGATGTTTATATAATGTATTATTCAATCTAAATATTTTTTTTTAAAAAAATAAAATTTAATTATTAGACATAATTTCCACACAACAAATATTCACAGTGCTTGTTTGCCACGACGTTTAAAAATAATTTTGAAAAAAATATTATATTTTTGTATTTTTAGATGATTTTAATATGATGATTTCAAAATTATTTTTAAAAATTAAAAAATATTATATTAATATAATTTTAAATGATAAGCATTTTTAAAAATAATATCAATTATACTTTCA
This sequence comes from Salix exigua, assembly GCA_032356905.1. NCBI lineage: Eukaryota > Viridiplantae > Streptophyta > Magnoliopsida > Malpighiales > Salicaceae > Salix > Salix exigua. The sequence goes on along the minus strand of CM063589.1, from coordinate 1,446,687 downwards.
ATCAGAACATTTATACTTTAACACTAACTATTAATGAATATTTAATTTTCAATTTTTAATCTACAATAAAGAAACAGACATTGTAGATCAGTTAAATATCTAGAATCGCATGATTTTTGGAACATGTATTGCAACCATATCCAAGGTACAATCTACATTATAAACTAACATGATGAAATTAATAATATTTGAGGTTGTGCCTGTAATTATATAAATATTTTTGAAACAATGAATTTCTAAATATTCTTGAAAAATAATTTTTTATTAGTTTTTAAAATAATTTTGATTGTACTAGATTATTTTAAATATAATATCTTTAATTAAAAAAGATTTAATATATTTCTAAATTAAAATTATTTTTTTAAAAAAATAGCTTTAGCCAGATTATCAAATTCTAACGTGGTGTTGCAGCTGCTCGCCAGAAAAGAAGAGAAGAAGAAATTGTTATGTTCTGAACCTGACCGGTCGGTCAAATTAGTTTATCCAAGCTGGAATCTATAAAATTTGCTAGAAAAGAAGACGGAAATTTATGGCTAACTTGTCTCTCTGTTACTTTTAGATTTTTTTGAAATTGAGTTGATGTTGTTTTTAAAATTATATTTTATTTAGAAATATATGAAAATAATATTTTTTATTTTAAAAAAAAATTATTTTTGATTTCAATATCTGAAAATAACTAGAAAAAATAATTTAAAATAAAAAAAACTCAATTTATTTAAAAAACGTCTTTGAAACAAAATCGGAGGTGGTCCACCGTCTATTTCATGAAAGCCGGACACGCGTCCATCCTTAGCAGAGAAATAAACGGATCCTCTGTATTCACGTGCTCAGCACGTGTATCGGGAAGCCGAAATCTCGAAACCTGGGGCAGTTGTTGCCCCCAGAATTGCTGGATGATGAGATCATCAATGTCACCGTCTTCCCTGTCTTTTCCAGACAAAGCGGGTTCCGAATTAACAAATTCTTTTTTTACCGAACAATCAAAATTAAAGATTCCAACTAGAACCCATGTGCCATCGACAGCAATTCTACCCTTCAGCCCCATGTTTCCTAGTTACTATACCACATTTTCACCCGGGTTTCGTTTATCCATGGACTCCTTAATCCTGACTGGATCCTACAACCCGAGAAAATCAAACCTGACCAAAAACCCGGACAAGGAATTTGACGGTGAAGCTTTCCAAGAGAAGGCGGCTACATGCTACTGCCCACAGAGCTAACACTCAACAGTAGAATCACCTGACTCGGGTCCAACGACGATCGAGCCGGCTAATGCATTGTGTTTTTGCTAGCCTACAAGGGTTCTAGCCCAGTGGTTTTATTTCATATTTCAGTAGCAGTATTTTTTTAGTGTTAACAAATCCAAAGCTACACCGCCGAAGCAAATATATATTAAACTAATTAGGCTCAGATCTTTTAAGAATCAAAACCAGGGCATATAACGGCTAACAGTTAACAAAGTCCGGACACGTCCAAATAAGGTATCGATCCTTTACTGGACGGAAAAGTTTTCTGCCGCTATTGTTCTAGTTTTTAATTTCAGCCGGATACCTTCCATACCATGTCCATGGCCTTATTTTAAGCTTCAAGGGGATGATTTGAAAATGCTTTAGAATTATTTATTTATTTATTTACTGTTTATGTTATGTTTTTGAGTTTTTTCTATATTTTGATATGCTAAAGTCAAAATTATTTTAAAATAATAATAAATTATTACCCATAACACCTCCAAAATAACATCCAATGAAATGAACTCCACTTGAAATGAATCTATGGATTCATTAGAAGGACGTCTGCACCAAGAATTTAGAAATGCTAAAATGACCGTTGTTATGTTAAAACATTTCCTGGTCTTTTCTTAACCCCGAGCATCCCAATTCAAAATTTAAATTCCTGTAGAAAATATACATAGAGAGACTTTAGAGAGGAAAATCAGTCAATTCCTACACCGGTCAACGAAAATTAAGAAACTAAGCTATAAATTTTCAAATAAAAAGGATCAATTTATGATTGAATTTAAAATTCAGGGACTAAAGACGATTTACTCAATGAGTTTCGAAAGGGATGCTTCTAGAAAGAAATTCACAAGCATCCAAAACATACCGTGGGCTGGAAGCGTATTTGTCCGCCTGTAAGGTACCAGATTCTTGTAGCGCCGACGGTTTTCTGAGTCAGCATGTGACACAGATCCAAAAAACATCCAAATGGATAGGACAACGAGAGTTCATTAACCAGCAAAACTAACCATGGTTAACCAATCCCCAATCTCTCTATATACAACAAAGTCACCCGTTCCTCGTCTCCTCAACATTCTTCAACAACACAACAGCTCGGCAAAACAAGCACACTTTACTTTCCAAACATGGCCTCCACAACTTGTCTTACATCTCTTAGCTCCTCCGCATCTCCTTTTATTGGCTCAAAAGTTTCCGCCAATCAGCCTCGTTCACCACCACCGTCTCGCGTCAGCTTCCGCCCTTTTCGAGTATCCGCCGCCTGCGCTTCCACCGCCGAGAGACCCACGTCATACATTGCAACGCCAACATCAGCCTCATCTCTTTACGAAGTTCTTGGAATTCAAATGGGCGCTACGTGTCAAGAGATCAAGACTGCTTATCGAAGACTGGCTAGAACTTTGCATCCTGATGTTGCAGCTAGCGGTCAAAGAGAGGACACAACTTATGAGTTCATGAGAGTCCACGAAGCTTATGAAACCCTGTCTGATCCTGAAAAACGTGCAGATTATGATCGCTCCCTTTATAGACGAGGAAGGCAAACGGGCTCCCCGTTTGTGATGTCTGCTGCCACTGTAACAGCAATGGCAACAGGTTATGCAGCCGCTGGATTTTCTGGGTATACAAGTCAGAGATGGGAAACTGATCAGTGCTGGTAACTAGGAAAAGAGGCTGTAATCCTAATCGATTTTAATCTCTTAGATTTCTAGATGAATTAGTAAGATACAGTATTAACCCCAAAATCCTCAAATATTAGGGATTATTTACTGTTGTAAATAGTCAAGATTGGACCTCCATCTCTTGTATCATGTCCCAAGGCGGCATTTTTTCAGCCTGGAATTATGAATTCTTACTTATGCTAATGCTATGATTTCGATGTGTCGAATTGTATTTTTTTCAGCCTGGAATTATATGGATGTGTTGAATAGAACAGTAAAATTCAAGTATTCTATTTTGGACATTACAATACATACTACTAGAACATCCTCCATCTCAAGGAAATTGACTTTTCTTTGTGCAGACGAAGAGGAATGGACTTGGATTCTTGTTTATATCGGTTTGAGATGGATCTAGAATGATAGATCATAAAAGCCGAGTCAGACCTGGAAGATTCAAAATTTCTCTCCATTATTGACGAAGTGTCCAATGTCTACAAGCCATATGCATGGATGTGGAAGTGCCCGGTTTCTCTACCTTTGAAGTGGCAACGCAAAAAGATAGCGCGGTTCCAAAAAGAAAAGGCAAAAGCAAAAACAAGAATAGTGACCCAAAGACAGGTTTTGCCAAACAGAAACATCAAATACACCGAGAGAAACACAAGTTCTAAGATTCACTCGCAATCTTGGCTTGAATCGAAATACAGAGCGAAAAAACCAGCTCGAAGCACTGAAAATCCATGCCATGTATTAGCAAGCAAGACATCAAGTCCAGGAAAATATACAAATACGATGTGAACTAATACCCATTTTCGCTCTCCAAATATACAACCACTGGTCTACAGCTCCCTGAATTGTTTTTTGCATTAGACTCCAAATTTGGTTGATTACAGGACAAGGCTAGACTCATCTCTATTAGTGTCCATGGAAGCATAGCGAGCAAGCACGTAGCAAGGGCTCGATTAGCACGGCCTTGAAGTCAATGACTCGGTCGTCTACTTGTCGGTGTCCCGCTTTTGGTTGCAATTAGCTGAAATGGGACCAAACATCCTTTCCAGACGCGGAATCTCCAGAGGTGGATGAGATGGCAGCTACAACCACACGGATTAAGCTCAGCAAGCACAGCTCAGTGTTGGGTTAAACGAATCAAGTCCAGTGTCATTCAGGCTGGCAAATGGATTAAGTTTTCAAGTACCACAAGTATTCCATACACACGGACCCTTTTCGCTACTCTGTGCGTCTTGAGATGCAAAATGTTTTTAAATTTTTCTTGAAAATTCAGTAAATTATTTTATATGTATTTTTTAAAAACTAACATGTCAAAATTATAAATAATAATAATAATAATAAATAACAATTTAATGCCTTATCAGCACAAATATATATTTTTTAAAATATATAAAAAACAAAAACCACGGCACTACTCCCAAGCAAGTTTTCCCTGTTTATGTTAAAGGCAAGCCAATAAAATATTGACAGGGACATTGCTACTCTTTCTTCGTCCGTAGTTCCTGTTTGTTTTTTGTTCTGGACACATTGCAATTTCTTCCACGACACCATGTTCTTATCCACATCCATGGACCCACCGATCACCGTCTCTGAATTTCTCGTCGACTAAACTCTGCCTCGCATTAATATGACTGAAAATTATATGGAATAATTTATCTAACAATTTGCTAAGGTGACAGCGACAACCTTAGTATGGTTGATATTAATTTACATATTTATGGAATCATTATTATATATAAAAATTAAAAAACTAATCCAGCCTTAGTCGTTTCCTACTCCATTACCCCGCCTCTTATTTTTCTCACGATTCTCTCCGGTCAGCTTTAACGTGGTTTTGCATCATACCCCTGAAATCTGGATCGTTAAAGGTGCAGAAGTACATTGAGATTTAAGTTTTGTATTTACTATTATAATAGTATTATCTATACTTGGTGATCATCTCTGAGTCAGCTTGACAGTTTATCTAGACGATCCTATCCTATACTGTCGGAGCAGTAGATGTTCGTCTTAGGTTTTACTGCAAGCTTTGTCGACTTGAGACAATTTATATCAGGAGATTTGTCTTTTGTTACTTCCTATTTGTGAGGAGTCATCTCGGCATGAAATGGCACTCATCTCGTTATTTTTAATAGCCTTTACCTGGTATTGATGCAAAGATCAGCTTTTAAAATGCCCATCAGATCATCAAACTATAATGTCAATACTGCGTTTTGCGTTTCAGAAATAATTTTTATTTTATTTTAAATATTTTTAAATCATTTTTTAAAAAAATATTTTTAATTTTTTTATAAAATAAAAATAATTTCAAATATACTCTTAAACAAGACACCGACAGTAGGCCCAATGTTGCAAGTCGGTGCCCGAGGTAAGATCAACAAAAGTAGTCCGAACTAGTCAAACACGCAACCAGCGTAGCTCTAATGGCTGGAAATTTTATTTAATTTTCATAAAATTTGTATTATCAAATATAGGTACAAGCTGCAAGGCCAATTCCTGATTATTAATAGTCGCTAATAACCCATAAGAGAGACACATGCATGATCAAACACGGAAAATTTGAAAACCCGCCATTTCTTTTTTTTACAGAAAATCGTGGTTTATAATTCGTGAAGAAAAGTTCACAAGGGTCATATTAAGGGCGATAGTTTTCCCCCTCCTGTAAGATACAAGATTCCGGTAAACAGACAAGTGCATAGCTAGTGGCTAATCAAATTCCCACCTCCTTATAAATAACAAGCTATCCATTCCTCAACTCCTCGACCTCCTCAATCATGGCTTCCACATCTTCTCTAGCATCTTTCAGCTTCTCCTCCTCTCCTTTCACTGGCTCAAAAATCTGGACCGATCAGCCTCGTACGCTTCCTTTTCGTGCCAGCATCCGCCCCTTCAGTGTCTCCGCCTCCTGCGCTTCCACCTCCGAGAGACTTCCATCTCTCTACGACGTTCTCGGGATTCAAATGGACGCTACTTGTCAGGAAATCAAGGCTGCTTACAGAAATCTAGCAAGAACATTGCATCCTGATGTCGCAGCCAACGGTCAAAAGAAAGACACGGCTTATGAGTTCATAAGAGCACGCGAAGCTTATGAAACTCTGTCGGATCCTGACAAACGTGCAGATTATGATCGCTCGTTTCTTAGACCTGGAAGGCAAATGAGCTCTCCGTTTGTAATGCCTGCAACAACAATGGAAACAAATTTTGTAGCAGCTGGATTTCCTGCCTACTCCAAGCGAAGATGGGAGACTGATCAGTGCTGGTAGCTGCAAAATTGTTTGCTAGCTTGGCTGCATTTAACCTTGAATTGTAGATTCCCAGATCAATTTTAGCTGATGAAGAATTAATTATTCCAACTGGAGATGGTTGCGAGTAGCCAGGACCGGACTTCAATCTTGTCATCATGTAAATAGTTTCATTTTTTACGGCCTGCAACCATATATTTTCGTGATGGGGATGGAAGAATATGGACAACTCCAATTTCTAGGAAGAAAATGGGGATGGAAGGAGAGGGAGAGAAGGAGAGCTGTGATAAAAGTCCAAAGAACATGTAAATTGGATCGGGATGTGCAGACTAATCAAGTGAGAAAGCCGAAACGACAAATTTTAATAATTCATTTATTGTTATTGTCAAACAATGGATAAGTAATCCAACGACATGACCCCCTCCTTGCCTTTTCGTTTGTCTTGTTTTTTCAAGAAAATTAATGATAGGAGCCAGTTGAGCTATGGATAGAAAACAAACAGCTCAGGATTCGTTTGATTTGCACCTATCAGTTATCAATATAGGAAAAGATAGGCCACACCTCGGCCACGAGTCACTGCTTGTTTTCTATTTGAAACTGTGTTAGGAATGAATTTCAACATCGGCTAGGATAAGTCAAACCTCGAGGGTGAGTCACTTTCAAACAATATTTTAAATATGTCTTGAAATATATTAAATTAATTTTTTTTAAATAAATAATTAGAATGAATAGTATTTTAAAAAAATATCAAAGAATCACAAGGCATTCAGCTAATTAAATATGAGTTAATTTTGTTCGACATCCCTCTTTCCACTATTCATTTGATCATTATCTGAATTCTTTTAATATTTTCTGAATGAATAGTGAAAATTTATTTTATTATTAAAAAGTATTATTAATTTGATTATTATTAGAATTTGTGTCTTCTTTCTGGAAGTTTCTTTGTCTTCCTCCACCGACAATTTATGCTTAATTTCTAAACATAGCTAGGCAACGGAAGAACCAGAACTTTATAAGCTTGAAAATAAAACAAGAAATGAAAGACTACAGAGATAACATATAACTTTTAGGGGGGGTGCAAAATACATATTTCTCACGAATAAATATTAATTTCAAGGATATAATTAATAAAAAAATAAAATTCAAGATTAAATTGATATTGATTTTATAAATATTTTTCGTTAAAAAAGTATCAAAATAATATATATTTTTATATTATTTTTAATATCAGTGTAGTAAAATAATCAATAAATAAATAAAATTAATTATTTTCCCGCTCCTAACGTGAACTTAGGCCATGTTTGTTTTGAGGAAACTGAATTCCAGGAATTCAGTTTCCTCACTTTCCCATGTTTGGTAACATTTAAAAAAACTAGTCAAAAGGAAAACACTTTCCTTAGGTTTCCGGTCAACTCTAAAATTGGCTTTCACTTTGGAAAGTGTTTTCCTCTCGTGAATTAAAGGAAAACACTTTCCCTCATCTCCTACTTTCCCTCGTCTGCTAAAATTTCCCTCGTCCGCTCATATTTCATCGTCTCTTTCTCCTCATCACTGAGCTCTGCTCCCTCTCATCCTCTCGCCTCTGCCAGTCCCTCATCTCGTCTCCCTCTCGCCTCTGGACTCCCTCTCATCCTCTCGCCTCTGGACTCCCTCTCGCCTCTGGACTCTAAAACAGATGATTTTGTGGTAAGAATCACTTTACTCGTGCTATTACTGCTGCATGTTTCAAATTGCAGGTTATATATTGTTAACATGACCACATGCTGTTTCAGATGGATGTAGGAATAGAACATCTGAACATGGTTGCTAATGTTTTGTAATGGATATTAATGTAGATCAAATGAAGTGTATTTGGTCCCATGGTTGGAGTTACTGAACAGGGATAATTACTCCCTTTCCCTTAATCTTTCTCCTTGAATTGTACGTGGGATTTGATACCAGATCTCTCGACACCATGACAATGGATTTACCTCTGGTTGATAAGTGGGCGGTATGGTCCACTTCCTCCCTTGTGCTCCATAGTAATAGTCTTTCCATTGGCTTTGTGTATAGATTTTTCTTGACTTGTAACATTCTCTTGTCATAGGTGCTAATTGGTGGTGGTGGAGGTCAGAATCACATAATGGGTTTATTTGATACGGTTATGATAAAAGATAATCATATGTCAATTGTTGGAGGTATCATAAACACCGTCAAATCTATTGATTGGTATCTAGAGCAATGAAATGTTCAGATGGAGGTTGAGGTAGTTTTTCACATTTTAAATTCTTCTAGCAGATTTTAAAGAATCAGAAATAGTATGATAGTGAGTGGAAATTAATCTGCAAAACATTTTGTGTGTGTGTTCTTGCTGATCTTGATTTTTTACCCAGAGGTCGAGACTACGACTCTTGTGGAAGTATACAAAGCTAGATAATATGGTTATGCCACTGCCAAATGGGGATGTTGAGGTAGCACTTACTACCAGCTATGCTTTATTTTCCTACTCAATTCGTGGTCTTTTAGTTTAATCTGAGGAATATCGATCATGTCTAATTTGGGGGGCCCTTTTATAAAATTTGACATGTCTGGCTTGTGAGGACACAACTCTTGTGTCTATCTTTGTTCAACAGTCATGTAGAAATCTGTGCAAAACTTGCCATCATTCACGTGATAGATATACATGACTGTGAGGCTTTTGTGTACTTTTGTCGATAAATTAGCATCTGGTTATAATCTTTGTGCTTTTTATGGTCACCATGAACGATCAAGTACCTGTGTATCCTGCCTTTGCAAATCTCTCTTGTTTATCCTGCCTTTGCAAATCTATTTAACTGTGTATTGCCATGTTATCTTCAACACTTTGCTATGTTGCCAACTGTGATATACTCCATTATTTGACCTTAACAATTGTCATGCATCCAAGTTTCATATTTATTTACATGGGATATGGAGCTTATTTTGCTTCTTGTTGAGGCTAACACTGATAAAACTGTTTTGTCCAGGATATGAAAGGAAAAGGCCGCCCCCAGCCCCATGTTGCAGCAGAAGATCCTTGCTTCATGAATGATGACACAGTCTTGTTTCTCTAATCTACTCTGCTGATAAGAAACTTGTCATACCTACCTGCATCATGGCTATCGTTGAGAGTTTTTCTTATGGTTTCCTTGTGGGAAATGCACTTGATTATTTGTGATTCCCATCAACACCTTTTCTAGCTGAATGAAGTCAGGTGCAAAGAAGTCGAGAGAATTGCCTTCAATGATTAGCCAATCTCTGTTCAGCTGGGTCTCTTTTCTTGACAGGACATGTCTGGCGTTGACACTTTTATTAGAGTGTTATGTAGACAGATGAGTTTAGAATGCCGTAAAACGCTGATATTGCTAGATTTGATTAGTTAATTAAACCCAAATTGAATGGTTTCATTCAATAATTTTTACTTACAAAATATTTAACAAGTTTATTTCTCTATAATAATATCATATGATAAATATTGTAATATTTTATAAAATAAGCTATGTATGAATATAGGATATAATAAAAAAAAATCATCATTATACTTATTTGATTTCATTTTTTTTATTTAAAGTGATTAAATATTTTATATTAAATATTTAATATACATGGGATAAAATTTAAAAAATTAATAATTTATTATTAAATTATTTTCCAGTTCATTTTCCATAACACAAACAAACACTGGAAAGTGTTTTCCAGTTCATTTTCCATAACACAAACAAACACTGGAAAGTGTTTTCCAGTTCATTTTCCATAACACAAACAAACACTGGAAAATGTTTTCCATAACACTACCAAACATCGGAATTCACTTTCCAGGAATTCACTTTCCCCGGAATTCACTTTCCAAAAGGAAACCACTTTCCAGCAAACAAACGGGGCCTTAGAAGGGGAATCTATTCCTAACCTTAGAGAATGAGGGCGTGGCATGTGGGAGCAGCCTTTTGGAGAGCGTCTGCTGGGGAGTGTATGATAGGGCTTTAGTTTTCATATATCCATTTCCGACAGGCCGGGGCTCCAGGCCCGAGAGGTATGGGTTTTCATAATTACCGGGCCTGGCTCGAACTCTTCTTTGAAAAATGAGTTGCCATGGCAGCATAGCTGCAGCGCATCAAAGAAGCAGACCCGGCAATGGCCATTGCTGCGTAACCATAGCTTCTGTCACGCTGCGGTCAACTACCTCCTCTCCAAGCCACCTCTCCTCGGCTCTCTCTCACTAAAGTTACAGCTTCAAATCGTAGAGTGAATTTTCAATCACGCGGTTCAGACAAAAAAAATCTGATTTTCGACAAGGAGGAAATGCAAGTGCTGAATCATACAAAAGCCAGAAAAAAATACGAGGCTCGACTTGCCGCTCGTTAGGGCATGGAGCCGGCTTCTTTCTCTCCACCTCAAATAAAAAAACATTATCAAGTGATGAACGCAAACATCTCTTCTTATTGCAACGTTAAAGCTTTTCTTTGTAGTTGAAATTGTGTTTTGCTTGGGATTTTCTAGAGGGGCTTCACTTGAGAAAGACGTATTCGATGCGCTAATGTTAGTCAAGGTACTTGTGTTGTGATATAACGCGCCTTTACTTTTCACAGTATGTGATTTTTGTTGTGGTGAAAAACCTGGGTGTTGTTATCATTGTAAGGTGGCAACTAGCATGATTTTCCGTTAGCACACCATCTGCTTGTTTTTAGTCTCGTTAGAGTCTGTCATTTCTGTTTTGCATTTCTGTCCTTTTCCTTAGCTGTAATTCAACAGCAAGATGAGGTGTCGATTGTAAGGCTTTATATAAGCCATTTTCCCATTCTATAATATTCAGTCATTATCTCGGATTCATTGTTTCTAACAAACTGGTATCAGAGCCAGGAGTCTGAGAGAAGAGAAACTGCAGTTTTTTGAGTGACTCACACACGAGAGAAAATGAGTGAAGAAAAGAATTATTTGCAACCTGCCATACCTCGTTTTGATGGGCATTACGAACATTGGAGTATGCTGATGGAAAACTTGTTGAGATCAAAAGGTTATTGGTCTTTGATTGAGACGGGCTATGAAGAAGTGCAGACTGGAAGTGTACTGAGTGAAACCCAGCAAAAGCAATTGGATGACTTGAAGATTAAGGACCTCAAAGTGAAGAATTACTTGTTCCAAGCAATTGACAGAACAATCCTTGAGCAAATCCTGAAGAAAGACACCTCGAAGCTGATATGGAACTCCATGAAAAAGAAGTTTGAAGGGAATGCCAGAGTGAAGAGATCAGCTCTGCAAGCGCTGAGAAGAGAGTTTGAGATTCTAGAGATGAGACCAAGTGAGACGATCACTGAGTACTTTGCTCGTGTGATGGCCATTGCCAACAAGATGAGAAGCAATGGTGAGCAGATGAAGGAAGTCACTATTGTGGAGAAAATCCTTAGAACTTTAACTGAGAAATACAACTACATAGTTGTCTCAATTGAAGAATCTAAGGATATTGACTCTCTCACAATCGATGAACTTCAAAGTTCACTTGTTGTGCATGAACAGAAGTTTCATAGAAATCGGGGAGAAGAACATGCACTCAAAGTCAGCCATGAAGAGAGGTATTATGGAAGAGGACGTGGAAGAACAGCTGTGTACAGAGGAAGAGGGAGAGGAAGAGGTCGTCTATCCTCAAATAGAGCAGTTGTTGAGTGTTTTAAATGCCACCAACTGGGACACTACCAGTATGAGTGTCCACAGTGGGATAAACATGCCAATTATGCAGAATTGGATGAGACAGAAGAGATGCTCCTTATGGCGTATGTGGAGATGCATAACGCTGACCGAAGTGATGTATGGTTCCTTGATTCGGGGTGCAGCAACCATATGAGTGGGGATCGATCGTTGTTTTTTGAGCTAGATGAAGAGTTCAAGCAACTGGTCAAGTTAGGCAATAACATGAAGATGAGTGTAGCTGGGAAGGGTTCAGTGAGATTGTACCTTGATGGACTTAAACACGTAATTGCAGAAGTGTTCTATGTCCCGGAGCTCAAAAACCATCTCCTCAGTATAGGGCAGCTGCAAGAAAGAGGGCTTGCCATCCTTATTCGATCAAATCAGTTGAAGATTTATCATCCTTCAAAAGGTTTGATCATCCAAACATCCATGACTGCAAACAGGATGTTTGTTTTGATTTCCAAAGCTCAAGAAACTGAGATGCAAGCAGAGAAGGAAGTATGTCTTCAAGCAACCACATCAGACTTGGCCAATCTGTGGCACAGAAGATATGGTCACTTGGGTTTTAAAGGTCTCAAGACCTTGCAGCATAGAGAGATGGTAAGGGACTTACCTGCATTTCCAGAATCCAGTATTATATGCACTGATTGCTTGAAGGGGAAGCAGCACCGAGAACCAATTCCCAAAAGAAGCATTTGGAGAGCATCACAAAGGCTTGCACTCATCCATTCGGATATATGTGGACCAATCTCCCCAACTTCCAACAGCAATAAAAGGTACATCATCTGCTTTATAGATGATTTCAGTAGGAAAGCATGGGTTAATTTCCTAGTTGAAAAATCAGATGCATTTGCCTCTTTCAAAAGCTTTAAGAACTGTGTAGAAAAGGAGACTGGTTTGGCTATTAAATGCTTAAGAACAGATCGTGGAGGAGAATTTATCTCAGGGGAGTTCACTGAGTATTGTAAGAAGAATGGAATAAAAAGACAATTAACCACTGCATACACTCCACAACAGAATGGTGTTGCGGAAAGGAAAAATCGCACCGTAATGAACATGGCGAGGTGCTTACTGTCTGAAAAAGGTATGCCGAAGAATTTTTGGGCTGAGGCTGTAAATTGGACCTTTTATGTGTTAAATAGATGCCCCACACTGTCAGTGAAGGATGTAACACCAGAGGAGGCGTGGTCTGGAATTAAACCTTCGGTAGCTCATTTTAGAGTATTTGGAAGTGTGGCACATGTCCATATTCCAGATGCTAAAAGAACCAAGCTGGAATACAAAAGTCATAGTTGTGTTTTGTTGGGAATAAGTGAGGAATCAAAAGGATATCGTCTGTATGATCCTGTCTCGAAAAAGGTAGTAATCAGTCGTGATGTGGTGTTTGAGGAGGATAAGAAATGGGATTGGGGTAAAAATCTAGAAGCTGAGATCTTGCTAGATTTAGAATGGGGAGATGAAGGGGAAGAAAATGAAATTGCAGAGGAGTCTGAAGAAGGAGATGCAGGTTGTACAGAAGACAATTACCATGATGATCACAGTGGTGAAGTCTGTGAAAACAGAATTGAAGAATCACCAATTCGCAGCATTGGTGAGGTGCAGTCCTTGGTTCGACCCTTGCCTCACAGACTCGGTGGGTGCGACCCTTGCCTCCGAGAATGGCAGATTCAACTGCAGAAGAAGGTAGAATCAGAAGAGTTCCAACTTGGATGAGTGAGTATGAAACTGGTGAGGGAATTGGCCTTTCAGATGAAGATATCAATCTCAACATGGCTCTCTTCATGAACACAGACCCAATATGTTATGAGGAGGCAATAAAGGTTGATAAGTGGAGGCAAGCTATGGATGTAGAGATAAAATCCATTGAAAAGAACAACACCTGGGTTCTCACAGAATTACCAACAGGGGCAAAACGAATTGGGCTCAAGTGGCTATACAAAACAAAGTTAAATGAGCTTGGTAAAGTTGAGAAGTATAAAGCTCGGCTAGTTGCGAAAGGCTACGCACAAGAATACGGAGTTGACTATGAGGAAGTATATGCCCCAGTTGCTCGGATGGATACGGTTCGTATGATCCTTGCATGTGCTGCTCAAAGAGGTTGGAACATTTACCAACTTGACGTAAAGTCAGCATTTTTACATGGAGAATTGACAGAGGATGTATTTGTTGAACAACCGAAAGGGTATGAGGTAAAGAATGAATTGCACAAAGTTTATAAACTCAATAAAGCTTTGTATGGACTAAAGCAAGCACCTAGAGCTTGGTTTAGTCGAATTGAGTCATACTTCATAAAAGAAGGTTTTGGTAGATGTGATAGTGAGCAGACCCTCTTCATTAAACTCAACAATCAAGGTAAAAGATTGGTGGTAAGTGTGTATGTTGATGATTTAATTTACACAGGAGATGATGAGGCTATGATGAGAGAGTTCAAAAGCTCAATGATGAAGGAATTCGATATGTCGGACTTGGGAAAAATGAAATACTTCCTGGGTATTGAAGTAATACAGTTTGATGAAGGTATTTTTATAAGCCAGAGAAAGTATACAATGGAAGTTTTGAAAAGATTTGGAATGGAACACTCCAATGAAGTCCAGAGTCCGATCACACCAGGGAATAAAATCTCAAAGGATGAAGATGGGACTGAAGTTGATGACAATCAGTATAAGCAACTAATTGGAAGCATGATGTATTTGACAGCCACTAGGCCAGACATCATGTTTGCAGTCAGTCTTACAAGTAGATACATGTCCAGGCCAACCGAAATCCATCTCATGGCAGCCAAAAGAATCTTGCGTTATTTGCAAGGAACAACTAACTTTGGTGTTTTTTACAGGAAAAAAGGGAATAGGGAGCTGATAGGCTTCACTGATAGTGACTATGCAGGTTGCTTAGAAGATAGAAAGAGCACATCTGGATACACTTTCATCTTAAGCTCAGGAGCAATAGCTTGGTCATCTCGCAAACAGCCAATAGTTACTCTCAGCACAACAGAAGCAGAATTTGTGGCTGCTGCAGCTTGCTCATGTCAGGCAGTATGGATGAAGAGGATTCTGCAGAAGCTTGGTTATGAAGGGAATGAATGTACTACTATATTTTGTGACAATAGCTCAACCATAAAGCTATCAAAGAACCCAGTGATGCATGGTAGAAGCAAACACATAGATGTTCGTTTTCACTTCCTACGAGAGCTAGCCAGAGAAGGAGTGGTGCAATTAAAACATTGTGGGTCACATGATCAAGTGGAAGAAGTGCTAACTAAGCCACTTAAGTCGAAACATTTCAGAAATTAAGGGACCGTTTGGGAGTTTGTCGAGCATCGACAAGTAAACTAGTTGCGTAGGCAATCTAGTTTAAGGGAGGGTATGTTGTGGTGAAAAACCTGGGGTGTTGTTATCATTGTAAGGTGGCAGCTAACAGATTTTCTGTTAGCACACCATCTGTTTGTTTTTTAGTCTGTTAGAGTCTGTCATTTCTGTTTTGCATTTCTGTCCTTTTCCTTAGCTGTAATTCAACAGCAAGATGAGGTGTCGATTGTAAGGCTTTATATAAGCCATTTTCCCATTCTATAATATTCAGTCATTATCTCGGATTCATTGTTTCTAACAATTTTTTCAGTTATTTTAATTTTTTAGCGAGGGGGAAGTTGAAGATAAGGTGTTTGTGTTTTTGTCGCAGAATCTAGGACCGGATGTGCTGGAACTGGGAAGGAAAGCGGAGTCAATACAATTACATTGGTATTGGGTTCTGTATCTCTTAACAATCAGTCTTAGAAACTTGTCTTTTAAAGATAATGACTGGCTTATCTAGCTAGGTTGTTCGTGTTTTGCCTTGCTGAGAAATATGGGGTATCAAGTAGAAGCAAATGCGTGCAAGTAATCTTAGCTTTGGTGCAAACTAATTCATTTAATGTTACTAATCATGGAACAAGATTTGTTGCGTATTTATTGAGAACGATGTTTGTTTCATGGTGTGGCCTTTGTTTCTCTTAATCAAGTAAACTGTGTGCCATTCAAGAACATTACAGGTATATTTTGTCTTGTTGAGAATCTTTAACATCGAGTTTTAGCTTTATAAACGTGTTCTTAAATCTTGGTTGTTATTAGCAATGTGTGAGCAGGGAACTTGTTGCGAGAGGTAGAATCTGAACTGATGGATGCTTCGATTCATTCTATAAAAGATGGTGATTGGAGCAGGGGTTTTCTGGTTTGGAGGAAAAGATTATTAGGGATGACAATGAAATATCTGAAGAAAGCGATGGTAAACAATTCTTAGCTTTGGTTTTTGTTTTTAAGTCTTGAGTGGCAATACAGTTGGGGCTATGAACGCATATGACAAATTCTTCAATCCTCTTCTGGTCTAACTCGTATTATGAAATCTGTTAATAGAAGACACTGATCTTTCTTCTTCTTCTTTTTAACTCTCTTCGCTACTATTCATTACTGAACGCAAACCTTTTGTTACAGCTCTTTGTTTGGTCTACTACTTAGTGCTGCAATTCACTACCCTAGCCTTGACAATTCTGCATTCATTTTGCTGCCGCCACACACAGAAGCTTGACACTTCTGAATTCATTTAGCTGCCGCCACACACAGAAGCTTGCATAAGTCCCTCGCCCGTTTACTCCGCGACCCTGAGTGAATCTAATCATATTGATTTGTAACATAAATATGTTTTTTTATCACTGCATATTTTCTTCACGTTGCGTCTAAGACATGTCTTATTCATCTCAGCATCTTTTACTGGGCAAAACAAGCAGATAACTGACGGCTCACCACATTGAGTTATAGACTATATAGCTTGGGCTTAAGCTCTTGGATGTGACCACGGCTTGTAGAATCATATCTGTTGCTTTTCAAGGCCAGGCCCATTACCATTCCCCTTCCCTTTTCCCTCCATTCCTTTTTGTTCTCCTTTGTTTTGTTTTTTTTCTTCTCATTTTGGATGGTGAGAACCATTGGGAGTCTGGGACTAGTAAGCCGCTGGACAATTGAGCTGATTTATAGACCTAAGAAAAAGAGTCCTAGATGGTCCAGTATACATTTACTAATTTACTTCAAGCACATAATTAGTTTTTGTGAAGGTAGATAGCAACAATAATCCACAGTCCTCTTCTGCTTAGCATGCCCTGATCTAGAGGTGCGTGAGAGCACATTGCTTCCTCCCACACGCAGGCTCGTCAATAATGATATGCCTGGAAGCTAGCCTGGAGAAGAGGACAGTTCCGTAGGACATGAGGCAATACATGGTATAAGATGTAACGTATTTGTCTTGATAGATAGCTACAAGGTGAGCTGTTCCATTCAGCAATATTTTTTTTCTAAATAACGGTGTCCATACTTTCTACTTTAAAATGCCTTTTGCATCAGCTGATGCCATCCTATCCAGATTCCTTATTAGTATCACGTCTGTCTATGGAAAGCTACAGAGGCCATGGTGTGAATCCGATCTGTATATAATGCCTGATGATATTTTATTTTTGACACTAATTTTGGACGGCGTCCATTTTTTGTTTCTAATTTCTATATGCTTGCATCACCTTCATGCATATCAGTGCGAGCATATTTTAGTTGCCTCAATCATGATCCTGCTGTATAGAACAATGGAGCTGTTGCTTCTACCTTTAAAATTGGTTTCCTGGATTGCTTGGTGCCTAATCTTCAACATTTTCTGCAGTCAATAGGTTCCCGAGATTTCCATAAATGTTTGCCTTCTCTCGAATGAAAACACCCTTTTCGAGTGCCTGAATCTCACATTTTACGCCCTAGTACCTCAGCTGGAACTAATACCCATATCAATTGCTAGCCATACAAGGATCACATACTAGAGTTAGTTTTGCTGAGTAACTCGATGGTCCTCTAGTAATTTAGCGTGATATAGAAAATTTCTTATCTGCACAGTATGTATTGAGTTAAAGTTAGGGCGTGTATTCATTGTAAGAGTTTAGAATAACTGGAATTTTATCCGTTCACTGAATTCATTAAATACTTTTTAAATATAATGGTATTTTCTCGAATAAAAAAAAACTATGATGAAAATATGAAATCAGCAAGTGGATGTTGAAACTTGCCTCTGCCGGTGCCTGTCATTTGAAGAACTGAGACGACTCTCTAAAATGTCATTTTCTACTTGATTAGTGTGCCTACTGTTAATCAGCTTTTTTTTATCATGATAAAAGCGCAAGTGCTTTACGCAAAAGATGTACATATCGTAGTCCCAAACACTTAAATGATTACAATCACTATTAACTTAATCATATGAATCAGTAAATTCCTCTATTAATTATCAATCATGATTGTTAATTCTTTTTCACTTCGTTTGAAATGCCCGATATATTTGATCTCAATTTAAAAAGCATGATAAACTTTGTATCGTTTATAATCTCATAATATTCTGCAAATTTTGCTTAAATCTCAGTAGGAACATTTTAATTTTATTCTAAAAGTCTACTGATATATATTACACTTCATATTAAAATATTAGGTAATCAACAATTACAAATGCACTATCATAATACTTTTGGAATTTTGGTTTGAAAAGTTATTTTTGTATTTTTATTTTATTTTGAAGAATATATTTATTGAGAATTGAGTTTTATAATTTATTTTAATTTAATTTATTTAGGATTATTAAGATCTCATAACTAGGTCATATATTTTAAAGGTTAACCTCAATTGACCTGAATCAATCTAATATGTTGTTATCTTAATATTTTTTTTAAAATATATTACCTTCATTTTATAAAAATAAAACTATATTTTTATCAATTGTCGATGTTATTTTCAGAAGTATAGAGTCAATCGAGTCATATTAGCATAGCTCACACTTTTTGCTCGTATTATATATATATATATATATATATATATATATGTTTTTGAACAGCAAATGGAACAGAAAATGCATGTTTGATCGATGCCGCATGCTGTCCAATATAACCTAACTCCAAAACAACTTGACCCTACAAGAGATAAGAGTTTTTGTGGTCGGAGACAAAAAAAAATAAATGATAGGATAGGCAAATGGCGAATTAAATAAGCTGTGCTGCCGACAACTTAACCTACTTACCAACACGAATAGCAGAGTAACTTTTGGAAAGCCAAGTAAACAAGATCGGGAATGAATCACTCCATAAGATGCCCTGTAAATTTCAATTTACATTACTGGGTTTGTGCTAGAAAGTAGAAACTGTCTTCGCCTATTTGGAGTAGGAAATTATTAAACTCGGTTTGATTGAAAACTAAACATGTTGATTTGTATTGATGAAAATGATTTTCTTATACCCAGCATGAACTAGAAAGCGCGGCTAAAAAGGCAGAAGAAATCTATCCTTGTGAGTTATGAAGTATGAAACCAGGGAATTATTTCCTTCAGTTTGATTTTTGTGTCAGGTAGCAAAATAAATTTTGAGTTTCTCAATTTGTTGTTTGTACTTTGTACCATGCAGACGTCACGGATTGTGATTTATAGTCAAGGATTAGCTAGTGTAACTATGATATATATATATATGGCATATATTATATAAGAATACATTTTAAAAATACAGATAAGAAATTAAATTTACTATAGTACCTTCTATTTAATCTTATAAATTTAAAATTAATTTTTTGTTAAGAATTCATCCATATTAAAAATAAAAACAGTTGAATACGATTCGTCAAGGGTATCATTGCCCTGGATTTAGATTTGAAGTTAAGTGAGTGTGAAGCGAAAGTGATTGAAGAACAGGCCCTTGGTTTTCTCCCATCGCTTCTTCTAATGATGAGTCCATAATCTGGGTTTTGCCAAAGTCATCGAAGAACAACCCTTCAAAAAACAGGAGAGGATTGAACGCATTGTTCTAGCTAGATCAAGACTGTCCCAGAACAATTTAAGAAAATAAATTGTTTTGGAGAGGGAATGTCTAAGAACAAAAGGAAAACGTTTGGCACGACATAAGACCTAATTCATTCGACTGCTAGCTTGCACTCTAGGGTTTGAAGGGTCTGATCAGGGCCTTCATTTAGGTTTACTCTTGGTAAAGGTGTCCCAATGGAGAATAAGAAACAACCAGTTACTCGGCCTAATCTCTTCCCTGACCAGGCTAACCATTACACGTGTGTATAGAGTTGGTGTGCCAAGATATCTAACCTGAAAGAGTCAACACAAGCAGTCTAGTCTACTGGTGGCTTCATGCAGAATTCTCAAAACTACAGCTATGTTTCTGTCATGTTGATAGGAGAGTTAAATTTACTTTTTGTTTGAGATATTTCCAGAATTGGATGGGCATCGATTAGATATTTGGAAATTGATGGACGCATTCAGTCATTTCTTTATTCCAAATATCTACCTGGGCAATTCTAACTTCTGGGCACCACCCGATTCCCTCAGAAACCCTGATTGATTCTAAAAAAATCCTAGATATTATGTGATCTGGGGTCCTAATTAGATGCTGTTGCAAGTTGAATCCAATTTTAACTGCCCCTCTTGCGATTCAGGGACGCGTAGCAATCAGCAGCCAGGCATGGGCTAGTGCTCATGGCAATGACTCGCCAACAAACATGAAGAACTTGGATCACAAAGTTTGACCTTCTTTTTAGAAGACAAGCGTGTCATCATTGAAAAGCTAACCAGAGATCGATTACACTAAAACTGCTGCATGCCGCGCCCGTTCATTCCCGCCTATTATTTTCTGAGGGTACAGACCCCAAACTATCACTTGTTCCGAACGTTAAGGTGATTTTCAAGGATAGAAAAGGATTACATGTGATTTTTATCTGTTTTATTAAAGTCGATTCATAGAATATAGTTAATGGTGTTTAATGTGATAATAATATAAAATTTATCAAAAATTTAAAAAATCTTGGAAATAGCAAAGAAACAATTGATTAATTGTTGTACCATCTTCTCATAATTATGACTTGTAGATGGAGGAAAGAAAAGCTTGAATGGAATTATAATCAATATAATAAGGTTGGTGTTATCATAACAAATTTGATGGGATTTGGTAGAGTGCCTTTCATATATGTCAGACAAAATTCTCCAATCTTCTTAGCAATTCTAGCCAAAAGAAAAGTACTCATTTGAAAGTAATATAAAACCATCATTGAAACTCAATTAATAATCTTTTTTTTTTGTTAAAATTTTTTTTTACATGATATTAAATTTGATGTAGAATGATCACAAATTTAAATTTTATAGTTTTATTTAATTAATAGAATTATGTACATGATAGTGTGTGTATAGTGATTTAAGTTTCGATCTCAAACATTTTTTATTTAAAAGTATGCCTTAGAAAATAATATAAAAATATTATTATGTAATATAAACATATTATTAAGTCTTCATCTAGTAGTTTCACTCTTAAATTAAGAAGGTTATTTGAAATTGTATCCCTTTTAGAAAAGAAAAAAAAAACGAGTTTATGTTATGTATGTCCTTGTTTTTTGTATATTTTTGTCGCAAAGAAAAAGGATATTCTAGGCATTCTATTTATGACCATTATAAGTACATAAATTTTAATATTTTTTATGTATATTATTTTTTAGAAATGAAAAATTGTATTTAAATCTTTTTCATCCTCTTTAAAAATATTGAATCTATTTTTCCATATATAGAATAATTGACGATATGGAAATTTTTTATTTAGATTAATCATTGATGAACATTCATGATAATATTTAATACCAAGACACACGCAACAATACTTAACTCTTTGTATTTTAGATAAATCTTTCATTCCACGATATATATTAAAGGTGTTATTGCTAAAAAAAATAAGTTTAAAAGATTAATTTGAATTTAATTAAAATAAAATAAAATTATAGATTACAAAGTTTAAATTTTACAAAGTCAGTTGAGCAAAATTAATAATAACATTGAAAGAAAATATAAGAAAATAAAATTTAGGTGAATCAAGGATCAAATTGAAACAAATTCAGGATCAACGACCTTTGTGAAAAAGTGACGCAAGCACGAGGCTCAAAATACACCAGCTGCTCTCTATATCAAGTCTCTATAAATACCCTGTCCATCTGCACATTTCCTCATTTCCTTACACGACACAAGAAGAGTTTGGTGCCATTGCTAATCACATATTCACATTACTAACCTCTTCTCTTCTTCTTGTCACCTCCCCCCATTTTTCTAATTAATTCTTCTCCAATGTCTCAGCTCACTTTATTTATCCCTCTATCATCCTTCTTCATTGCCCATTTGTTAATTTCAGGTAATTATAAAATTGCCAAGAAAATTGATATAATTACAATCGATTCATTTCTTTAATTTCTCTTACTTTTCTTTTTTCAGGTGTTGTTTCGACAACTTTTACATTGACAAACAAGTGTGGCTACACGGTATGGCCAGGCATTCTGTCCAACGCAGATGCACCAGCACTTTCCACGACTGGCTTTTCCCTTCTGAAGGGCGAGTCAAAAACCATCACAGCACCAGCTTCATGGGGTGGACGTTTATGGGGTCGCACATATTGCTCGCAAGACTCCTCAGGAAAATTCTCATGCCTGACAGGGGATTGTGGCTCCGGCAAATTAGAATGTTCAGGCACTGGTGCAGCTCCTCCGACAACGTTAGCAGAGTTCAAGCTTGACGGCTATGGGGGGATGGATTATTTTGATGTCAGTCTTGTTGACGGGTACAACCTACCATTGCTTGTTGTCCCTCAAGGCGGTTCTGGTCAGAATTGTACAAGCACAGGATGCGTAGTGGATTTGAACGGTGCGTGTCCCTCCGAGCTTAAGGTTACGAGCACGGGCGGCGAGAACGTGGCTTGTAAAAGCGCGTGTGAAGCGTTTAGGTCACCGCAGTATTGCTGTAATGGCGCATTCGGTACACCTGATACCTGCAAGCCTTCTTCGTATTCTGAGATATTTAAGACCGCTTGTCCACGCGCTTATAGCTATGCTTACGATGACAATACGAGTACCTTCACCTGTGCCTCCGCTGATTACCAAATCACCTTCTGCCCCGCGCCGAACACCAGGTAAACTCTCCTCTTCACCGTCGTCACTATTTACAACGTTAGAGGGTATTTTTGTCTGATACAAAGTAAAAAAAAGCCTGCAAACATGAACGTTGAGTTGCTTTGTCCTCATTTACCACCTGGTTTTAACGTTACTGCCAGCTGAAGGAATATTTGAGAAACTTCGTGTCAATTTTTGACATTTATGAAGGGTAGCCGTTGAAAAACCATATCACTTTTATTTTATTCTATTTATCAACTAGGGCTGGCCCAGCTGGGTTATGTCGGTCTAGCAGCAAGCGTTATTGTGAATGCTGAAAATCTTAGAATTTAATGCTAAGAATCTTAGCTACAAGGCATTCGATCATGGAAAATTAGGCAGTATTTCACTCGCCAGTAAAGTTACGCATTTTTATATATGATAAAATGGACAGTAGGATCCGGTTGTCCAAAAAAAAGAGTAAGGCATGTTCTCTCAATTAATGCACGTCTCTGGCAGCCTGCAATAAGTGGTCTCCAGAACAGGTGGCTGCATCTGAAACAAGGACACAGAAGACTACACAGCCCTCCAGATCCCAGCAATAAATTCAGTTTTCTTACTCGGATTTGTAAAGTTGATGGATAGTGTAGCAATATCGAGGGGCTAACGGCTATGTTTCTGGTAAATTGTGCAGCCAAAAAGCATCACAGGGGCAGGGCACTGAGAATACAAACACAGACACGCCAGTCATCAACAGCACTATGGTGTACGAAGGTGCCTTGAGCCAAAACAGAGCTTCACCGTCGATGTATGGTAACGCGTTGGGATCACACGTTACTGCAGGCATAGTCAGCTTCACGGTTGCAACCTGGCATTTGCGGCTGCTTTTCTAACTCCTGTGCACTAATCTATCTATCTATCTATACTTACACTAAAAGGAGATCCATAGAAATCTTCCAGTCTAGTCTAGGCTCTTGCAGGGCATGAACCTGAAAAAATCGGCCGCCCGAACTTTTTTTACCCAAGTGGGGATGTCGGTTCTTATGGAGTGGACCCTTTTACCTTTTTTGAGCTCTTTTCATGCATGGCCCTATGGGTTGGCCTTGGTGACGTGGAATACGTGGAATTGAGTCACGATTGAACAGATCAGATAAAGGAATTGAAGACCACTCGATAAAGGAAAATCCAGTTCATTGTCTTGTCTGTTAGTCAATACTATGTCCCACGCAAGAGGAGGCGAGGGAGGAGATGGCATGGTTGGTGATGGTAGGGATGCAAGATGCATGAAAGTGATCTGTTAAGTTGAAATTGTTAATCTTTCCCTAATATTTTCATAGTCTAGGAATTTAATTTTTGTTTTTAATCGAAGGAGGGGATGGGATTCATTTGTTGGTTTCGATAGTGTTAGATTCATATGTGCGCGTAACCACCACCACCACCACTATTTTTGGTGGCCAGATAATAAAACTCCCATATAATCCCATATGCGTCTGTCTTCATTCTTGATGTCATGTTGCCACCAGCAGCATTCTTTTAACATTCATGTGACTGAGAGTTTGGCAAAAATAGTTGAAAAGTAACTGTTCAGAAATAATGTCTTAAATAATCTTGTCTGGGTAGGCTGGATAACATTAACAACAAAGCAGCGGTGTATGCAAATGTGGGGATGTAAAACCCACCTACATGCAGTTTATCGCTGGCATATTCGAGTACCCCACAGGAATTTAATTCCTCGATCGGCTGTAACAGGACCGCCTTTGTTCATACTTTACAAGGAACAATAAATTTTAGGCACTAATTATCAAACACAATCTCAACGCCCTATTTTACTGTTAGCACGAGGGTATTGATCGTGCTATATTCCAAGCTAAGGGAATTATATTCAAACCGATAAAGTCAACAATACAGAAAAAATAATGATTTAACTAATCAGAGTGTTTGATCGATTTAATCTGGTGACCTGCATGTTAATCCAATAACTCGATGATCATATTTGTTTGCCGACACAATTCTCGAATTGAATTTAGTAACTATGGTCATGATTTTTCTTCCTAAGAAAATAAAAAAAACTCTAGAATCCAACCGGTTGTTGAATATATAGGCCTCGACCAGTCCGTAAGCAGCTGCTAATTAATCCCGACGAACCTTTTCTTCATGCCCGGCGGGGGCTGGAAAATTACGACTAGTTTGGTATCGAATGAGAAGGATGGAGCTGAAAATCTTGATGAAGTTTGCGTACACGTCAGCTAGGGCACGAGCATCACGACCGCCCGTGTTCTGGATCTGATATGATTGTTGCCGTCCTGGAATATCATCACATGAAGCCTCGCAATCATGCACGTTAGAATTCAACGATAAGTGCCCGATACCATCGGCCCACGCAAAGTTCACGCCAGGTGTCATCCCACGATTGATCAATTGCATAATCACGAGCCACGAGACTCGCAGCCTCATATTCATATTTTACGATACATCATTCATTGCCTTAAACGGATACCACCTCTTTCCTTTCGTTTTTAGCCCCGGTTTTCTCAAACTTATTATGACTGATTTTTTTTAAGAAATGAGCACACTTGATTGAAAAATTAGTCTAAAATATCAGGTTTTTTCTATCCTTCAAATTAATATATATTTTTTAATGTTTTTGATTCATTTTAATGTGTTGTGCCAAGAATATTTTTTTGAAAAAATAATAATTACCAGAGTACCAAATAAGTCGTGTAATCCTAAAATACAAATAAACCTCGCAGTGAACTCAAACCTTTTTTTTTAATTTAGTATCGGGTATCTGGACCGAAAAAGTTTCTTGACCGAAAAAGTTTCTTGCAAGTGCATGAGCTTTGTCCAAGTCTGATGACCCCATTAAATTGTTTGTAATAGACAAAACTTGAACCCATAGTTATTGATCCCGTCCCGGGTACCGTTCCGGATTTGTGTTTGGAACGGAACGTTCGGCTTCGATCATTGTTCAAGTACCGTTCGGTTTTATACTTGTTCATTTTTATTTAATTATATATATGAAAAAATAAAATATTAATTTAACAAGTATAATTTAAATTCAAGATAAATGAAATTTAAATTATACAATACAAACATAATCTTAAAATTAGAAACATATATAAAATCCCAACAATAAAATTATTTTTTAAAATAAAAATAAAAAATGAATTTAATTATAATTAAAAGATCCAGGATATTTGAAATTTAAGCTACTTATTGTATGTTTTTCAAGTAATTCTATGTTTTTTTTATGGTTATTGTATTTGAAATTAATTAATGTTACTTATTATTTTTAATGTTAGAAAAACTTAAAAAACAAAATGAACACATTAAGAAATAATCAATAAGTTCAAACATAACTAATTAAAATACAATCCATTACAAATAATTCAATCAAATTAATTACAAATTAATACCCCTATTTTTTAGGTTAACTATTATTATAGTAATTAATAATTAATTAATATATTAATTAATTATTATTATTATTATATAATAATTAGTATAAAAACTACCCCCACCCATTTGTCCCCTTCATTTTAATAAACAAAACAAAACCCTACCCATCCCTTCTTGTTCTCTAGCCGCCCCAATCCCTTCTTCTTCTTCTTCTTCTGGAGCTTTGATATACGGAGCCTCGCTTCAGCTCCATGTTACAAGACGAACTACGGTAATGAGGGAAGCTAATGTCGGTGAAGCCCTCCTTCATCCTTAAAATATCGTCTTTACGCGCGAGTTTGCCATTTGCATTTCTCTTTTCTGCTTTTGAGCAACGTCGATGCGGAAGAACACTATTAGGACTCAGATCTTAATTTTTTATTTTTACTAATATATAATTTACAGGTTGAGTTTTTTTTTTTTTTAACCCGGAACGGAACGCCCGGTACGGAACCGGGGCGTTCGTACGAATCCGCCGAATTGCCGGATCCGCCGAATTTTGACCGGACAAAACGTCGCCGCTTTGTCCCGGATTTTGCATTGAACGGTCGTTCCGCTGCTCCGGCCGAACGGAACGGAATCAATAACTTTGCTTGAACTCGATCATGGTTAATTCATGGGATTTGTCCAAATTCAATGACACCATAAAATTATTTACATTAGGCAAGACTCGAACATGAGATCTGAACAAACTATCAAATCACAACTCTTATCCGTTAGTCCAATCCATGGGGTTGTGAACCCGGACCTGAACCAGCGAAAAAAAACAAAATGCTGCTGAGTCAGCATCATCAGGCATGGCAATCAACTTCCTCGGCTAAATCGTTGTTTGCACTTTGCATTTCTCTCGCTGTTGAAGAAGGGAAATAAACATTGCCGCGTGCTTAGCCGTAGCTTTAGGCGAATATCCTGTTTGTTATTATATTTTAAAAAACAATTGATTTTTTTTACTACTTTTTTTGATATTTTAGATTATATTCGTGGACTGATATAAAAAAAAATATTTTTATATATTTCTAAATAAAAAATACTTTAACATGTTTCTATTTTTTTTTAAAAAAAAAACAATAACTAGCTAGCTCACGGAAAGTGTATTCCGGATTTTTAAAAGATGAGTACACTTTCT
Organism: Salix exigua; assembly: GCA_032356905.1. NCBI lineage: Eukaryota > Viridiplantae > Streptophyta > Magnoliopsida > Malpighiales > Salicaceae > Salix > Salix exigua. Next base: position 1,419,375 of record CM063589.1, on the reverse strand, counting down.
TTTTTTCAAGCCTTAAGTTTTCTTTGGCTGGAAACAACTTTCCTGGAAAGTTGTTTCCAGCAAACAAACACTGGAAAGTAAGGAAAATGAATTTCAGGAATTCACTTTCCTTGAAACAAACAAGGCCTAAAAACAAAAACTTAACCCCAGTCACAAACAAACAAACAATCAATCAAAATGAGTTGCTAGGAGTTAAAGTCAAAGATAATTCACAGTTGTTTGACAAGTATCCTTAACATATTGACTTTGAATAATCCCCTTTTTTATCTTTTTTATTTCTTAACGAATCCTTTATTCTTTGATTAAATTCTTGCCAAAACGGTAAAGCATCATGCAAGTAGTGCAATGATAAGAGATGGCATAAATTACGAATAAAAGGGCATTGTGAGATCGTGAACGTGAAGGAAATGGAGTATTTCTTTGAGTAAACAAAACAGGACTACAACTATTCCCGTGCCTGTTTCTTGAAAGGGACTTTTCTTTGACTCCAATTAAATTTGGTACGAATTGATTTCAACTGGTTTGGGTCGAGTGAAAAACAAGAGGTCTAAAATAATATTGTATTAATTTAGTATTTTCAGATTATTTAATGAATAATTTGTTTATTTTATTTTATAAAACAATCCATTGCCAACCTTAAGTCATGTAACAGCGTTGGATCGCACTAAGGTTTCGGGCATAGTTGTTAATTCTGTTGCATTCAAAAAACTGAGATAAAATGATGTCGTTTTTATCTCGGTTTTAATTCCAGTCTGTTCTGGACTCAAAATTTATTTCTTTTATTTTTAAGAAATTATTTTTGATATGTATACATCAAAATAATTTTAAAACACCAAAATATTTTAAATAAAAAGAAATTCAAATTTTAATTATGCTTGTTAAATTGATATTTTTTTCATATATATATATAAATAAAAAATTATATATAAACAGTACAACACCGAAATATAACACTCCAAACCAGAATATTTTATTCCAATCAAAAAATTAGAACGACATTAACAACTATATTTCGAGCACCTCTTGAACGATCTTGAAGTAGATGCCAAAAATCCTTATCACAAATTGCCGATTTATCAAGGAGAAATTACCGTGGATATAGGCGGATGATAGAATTACCGATGACGTGTTCGGAAAAACATAAAACTTCGGCTGGTCAATTAGATTCGGCCATCCCTTGCCTGCTTCATGGATGGTCGATGCTCTTATATACGGTTCTAGGCTTTGAGGAAGTGTCGAACTAGGCCCATTTACAACTTTGCCTATTCAAATGAAGCCCACCAATGGTTGGGCTATGGTGTCCACATAGTTTTATAAAATGCTGGGTGTCTTCAAGCGTCGTGCTCGAGCCCATAGATTCTCAGAAAAGGTTGTGTGTGCTTTCCAATATTCTCTTACACTGTATCTCCGAGTTAAATCTATTGAGAGTTGAAATAAAATCATAATCGAGCGACATATGCTGATCATTTTAATTTGTAAATGTAATATTAAAAGCCAAAATTTATGGAAGCCGCTGCTGCTTGTGTCCTTTTTCTTTTCGTCACTTGTTTTTATTAAAAAAAACTATTTGTATTTTATATATTTTTTAAATATTTTTGATGTTTTTAAATTATTTTCATATGATAATATCAAAAATAATTATTTTAAAAAATATATATTATTAGAAGTATTTCTAAACAAAAAAAACACTTACTTTACTTCCAAACGATAACTGTATAATAATATCGGTTTAATCTTTAATTATCCTAGAAGCAGCCGCATCCTCCCTTTGATTTTTCTACTTATAAAGGGGCAAAATCTAACTTGGAAGATAGTGGTGAACATCTCTCACTGTTCCAAGAGATAATGAAAAAGAAGAAGATGGGGTGACATGCTCAAATGACAAAACTACACGTCGTTCAAGCACTTTATACACATTGCATTCCCTTCTTCTTCTTCTTCTTCTTCTTCTCGCACTCATGTCCACTTGACTCAGACACGTCCCTTTTCTCCCTGTTTGGAATTACTTCACGTGATCCTTTTTTGTCACATACCATTCAATCCAAAAAGCACGAGGTCATGTATGCACGTATGATGCTCGATCTAGTTAGTTGAATTGATCCCGAAAGTTGTATTTTCTTGTTGGTTCTTCGGTCATCTCAATCTACTTATCAGAAATTTCATAAGCCAACCTGACCCAAATCTAGAAAAGATGAAGCGAAGTAGCAGAGATTGCTAAAAACTGACATCACAAAATTTGAAAGGCGAGCACTCCTTTTTGGTCTTCAAATCGCAGACATAACTATTGCTAGTGTGACGCAAGTCTTTTATAAAGATAGCAAAAGGAGATGGTTAAAGGAATTTGGGGAGATTAGTCTGTGACGATGACAATTATCTAGACGTACTTTACACGACAGAAAACATGGCAAAGGGCATTCTGATATATATATATATATATATATATATATGGCTTAAAGGAAATAGACAGGGATCGATTATCAGTTTCCTTTTCTTATTGGATATGTTGCTGATCATCCCCCCTTCTCATTCTGCTTTTTTTTTTCTCAATATTTCTGGCACCGTCTGCAAACTTTATCTGATAAAACCATTCTTAGGACCGTCAAGTAAGAAAACCAACAACCCGGTTATGGTAATTAGTGTTCTACGCAACTTGCATGTTCGTACAGTCCATCCACATTGTTTAGAATTCAGAATTCTTTGCAAGATATACTGTTCTGAGCTCACACTTGCTAGTTGAGGCTGGCTAGGCTTGTGAGTAGGCATGCATGGCATTCATTTAATCATCCAATCACGCACGCACACGAGTATCTTCGAGTGTAATTAAGAATCATACGCTGTCAGATTAGATATACCATTTCCCCCAATTGATGGCTTTCACCCTGATCATGTATACGCAGCAAAGAGTGTACCAACCACTACTAGTACTAATCTGACTGGACATATTTTCTTGTCGGAAAGATACAGCGCGTAGCATGGAAATGCTTCGGGAAATTTCTTGTAATTTAGCACATGGTAACGACTACGGCAGCAAACCCCAAACACTTTCAGAGTAGACATTCCACTTTTACTTGTCAGCATCTATATCTATCTATATCTATATTATATATCTGAATCATTTTTTTTTAATTTTTTAGATTGAAATAGTTTTTGGATATAACATTAAAACTTAAATATTAACGAGCTCAATTCTCATTATTTCTATATTAAATGATATATTAGAAAATAATATAAAACTATTATTGACAAATAACTCACTTGAGAGCTAATTAATCCCATCAAATCTCGACGAATAAGTCTTCCATGGTCAAAGCACTTACTTTGTCAGTTAAAGATTTTCAACTAACATCAAAACAATCCTCTCGAGCTCGTGGCCTGTGATCTAATTCTTATCCTTACTTCAACAAACAACTGCTCCACTTTTGCGAATACTGGCTAGCTTTCTGACACACCCTTGTGTCATAATCGATTACCACGTAATTGCACTCTATCGGTCGGTTAATTAGTCAGCTAACCAGTCTTTCCTTTTGCTTTGTTTGACTAATTATCAGCACGATTCTTTAAAATAGAAGTAGCTTTCCATGCTTAGCTCAAAAAAGAAATCACCTCTCGATGACTTGTAGACAGAATATGATCGGTAAACTTCAGCGATTACAGCAACTGGAAACGTAACTTGATCATCTTTTTGCTCGTATTAATCCATTGTGGATTCTATCGAACTGGAAGGGAAAGACAAGAAACCTTTACAAATCATAGCCAACATGGTTAAGTAGATAAAGCATGACTGAATCAAACTTTTGTGCCATGCAAACCTCTGAATGAAAAGCATTAACCTTTTTTGTATTCAACATGGACTATCACCTATCTTTCATCGCATTAGCATGTGCTCTATGAATATTCCGGACGTGGCCTTTGTATCATTGGGTAGCATCTTGGTTGCCACTACACAGATTCCTTTTCCTACCATCACTACTACAAAAGAGAGCAATTAGCAAGTGATTGTAGGAACGAAAAAATTCCATTGCTGATATTGCAACATATTAATTAGCATCAGAATCTGTTTAATAGTTAATCTTCCGTTACTGAACACTAATAATTTATTCTAATTTTAAAAAATATTTATCGAATCTGCATCAGACAATTCATTGCAGTTTAGATCTGCTTGTTGTGTGGATGGCAACTTTTATCTGCTGCCCCTCCTTCGAGAACCAGAACTCGAGTCTGGCACCTTAAACCATTCGGTCATCCTGGCCTGCTGGTTGCAGAACTGTTACATTTCACGTAAGGAAATTCAATAAATGATCGGGAAGCATAGCCAAGAAAGATAAACCAGGAGTGCAATGCCTGTGAGTACCGCGGGGTTTGATCAAGATGCTGTCAGCGCAACCGAGAAAGATTAGACGACGGGTCCCACGAACAAGTGACTTCCATGGCCCCATGGACTCACTGACGTGGATGAGCATCGACATTTTAAAAAAGATGCCATCTTTTTTTCGCTAATTTCTAAAGCAAAGACGGTTCCTAAATCCTTCCTTTTGCTGTAAAGGTTCCACACCGGGACCATGTTTCGGTGTCAGGGCCCGGCCCTATAGATTCTCGAGTTTCTTTTCTAACCCTGATGCAGAACGAGGGTTGGAAATGTACATGGAAATATTTAAAATTCAAGAGTAATTGAATTTATTAGCAATCTGAACTTTAAAATCGGAATGATACTAAACACACATAGTTAATGTGTTTCGGTGAATCTGGAATTGGTCAAGAGATTTGATGTTGATGCATACCCTTTTTTGTATCAAATATTGTCGTTATGTATCGAAATCATTGTTTTTGTTTATTTTGTCCATAACTCTTGAATTCTATATCTGAATCGACTTCCGTCAATTTCGGCTTACTCAAGATTTCTACTAGTTTTAAATTCCACAATTATCTCAATTTTTTTTATTTATTTTTAATAATTATCTCGTTTCTTGTTAAACAAGATTAGAGCTGGGGTTTTCACTTTAAATATCGTTGTAATCCTTTAGTCGAGACACTAAATTATTCAATAAAATTCTGAACTTTCTTAAGAGTCTCTCTTATTTTTGAGAATCCTAGAATATTATATAAAATATTGATGTTGATCATATTCTTTTGTGTTTTCCGCTGCGTAAAACCTATTTTTTAATCAAGGGGTAATTAACATAAAGGCTTCCCATAGAATATACTAGTCATTTGTACCTTAAATTGATGTATCACGTGAATAATTTTTATTTTCATTTTCTCAGTGTAATAGATTGTTTTTTTTTATCAGTACTATGGAAGGGTATCATTCAATGATGAAATGCATCTTGCATGAGTCGCCTGAACACATGATTCTTTCTACTCTGTAAGGATATTGGAAGTATTTTAATTTCAAGCAACTCTCACTTGTCATCTGTACCTTAAATTGATGTATTTGTAAATAATTTGAATTTGAATTTCTTCTGACCCCGGATAATAAATAATAACGCATGAAGTAATGTGCATACCAATTATGATATAAATCATTATTTTGTCAATTGGGTGTTCTAGTTTATGAATAATATCTCATGTTAAAAAACATATAATAAGAAAAAAGATTGCTAGATCAGTGGGACCTACAAGGGAATTTTTAAAAACTGAGTCTTTTTTTAAGATTTTAATTCAACTATTCGTCTGCATTTTATTTTATTTTATTTTTGGTAATAAATGAAACAAGGCAGAACCCAGGTTTAGGATTGTTCATTTGTTTTAAGCTCAATTAAGCGGAGCCTGATTCGTCAGCAAAGGACGCGGATCTCCACTGTCTTTGCCGGCGGTAGCGGGAGACCATATGTTTCATAGGGCACCAGCAACGGTGTTCAGTGTATACGTGGCCAACTCGATAATAGAAATTAATTCCGCTGCCCCGCCGTCCCACGAGCCTAAATCTTGATCCCTGCAAATCATTCCATTTCCCAAGCTCCCTCTAACTCCAAACAGAATATTTTTTTTGCTATTCCGCTAGCAAGCAAACCGAAAACAAAGAGAAAACTGCCGGTGATAAAGAAAACCAAGAAAACAAAAAAAAAGTTAATTGAAAATACAAAAAAATAAATTTGATTCAATTCAATTTTAAGTGTTTATTTGAAAAGAATTAAAATATTTTTATTTTTTCTTTTAAATTAATTCTTGATATTTTTAAATTATTTTGATGTGAAAATAAAAAATATTTTCAACCGCACGATCTAGTTCTTAAAGGAAAAATCAAACTGAATTGATCAGCATGAATTTGTTAATCAAGCTAGTTCCATTCATAATTTAGAAAATTACAAACTCTGTTTTTTTAATTATTCAAAATCAAGAAGGTTCATGAAAAAACAATAAATGTAAAAATAATTATGTATTTTAGCCCGCAGAATTTAATAAGAAAAATGAAAAGCAGGTTAGGATTAGTTGACAAAGTGAATTCCTCTTGTTTGTCTTCCAGGGTGTGGTGGGGGCAGGTAGATGGTGTAAGAAGTTACCAATGTAATAAAAAATAAAGTATATTGTCTTAGTAGTGAATATCAATGATTTCAGATTATCTGATTATTATATATTATGAGAAAATTATCCTCATTATGTATTTTAAAACTGAATTAAAAATTTGATTAACTATTAATTTGAAATTTTAATTAATTTATGGTCACGAGAATTATGATTGCTTATAGTATTTAATTTGCATTTAATAAATAATTAAATTCATATGTTTCAAAAATATCCAATTCATTTTTTTTATATTACCCTAATCACCCTTATCTTACTTCTTAAAAGGGCTAAACAAATTAGGTAGACAAGTTTGTTTGTTTTTTTTTAAAAAACAAGTTTCAGTATTAATTTTCAAAAATATTGTTGAAATTCACGGATCAAAGCAACTATGCAGCTAAAGGCGGAATTGATGCAAATACAATAAATAATGCAATCTTAAAATTAATTACTTTAAAGTAAAGAGATAAGGGAAAGAGATTGCAAACTCGGTTTTTAACGTGGTTCGGCAAGCCTACGTCCACGACTCAAGTACCAACCCGTACTTGAGTATTGTACTCTCTTACTAAACCAAGTAACAAGATTACAATTTTCGCTTGATGAATCCACACCAAGACTTTACACCACTTGAAGATATGCCCTCTTCAAGAGTTTCCTTTTCCACTTGAAGATATGCCCTCTTCAAGATTTTCCTTTTCCACTTGAAGATGTCCCCTCTTCAAGATTTTTCCTTGGTGATGTTCCCTCACTAATACCAAGAGTTTTATACTTAACTCTCAAGAGTTTCACAATGGTTGTTTTAGTAAAACAACAATACACTCTTAATAGTGTGGATATTACAAATGAAGATCTATGATCTCTTTCTCTCACTTAATAGCACTTAGGATATTTGAAGGTGTTTAAGTGTAGTGAGAATGAGAAATACTCTTTGTGTTAGGATATGAAGATTTAAACACAAATATGAGTATTAATGAGGATTGATGATATGAAGGTGTTTATGCACTTCTAATTGCCTCAATATAAGATATGAAAGTTCTGTGTATCTATTTTTGCAATTAGGAGGGCTATTTATAAGTTTCTAAAAGAAACTAGCCGTTTCTAGCCGTTTTAGTGCAACTGCCATATCAAGCAGTCGACCGGTTCACAATGGACAAAACCAAGCGGTCGACCGATTCACAACGGATAAAACAATTTGTCTTCCAAGCGGTCGACCGGTTCACAACGGATACCTCAAGCGGTCGACCGGTTCATGCAGAAATCTATTTTGACAAATTATCTTTTCTGAATTTCTTGAACCGATTGATTATGACTTAAAACTTTTAATCATCAAATCCTTTTAATGCATGCACTGTGAGGTGTGTGAGTTCATTTTAATTTGTGCTATCAAGGTAGAAATAGAGATTTACATAAAGCACTAAAATGAACATTTATTCTAAGTCTTCACTTGCTTGCATCTTGGACTTCTTGGAGTGATTTCTTCTTGAACTCCATTATGCTTGTTGATGTATTCTTTGAATAAAACCTGTTTATAGCTTAATCTCATCCAAGCATATTATTAGCCCATTTTCTTTTTTATTGTTATCATCAAAATATATAAAGCATACAAAGTATGACATTATATATCAACAAATATTTCCTAGCATAAATTTTTAATAAAATCTCTGAATTGGATGGGTGGATCTAGTCCAAATATTTAGAAGAGTTGTTGAAGAAAATGGTCACTTCTTCTATTTATATAGATATAAATATAATTCATATAAAAAGAAAAGTTTTCATTATTGGAATCATATAATTGTCTTTTGCTTTTCTCTCATCTTGATTCTATGAATTAACTTGACAAGATTTATAAAGTATAAATATCTTTATAAATCTTGTCAAGTTAATGTAGAATTAAAAAACAAATTCTATTTTTGATTCTATAAATTTGTGTTGAAAATTCTAAATTACTAAACATTTAATTTTCTTTCTTTTATTGTATTTTTTTTAATGACAGAGAGTGTATTCTCCAATCAAAGAGCAACATGGACAACCTATCTATTGAAATTCCTCAGGAGAACACATCCCTACCAAGTTTGACTGTCATAGATCATGAGGCAGTGTAACTTTACTTTTGTCTTTACAGAAGATTATTTTTTAATTCAACCTCCACCCCTACAAATACAGGTATGGTCTAAGTGACATAAGTTTCTTATCTCCCACCATTCCCATTTCTGTTCTCTCTCACTCCCGAAACAGCACTGTAACCTTTTAGTTTTATGGGCAGAAAATCCCTATCATTTATCTGTTCATCTTTTCTCACAGCCATCTATCAACCAAAGAAGCCATCTTTGCACTCTTCCTCCTATCTATAGCTAGAAAGCTCAGCATTTTGGTCACCAGACGGAGGTTTTTTCACACCTGGTTCCTCTGTTACACCTAAAACTTCTCTAAATGGATCATCACATCGTCACCAGTTCTGCTCTGCACATCACTCTCATTTTACTCACAATCTGCAAAGGTACTGTTTGACAACTACCGATCATGCTAATTTTGGTTTTCTTCTTCTTTTCTTGGATTTCTGTAGCTTGTAAAATAACATGGACATGCACGTTTGCTACAGGATTATCAGGGGCTACCTTTACACTCATGAACAAATGTGGCTACACAGTGTGGCCAGGCATTCTATCCAATGCAGGAAGCACTCCATTGGAAAGCACAGGATTTGAACTTCCACAGGGCGGATCACGATCCTTCCAAGCACCTCCAAATTGGTCAGGCCGGTTCTGGGGCAGAACGGGTTGCACATTTGACCCAAATACCGGTCAGGGAACCTGCCTAACAGGTGATTGCAGCTCCAACCAAATTGAATGCAATGGTAAAAATGCAATCCCACCAGCCACTCTAGCAGAATTCACAGTCGGGTCGGGTGTGCAGGATTTTTACGATGTTAGCTTAGTTGATGGGTACAATCTACCCATGATCGTCGAACCGAATGGAGGGTCAGGTAGTTGCTTGTCGACCGGGTGTGTGACAGATTTGAACCAGCAATGCCCAGCTGAATTACGGGTTGATTCAGGGCAGGCGTGTAAGAGTGCATGTGAAGCCTTCGGGAGTCCTGAGTACTGTTGCAGCGGCGCGTATGGGTCACCGGACACTTGTAAGCCGTCGGTTTACTCGGAGATGTTTAAGGCCGCGTGTCCGAGATCATATAGCTATGCTTATGATGATCCCACAAGCACATTTACATGTACAGGAGCAGATTATGTTATCACATTCTGCCCTTCATTAACAAGGTAAGGATTCTATGCTGCTGTTTTCTTTTTCACTTTATTCTGATCTATTTTATATCATTGGTGTGATCTGGATTTCCATTACTGATTCTTGTGAGAATCTGTAAATGTTCTCTTCTTCTTTAGCCATCGTTTTGGCTTTTGTGCTACTTTTCTTCCACCTATACTTTGCTTTTGAATGCCTCAAGGTACAGGGTGTCATTGCCACTAGCTTGTGGCATACGGACAGGAAATTGGTGTGGCAGGCAGGCATTAGGTTAATTGCCACATGATCTGTAAATTGAAGAGGAGAAAATATATCTTTCTTTTTTTAGGTTTTTAAAGAGGAAGACATAATTTATATATCTTTTTCAAGCTTTAATCTTTGAGTTAAATTATGATTATTTCTGTATTTTCATTCCACAGTCAAAAATCTGCGAGAGACATTCCTCCACCAGCAAGCACAAGAAATGGGTCTGAAACAGGATCAGGCGAAGGGCTAGTAGGAACGGACACTTCATGGATGCCAAACTTTCTCACTGGGGACTCACCAAGTGCCTGTTCTTGTTCTGTTTGGCAATTTACATTGATTCTTTCTACAATTTCCTGTCTACTCCTCTCTTTGGTTCATCTATAGCCTCAATTTTGGACGAAAGCACATAGAACTTAAGTGGTGCTCGAAATTTGTTTTGCACTGGAAGAAAAGGCTGATTAAATCCAGAATGTAATGTCAGTTTTCCAGATCACATGTATAGAAAGTTAAAATATTTCCTTTTTCTTCGCAAGGAAGAACAGCATATATATATATTGTATTTTTTTTTTCACCTTTCACTTTAGAGTGAGAACCATTTGTGATCTAAAGCAATGAATTAGAAAGGAAGACACTTTCGAGATGGGAAAAATCATTATTCTAATTGATTTTGATGGCATTATAAAAAAAAGTGCTTGCTTTACTGTGAAACTTGGGAACATGTTTGGTGAGAACCAACTAAAGGAAGCCAGCTTTGCTGGAATTGCAAGCTTGGTAGATTTTTCATGATTTTGGCTACGTTATGAGAAGTGTAATGATTCTGTCTACAAAAGGGACGTGAACCTATCATTTCCTTAAATCCATGAAATTAACCTTTGTTTCTTTGTCGACACCAACAACAAATCAAGTGGTCAACAACATAATCAGACGAACTTTCCAAATTTAGGCATGTTAAGTTGTTAGCCTTGCATAATCTAGCTTCCCTTCTGAAAAGCCCCCTCAGCTTTCTCCTAAGTGGGTAGAAGGAACATCAATACCTGTCCTAAGATTAGAATTTGTCCCATAAGATGTAGAAGGGAAAGACTGGTGCACTGTCAAATCAATTACCAAATGCATGCATTACAGGTTACAGCCACAACCCAAACTGCTTAAAATGAATCCATTCTTGTAATCTGTTCGTGAAATTAAATGAGATAGGTGATGTGAGATGTGATAGATAATAACATAAACAGTTTTTCTTGAATGACAAACTTCATGCAAATATAGTGATCTTCCCTGTGAAATTGGATTTTGGTGGTTCAGAGGCTCGGAAAAGCTTGAGAACTCAAATCCATGCATTTGATAAGTTTCTCTTACTTTAGCTTGAAGACCTCAATGCTATTCGATATGCTTTGAATGGCGGGGATAGAAAAACTTGCATGAGTGCAACTTTGACCTCCCAAGGCACTAGGAAAAGAAGAAACCTGTTCTGCCTATAGAAGGTTTTTCCCCCTGATAGGATATGCTATTTTTCAATGGAATGTATATTTTAATCCATCAGAAAGGACAAGGGTCCCAAATTCAAGTCCAATGGCTAGGAAATTTTAGGATTTGGTCCCTCCATGATCAGGAAAAATATGTTGCAAAGATGGTGCAGCAGGTCATATGGTCCAATTTGCCCACTACCAAGTTTGTGGAGGCATTAGCGGCTTTAGTACTAACCAGTCTGCTTTAGAATTTCGTGGTTCCCAATAACACATTGCTGATCAAGAGTTTCTGTCAGTGGAAAGTCATCAACGGCATCATCTGGACCCTTGGAGCCTCTTGTAATCATCAGCAAAGAAAGAAAATTGGAAATTAAAGTTTGTATCTACTTGCTTAAGGGCCATGGCAGGAAACCTCCCAAGAAAATTCTTTGTTATTCTGACAACCACAACGACGACTTGAGGACTTTTCATTTCAGGTGAATTAAATCTTCTTCTTTGGTCACTCTCTTGAATCATCTTCCCTTTTGGAAGTGGGTTCATGATCGATACCAATTACCAAGCCTTTCCCCCCACAATTTTGCAATGACTTGAGATATTACCACAGGAATCTTTACCCTCATGCTAAAAATTCTTTATATAAAAATCTTAACCATAGTTTAGGCGATCCAACTCAAAGGTTAGGAGAAAGGGAAAACTGAGGCTTGGTGGCTGATTAACATAGATTAGATAATACCGGCTGATCTTCGTTCATGATACGAGCTGGACGCACGAGATTGCTAGTTTTTGGAGAGACACCCATGTCTAATTTCTCTCAAAAACTTGAAGCTTACAAGCTGTAAGAATCCATAACTAGAACTGAAAGTAAAAGGATCCGACATCCTTATTCAAGTCTAAGCCGTTGCCCCATCTCTTCTAAGTTAATTTTACTTACGGCCAGTTTGGATTCAAATTTCGAGTTAATTTAATTTGCAGGTAAAAGCTGAAGGTAACAAGTTCTTGCGACGATCTCTTATGGGCCTTGATCGACCAAAAACCTCAGACCTGGTACCCGTGCACGGACTATGAAACAGGAGGGGGACCAAAATTCCTTTTTTGCGGCTCATCAAAACGAGGTGCTGAAAAGGTAAAATATGTGTGTATAAATTAGCTCTACGATCTACTGTAAAGTTCGACTGTGAAAAATACATGAAGCGGTTCAGCTTCTCTAATAAATAGCTTTGCAGGAAAAAGGATTTCCTGGAAAAGGATGGAAATGGCACATTCTTTAGGCAATCTACAACTCATCCTTGACAGCAGAAGGTTCTGTATCCTCGTCATCTTTTGCGGTTTCGGCTTCTGTGTCGCAAGTGGCTTCTTTTGTGTCATCCAAGCCATTGCTAATCCATCATATATCGCATCAAATAGTCATCAACTTGATCTGTGAAGTAAATAACCTGCCAACAACACAAAACCCAAAGATGAATTGCATCAGTTAAAAAAAGGGAGGGCGATAATACCAGTTTCTAGGATAATAAACTGTATGACAGGGAAAAAATGCTGGATAAAATAACGTGGAATCTAATGTCTTATCCTGGGCTAAACTGTTTCACGATCATACCTAATAGCCCTTCTTCTTGAGCCTCTCAAGTGCTCTAATGTAGAAGATATCATTTTGCCCGGATTTCATACTTGAGATGTATTGATCAAGTGATGTAAATTTACCCGTGATGCAAGAGATAATTACGACAGAAGAATCACAAAACTCACACAATGCTTCAGAAAAGATCTTAATGGTGAGTTCAGAGAGTAGGACATCACGTTTCAAATCTCAGAAGTTCTCTCAAAAACCTGCATTGACATGATAGGCTTTATAAATTTTCAACATAGGCTCTAGCAAAATAGGGTTCCTGCCAGTCATTAAGGATTCAAATTCCTCAAACCTCTCAATGTATTCTTGTATAAACTTCTCGATTTACAATAGAGCTGTAAATTTTTAAAGTGATCCTAAGATCCCCGGGAGTCAGGCCCACAGAGCTAGTGACGCCAGGCTATAAATGAGCCGGGCATCACTTTTTTGGATAAATCCACGGGTGTCCAGGCCGCTGGGCCTGACTAATCCCGAGAGTGCACAAGACCTCGGCAAGCATGTTTCCCACAAGTGCACCAACGGTTAATTCAAGGGTTTCGTCCAAGTCCGATGGCCCCAAGGAATTGTTTGCACCTGAGCGGATTTGAACCTGAGACCTCATGGGGAGCAAACCCACGAGCCCCAGGTCTTCACCGCCAGGCCAACCCCTTGGGGTTGAGCCGGGCATCACGTGACAAGCTTTCAACGAGAATCTCGATGACCCAGAAAGTTTGAGACTGCATAGCCTAGACCACAGTCCAGGTTATTTTTATAACTATTCTTGATTTTTAGCTCAGTATATATATTTTTAGGCCTTCCCTAGTAGACCACAAATCAATTTTTATAACCTGCCAACACAAGCCAGATCTAGGTCAAGGACTTCCGCTTCCAAAAATTTCTAGTCTTCTATGCAAGGCAGTCAAAATCGCGAGCCAACTCGCAAAATCGTACGATTTTGCGAGTTGGCTCCGAAAACCTGGTTGAACCGGAAAGAAAAATCGAAACCGGTCAAACTCGGTCAAACTCGGTCAAACTCGTAGAAAAATCGTTCAAAATCGTAGAAAAATCGTAAAAATCGTAGAAAAATCGTAGAATAATAATAATAATAAAAAATAATAATATTTAATTATATTTAAATTCATTTTTTAAATTTAAATATAATTAAAAATAATAATTTTTGTACGGACATTTTACGATCTTTCTACGATTTTACGATCCGATCTTACGATCCGATTTTTCGAAACCCTTTCCGATCCGTGTCAAAATCTCGATTTTGACTACCTTGGTTGTATGTGTAGTGTGGACCGGGCCAGTTTCCATCATTTTATTTTTATTTTTGTTATATTCAACCTTTCAAATTATAGATGAGCACCGGACATCCTTGCGACAAGTGTTGCTTAGAAAAAAAAACGCTTGAAATAACTTCTTGATGGAATAAAACATATCAAATTAAAGTTCTTACAGCTGGGCTGATGGTTTTGCCTGATGATGGGTAAAATAAATAAATAAATCCCACGAGGAACAGAGAATTCTATGTAGCCTGAGTCAGGGGGCGTTTATGTCTGGCTTTTCAATGATTTCGCCTAGTTTTCATGACCTTTGACTGCTTTTTATAATCTTGAGCTGGCTTTCATGGTCTCCACTTGGTTTTTTCTTGGCTAGACTTCGCTCTATCGTTGTGTTAATGGCGATATCTTGGCCGGCTCCCGTCACCCGATGCAGATTGCTAAAACATGAATAGAAGAAACGGGAGCAGCACCGCCGGGTTTGAGTGAAACTTCGGCCGGGAACAGTTTTTTCTTACAATTTTTTTTTTATTATTATTATTTTTGTTATTCTTGAATCATTCAATGCGAATCACATCAATCTTTGGCAGCCTTGGAAAGACAGCATGGCTATTGGAGCAGCTAAGATTCTCGCAGATAATGCACTATTTTTGGCAACAACATGGTAGCTTGCTGGGCCAAAGAACATTGAATGGTTTTATTTTCCTCGCAATCCTGGATAAATCGAGCTATTATGAGCATAAAGTCCATGACTTTTATTATATTTGCAATCAAGAGATTCAAAGGCAATCTTAAATAAAAAAATAAATCAAAGGCAATTACCATTTCATCTGTGATTTTAAGCTCGCGGTTCATTTTTATAGGTTGACTTGCTAATTTATGACGCCTAGCTTTATCTGGATTGTTGTTTTTAATTGTACTTGAAAGTTGACCTTATTAAATCTAGAGTAACCTTGTAGATTAACTTGGTGATCTAGTTGATCGGGGCAGTGTTTAAATGGGACCAGACCGAATCAATCTTATTCATTTTATTTTTATTTAAAATGAAGCTATTTAAGTTTATTTTTACAAAATAAAATAAAATTATTTTGAGATTTATAAACCTAAATTCAAGTTCTGAAAAGATCCATAATACTTTTATTGGGTTTAGTCAAGTGAAAAAGAAAAGAGCAGCAAATACTTCAGATGATTTCTTTTGATTTTAATGGTGCATGTTGTCATTTACAGGCCCCTACCGTATAACAACCAAGTTGAAATTAATTATAGCAGTTAGTAAAAAAATAACAGTTAGAAAATTAAATAGTTGTTGTTATAGTTGTTGGTGTTGTCGTCGTCGTCATTGTCGAAAGTTTTAAAAATAGAGATATTAATTTTTATGACAGTTGAAAATCAATTCATAATATTAAATAAATTATGGTTTTAGTTTAAGAGTCACCAAAATATCATAAAATTTTCAAAAAAATAAAATAAAAGTGTTGTTTCACATGTAGAGGAGGGAAAACAGAATCTACTACTCTTTTTTATTGGTTAGTATTTTATATTAAGATTTATTATAAAAATATTTGATGAGTCTTGTTTTCTCTTATGTGAGATAAAAAAATCGTATTATTTACAAAAAAATAAATAAATTGTGTTTTCTAAATAAAACCTTTTAAAATAGTATTATTATTTACGACGTATGCCACACCTTTGACTATTAAGAGCGAATTGATTTTTCAGAACTAAGAAATTAATGAATTATCCAAAATATAAAATTTATTTTTTAAAATCGATTAATATTTTTTTCGAACAAACTTTCAGCTAAGCTAATGTCATGTTTTTTTCTTGCCAGATACCAAACAACTATGAAAAACAGATTCTCTTGTTAGAAAACAACCTAACTCCTTCGGATTGGCCATCGGTCGTATTTACTAAAGTGCATTACTAGTTAGACAGAACGTCCCTGTCATGGCAATACCCTCATCTACCACGACGTCGTTATCAACGGAATAATCAAAGCATTGAATCGACTGCTATTGCTACTAATTAATAACACTAAAATAAATATCATGTATGGGATTACGGTGCAAGTGGTTTGAATTTATTTTTCATTTGTTTTTAAAAAATATTTTAAACGAAGCAAAGAAAAGCACGTGGTGCTATCTCTTTCGTTGCTTTCGAATCGGCGTATGCATGACAAAAATCTGATACCTCCCAACTTTCCCTTCCAAAAGCCAGAAGATAAGCTCAAAACGCAAACCAGTCCATTCCTCAGCTCAGTCCCTCCCTTTTCCGATATTAACACCCTCGACCGAACGTTAAAAATCCACTTCCGTTTCCATTTGGGGTTTCCACCTTGTCTACACGCCCTTCTTTCCCTGATAGATTACCGAGGAGTCGCGCGGAGCTCTTCTATGGCGCTGTCTGATGCGGTGATAGGGAATTTAACGACGATCTACGTGGCGGTGATAGCGGGAATTAAGGCTTATGGGCTGGTTTGTGGAAGGAGCTTCAGTGGTGTATTCGTGCTGATAGTATCGACTGCTGTCGTGGGTCTAATCTTGATCGGGACGCTGACGTGGGATATTTCACGTAAAGCCACGTATGCGATTTCACGGGATCGTGTCAATGTTCATGAGATGTGCAAAGGTGGTATTTGCTGGCACGGTGTCGCTGTCCGGTCGCCCGCTTCTCAGGTCCGGTTTAGACTCCCTCAGCATTAGCATTGTCGAGCAACACGGGCTTTTCGTGAAAGGGCAAAAACAGTGAAGAGAGAGAGAAGAAGAAATAGAAGAAGGAGAAGGGTTAAAAAAATGTGAGACAGGGACCTTTTTTTTCTTGGTTTTTGGTGTGTTTAGTTGGGGATGGTGGAACCACAAGGTGTTTGTTTGTTTGCCTGAGAGAGAAGATGAATACTAGAATGTGCATAGATAATTTAAACAAGCGATGAGTATTTTTATTTTTGTGTATATATAAAAATGTCTCGGTACTTTTCTTTTCTCGTAACGGTTTCAAGCTTTGCTGCGCCAGCAGCCTTTTAGCTGCTGCATATAGCTGAAAAGCCTGCAGAAACAAGGAAGGGACGTTTGAACTTTAACAGCTTCGAATTTCAGTCCAAACTCTAGGTTGCTACTAGACAACAGAAAAAACACGGGAATTGTCCAGCTGTCAAACGGTGGGGTCAGGTCTGGAGTGGGTTTCCAAGAACAGAGCCTTGCTGGATTTTCTCTGCATCTCAATTTTGGTCAGGTTTTGCTCTCTTTAGCCATGGGCTAGTGCAGTGACTTTACAGGCCCAAATGGAACAGCCCACATAGTCCCATTATGAGTGTCAAAAGTCTTTTTTATTGTCTTTTCTATTAAACGGGTGCTGTCCATGGATATAAATATGTATACATGATTTATAAGGTAGGCACAAAAACATACGTATCTCATAGTTATTTAAATAAATACAAATATTAGAGAGATTACTATAAATGTCTAGTTATTGTCTAATCACATAACATATATTGACAACTCTGATATAAAATATGTTTAGGATTGTGGTTAGAATTATTTTTAATATCATCATAATGACTTCAAAACAAAAACAAAAATAATTTAAAATTAAAATTTTATTTTTTATTTAACATACAGGTACATGAACTTGTTTGGTTAAGAAAAAATTAAAATAAAAAGATAAATCTTCTTTGTTTCTAATATATCCATGTCTTATTATTGTATACTAAAATAGTAATCGAATACTATATTAAATAATAGAAGGAATTCTAAGATGTTTCGCAGGTTCCAACAACATCTCTCTTTGCTCAACCAAACAACTCGATTGTCCGGCAATAAAAAGCTCAAAACTAAGAGGGTGTTTGGGAGGGTTTTTTAAAAGTATTTTTGGAAAAAAATGGATTTTTTTAATTTTAAATGAATATGTTTTGGTGTTTTTAGATCATTTTGATGTGTTGATGTCAAAAATATTTTTTTTTAAAAAAATATCATTTTGATATATTTCGGTATAAAAAACATTTTGAAAAATTACCACAACCATAATTCCAGTTGAAGCCTTGTGGTTCAATTAGTTGATTTAATTCAGAAAATTGCGGCAATTAGGTTATAAATCCAAGCCTCGCGGTTATCATCATCTAAAGGATTTGAAAATCAAAAAATGATTTTGCTTACCTAACAAAATCTAAACTATTTCTGTTTTTTATATATTAAAAGGCACACGTAATCTTATTCCGGAGAGAAGGAATTGCGTGTTAGAAAAACATGTAAGCTACTGCGAGCAGCAAGCCAACAAGTTGTTGGCAGAAACTGTTTTCTATTCAAGGTATTGAATTTCGTTTTGATTGATATTTTATTTTTTTTAATTGTAATGAAATATTTTGGTTTTAGAGTTTTTTTACATGGTTTTGATGTTGTAATATATAGATATAGATATAAAAAAAATAGTTTAAATTCAAAAATAAAATTATTTAGAATTGTGCAATTTATTTAAAAAAAATAATAAAATGATTTTTTCTAAACAAAATTATATATATATATATATATATATATTAATTCAAACAAAAATTAATTCAAATTCAAAAATAAAATTAGTTAGATTATTATCATAAATCTCACAAGGTTATTACATTCTCTGATTGCTCTGAAATTTTAATATAATATATATAAATATATTAAACGACTCCTTGTAAAATTTGAGCTCACTCTAACAGTTAGATTAAGAAATATGATTGATATTGTAAAATTATTTATTATTTAAAAAAATACTATTTAGCCAAAATCAGAATGTTCAAATCGAAATTTGGATGAAATTTCCAGAACAAAATGAAAATTTAAATGAAATAAAAACTATATTATTTTATCTCGTTTTTTAAAACAAAACTAACATAAAACATTTGAACTGAAACAAAACAAAACTAACATCACTAAATCTATTATCCGAGATCTTTATTTTTGTGAGCGCGTGGGATCAGGAATTACAAGATATCAGTAGTCCGTCGTGCCGCCACAGGTCCACAACGAGTCCTGTAACGGTTTTCATGGGGATCACTAGGTGTCAAGGGCAGGACATGAACTCGGACATTCCTTTATCCGTAACCAAGCCTTGACAGCTTCACCACTCGCGGGTCTTCCGTTTTTTAGCTCTCAGGATCATGCTGCTTGGCTCCATAAGTCAACAGGGACGGTTAATTCTGCTTGATCCAACATGCAAGACCGCTGCAAATCCACCCCTCCACAATCCTTCCATAGCTTTCAGGATCTTCAGAAAGGATTTTCGGTTTGTTCAAGGGGAACACAAAATAACCCCAGAAGGGTTGGCCTGATGGTGGAGGCCTGGGACTCGTGAGTGTGCTCCCCATGAGATGTCAGGTTTGAATCCACTCAGGTACAAACAATTCCTTAAAACCATCGGACTTGGACGAAACCCCTGACTTAACGATGGTGTACTTGTGGGAAACATGTTTGCCGAAACCTTATGTACTCCTGGGATTAGTCAGGCCCAGCGGCCTGGATACCCGTGATTAACTTCGGCTTATCCAAAAAAAAATATTCTTCAATAGCAAACAAGCAAAAGATGTAGCATTTGCTTCGGTTCATCAGGATAGGAATTGCTAGAAAAAATAATTTCAAATACTAAGTTAGTACCTTTAAATTTCTGTGCTATATGACGGAGATAGATTACAGCTACATGTACCAAGCTTCTATGATTGAAATTGCTTTCTTTGAAACACAGAACGGGAAGAGACTAAACAAAACAAAAACAAATAAAAAACCTAATCTTCTTTTTTCACCTCCAGCAATTAATCTCATCAATCATTTTACATTCACAATTGCCCCCAATTTTATTTTCTTCCTCACTTAGGCTAATCAGCTGACATTAGACTTAATCAAACAGGTTCCAAGAGCGGGCACAATGACAATATTGGAAGTTTCTATCTCCATGGGGGTTGCGGATGCTTATGTTGTAAGGAGTGGGCAGGTTCCCACCCTCTATCTGGTTCCTTCCTTTTCCCACCCACTCCAGAGCTTGAAGGTTGTGAGTTGCCTTGGCCAGGCATGAACAGCTGGCGTAAACCACCGGCGCTTCCCCCCTCCATTGCAAAACCTGAATTTAAGTCGAGGCTAGGCCGTGAGGGCCCAGCACCATTTAAACCCAGGGGTGCACCACTCATACTCATCATGAAAGGTTGCTGGGGGTAAGGAGGAACAGATGGTGCAGAGCCCATTATTTGAGGCATGACAGGGGCTCCCCTTGAATCCACCATATAAGGGATGGAGCCAGTAGAACCATACATAGCTGAAGGGATGGACATGGCGGGTGCTGTTGGCAATGCACTGTACCCAAAAACAGGAGAATGCGTGTATGACAGAGCAGGAATCATACCAAAAACACCTCCCATTCTTGTAAGATTAGTACCCATTACAGGTTCCAAAGGCTTGTTGCTGTTTGGCAGGGATGGAGCCTGCTGAATGAAATCCTTTTTGTCAACTTCGGTTCGATTGCTCACTTCCACTCTAGTGCCCATAATAGAAAATACAGGATCACCTGGTTTAAATCCTCCATAAACACTTGCAGTTTGGGAAGACTTGCTATGATACAGCCCTTGATCCAAAGAGTCATTATGAAAGAGAGGTCTATCATTTAAATCAAAGTTCCTCAGAGAAGGCTGCATTGAAGAAGATGAAGAAGCAGGAGATGGACTGCGATGGCCATTCTGTGGGTAAAAGGGTCGTCCCTGTATTCTCAGATCAGTCAGGAAAGCATCACCGTCATCACTGGTACGATTTAAATCCAGGTTGGGCCTCTCTGGTCTTCTCGAACCCACTTCTAAAGAAGATTCCCCAGAATGGAAGCCTGATGAAACTGGAATTTGTCTTGATAAAATAAAATCCACGACCTTCTCCTCTCCACCCTCGGTCACATTCAGATCAATATCAAGGCAAACCTGCCTTTGTTTTGAACAACTGCTGCTTACCACAGCCTCAACAGTCTTGTCCTCATCAGCAGTCTTGCGTGGGGAAGCTGGACGAAAAGCACTAGTAGCTGCAGAACCTCTCCATCCAAGAGTTCCCTCAAACTGCAAAGGAGCTGCAGGTGATCCAGAAGCTGCAGCTGCTCTTGAAGCTGAAACAATGGAAATTAGGGCAGGGGAAGTATTCATAGGAAGAACCATATCATCGGAACAGATTTCTTCATTCAAATCAAAATCACAGAGGCATTTCTCTGCATTAACTTCTGGTTCTTGTGCCTCTTGAGTAACCTGGGAGGACTCCAGGTCATGCATGCCGTTCTCAGCTTCATTTTCCAGATTACTCGAATCAATTAAGCACCCCTCTTGCTCAGCACATGTCTCAGAAGACTGATTCTGTCTAGCTGGCACATTTTCTGGAGGGATCCCAGCGGATAGGTCCTGTTCTCCATTTATTGAATCTGGACTACCTGGCTGCTTAATACCACTTTCCAAGATTTTATCGGAAGACGAGCTGCAGGATTGTTCTCTGTAATCTACAACTTCTCTCTCCACTTCTTGAGCAACTTGTCGAGCAACTTCAAGAGCATCAACTATGCCATACTCAAGCTCAATACCAGATCTTCTTCTACCAATCAAATCCGGACTGCATTTATCTGTGGTTGGTTTAGAGAAATCAGAATTATCCACAGCCTCATCACTGCTGTGTTTTCTATCATCATCACCGACACCATCTTCCATCCGTGAAAATAGACTCCCTGAATTGTCAAGTTTTTCCAATGTGATCTTGTTGTCAGACAAATGCTGTGGAGGGTCGGGAGAAAAATCACCATCTTCAGCACCAGAGATAAGTGTGGGTGTTTGGCATTGATTTCTATTCTCCGCTTCATCTGTCCCAACTTTTGATGTAGATACAGGTATTGCCACATCACTGGATGCACTTGTACTTGTACAGCAATTATCCTCTTTCCCATCAACATTATTTTGCAAATCAGATTCAGGCACAATTTCCTTGGCAATTACGGCAACATGGCTCAAGGAAATAGCTCCAGGTTCCACTTTGCTAGAAGCAGCTGATTTGTCAGTGAGCATCTTTGGAGCTTCTGAATCAGGCTCAGTGGAAACAGTCTCTTCCACGACACTGCTTTCTTGGTGCTTTTCTTTCAGTGACAGGATTTCTTGATCAGATTTTGACACAACAGCAGTGGTAAGAGGATCTAATGATCTATCCACAGCAGCAGTAAGAGGGACTTGCATTCTATCCTCCAAATTTCTATGGTCTAAAATTAGATCATCACAATCATTTGTTTGAATCTGTACATCCTGCAAGCTTTCTTCTTGTAGACAATTTGAGTTTCTTGATTGCAAACTTTCATCCCCTGTTCGTTCATCAGCGTTATTTTCTACATCAGCACTTCCATTTGAAAGAGGAACTTTGACAACAACACATTCAGTTTTTCCAGTCTCAGTGCCGTTCATTCTAACATCATCAGATGCCCCAACACTCTGAACATCATGGCGAATAGCATCACTGACCTCACCAAGCTTCCAGCTATCAAACAATGCCCTTGCCCTATCCTGAACCATAGAACTATTGTGGTTAAGAAGATTATTGACAGTGCCCCAGACCCCTGAAGAAATGGACCTCTCCTTGTCTATTTGCAGCTTTTCCAGAGCCCTTAAAAATGCAGTAATTGACTCTTCTGCAGAGCCTTCACTTGTTTCATTACTGAATTTCTGAGCAATCTTTAACCATCTATCGATAAACAATAGTCCATCTAAATTAACAAAAAGATCAAGAC
This sequence comes from Salix exigua, assembly GCA_032356905.1. NCBI lineage: Eukaryota > Viridiplantae > Streptophyta > Magnoliopsida > Malpighiales > Salicaceae > Salix > Salix exigua. The sequence goes on along the minus strand of CM063589.1, from coordinate 1,396,270 downwards.
AATCTTTATTCTCAGTAGCAGCAATTGTGCTTGCAACAGCAGCCCATTGCCTGGTTGAATCTCCGACATTATTCAAAACACTAGGTTTCTCTTTCTGCATTACAGCAACCAACTCATGGACTCGTGAAGGGACTGTGAGCCCATCCTTCATCTCAGTCAGGGTAAAAAAATCTTCGAGTGTCATACTGATTTAAATGTACCTCCAAGCATTGAAGAAGTCCTTGTGGCTTAATAATCTGCTCTTTTCTATCAAGAACCACAGTGCCTTTCAGAACTATTTACTGGACACCCTGCAGAAGGGACAAAATAGAATCTCTAAGTGGAAAGCTTGAGACAGTATATATTAGCTGAAAAACACCTATTATATCTAATAAGCTTAGAAGCCATTAAAAAACATGCAATCGGAAACTAAACAAAGATGAACTAGAACCACGTAACAGCATGACATGGACCAATTCATTCATTACAGGGTATATGGTCTGAGTAGAAACCAGCATAAGAATATAATATAAATTGAAGAACATTCAGAGACTGTGTCAACATTATCCCTTGGCACAGCATACTCTTATCATACTAACAGAAAAGAGGAAGAGATGCCGAAGAAACATTACATAAATTAACCATTGAGGACATCAAATGCAAAAGAAGAAGGTTAGTTGACCTTCCATGTTGAGTATAATCTCCTTTAACAAATATAGTCAAAACTCACCTCCTCTGACACAGTTTACAAGGTACACTGGAGCTGCAGATAGCAGAATGCATGGAATCTGACAAATTGTAGGCTTGTAATCATGGCACAAATAATGGCAAATGCATGGTGAATCACATAATTAGTTTGAACTTGGAACCTCAAACTGGCACTAAGATATTGTTTTCTCAGATGGGAATGGAACAGCAGACTGTTTCATGCAAAATTAAGTAGGGCTGGGGGCACTCTTTCTACTCTACGGCCTTTGTCTCTTCAAACCTAGGAAACTTGAAGCATCAAAACATTACGCAGAGAATGCATAACGGTTGTAAGGATCAGGCATCATTATCTTTTTTCATGGCACCCAAAAACAGCACAAAACCAAATATAGCAGGAATTCTAATGAGAAACTTTCTTCCACTGTTTTTATAGCAAGAAACATGCTCATGGAATAAGCATTTGAACACGATCCAAACATATAAAGCACTAATGAATGACACCAAAGCAAGCACGGCTACTTTCATATGTCATTGGCACAAGCAGCTGCTTTTAAAATGCCCAGCCAAGAAAGTGAATGGATACACTATAATAACATCAACAATAGTTGCTAATTCATTCTATGTATGACGTGCTGCAAGAATTCAGAACATACATACGTTACAATATGCTTGGTGTCTATCATCTCGACTAACACATGTTGTGTAAAGATTTTGTGAGGCATAACAGAAATACAATTCCCAAGCCAGCATCACTGTACCAGATTTCTCTTATGTGCACTGATCTATTCACCAGTCCATGTTCAACATAGACCAAAATCCCTTCATCAACACTCATAAAGTAGACACTAAAAATGATAACTTCAAAACTTTTTAATAGCACCCAGCAATTATAGACCATCTCAATCCCACTAGACTCCAAATTAGAGAAAGGAACAGTAAAATGAAAACCCATCAACTGAAAAGGAAAGAAAACACAAATTTCAAGGACAAGCAGCTCAAAAAAATGACAAAGAACTTCCTTTTCCTTCAATTTCAGCAATTACATTTCAAAAACCCAGTAACAGAAATAGAAAAAATCAAACCCTAGAATTTAAAAACCATCCATATAAGAAAGCAAGAGAAACCCTAGGTCTTCTTCATTGATTTTTATTAAATGATATGCTGCAAATTAAAAGAGAATTCGTGAGCGAAACTAAGATCACCCTAATCAATGCTTGTTTATGTGCAATAATTAAATAACAATAAATCCCATAAATGGAAACAAATAAACGAATATAAAAATTAAATCTCCAAAAAGAAACTAATATAAAGTTCATACCTTTATGATAAATCAATACGAAAACCCTAGCTGGCGAGTGACACAGCTCCAGCACTCGAAAACTTTTGTGTGGATCCCTCTCTAAAAAAACTCTCTCCTTTTCACTTTCTCTCTCTAGAACTGAAGTGTTCTGTCTGTAATTTCTAGGTCTCGAGCATGAAACCCTCGTATAGGTGTTCTCTTTGAGGTTACCAGAGAGAGAGAGAGAGGGGAGAGCAGAGGGCAGAGGAGTTTGTTGTTCTTCGAGTTTGTGTTTTCTTCTTTTTTTAGTCTAATTTCGAAAACATTTATAATTTAATTTTCTGCCCGGTTTAATAAATTCGAAGATGGGTAAATCCACGTGCGATGTGTGCGATCGAGCCGTTTGTTTTGAAACGGTTCGGTTTTGGTGACGACGCAGCTTAGCCTGTCTGGTCAACCGGTGACGATGGATACTTGGTTTCATTTCTTATATGGAATGTCCTTTGTTTGTTGCCCTTTTCTAGGGCGACTGCTTGCATTTTACGATTTTTTTTATATAGTCTAAGATATTTTAAAAATACAAATAACTTTTTGTTGTTCAACGGCCAAGAGAAGCTGATAACCGATCGCTTTTCAAGATTTTTGTTGTTTTACCCTTGAATTTCTATGGATTTATAAGCATAATTAATTATGTGTGTGTGTGTGTTTCATATTTTATATGTAATTTGATTATTGTCTTGAAAAACAAATATCAGATAAAATATATCTCATGCTCTAAAAAATTGTTTAAGAGCATATTTATTTATTATTTTGATATATTAACTAAAAATATTTGTGTCTATTTAATTTTTATTCTAATATGTCAATCAAATACAACTGTCATACAGTTGTCACTGGACATTAATTAAATTCTAGCCTGCATAATAAAGTCAAGATTCCAATTCTAATACTATTGTATCCGTACCACGTTGTCATACCTGCCATGTTAATAGTACGAGGTTGGTATTGAAAATTTTTAATTTATAGAAGTCAAAACTAAACATTATCGAATTTCCAGGGACTAAAATATGATTTATGGTGAAAATAAGTGCTGTTTAATTATATATTTTTGGAGGGCAGAGATTTGCATAAGAACCTGTCAACTTCGTGGATGCTTTGATGGGGGGCCTATTCTGTGGTCAGATGGAAGGGTAGGAGATGGATAAGGGGCATACGCAGAAAATGAAAGGAGGCACATCTTTGTCAATGTGTCCCTTTCTTGGTCACGTGTGGTATACATGTTCAATGATGAGTGAAAAATTTTCCACTTGTTTCGTTTATGAAAAACATTTTATAAGAAAGTGTTTTCTGTAGTTTTTCATGTGTTTTTTTTAAATATTAAGAAAAGATATATTTTGTCATAATAATAATAACAATAAAAAGACTGATAACTTAGTAAAAAAAAGTTGAAAAAAGTTTTATATATATTAAGAAATCAAGTCAAAATTTTAGATGAGGTCATGAACCTGTAATACACGGAGGTTGTCTTTGAGACTAAAGAGACAATGAAGATTCAAGGTCTTGGATAAATTTATATAAAAACTAAATCTAATGACATAATTAAATTTTTAATAGATCTCATTGATTTAATTATGAGTCCAATTAAAAATATAGTTATATTTAAGAATTAATAAGGATTATATTATACTTTTAAGGTGTTAATTTAACTTTATTATTAATTTAATTGGTGAAAAATAAGTCTGAAAACTCAATTCAAGCTTAATTGGAAATATTTGAATTTTATAAGGCAAAGTTTAATTTTTACCGAGTCTAATTGATTAAAATTATGAACAAAAATGGATGGAAAAAATCAAAGTTTAGGGTCAAGTGAAGGTAAAATTAAAGAAATTTATAGTCAATGATCATTTTAAAAAAGACATTGAACTTTAAAGACTCAATTTGATTGAAGACGGGTGAAATTGAAGCAAATTAAAAGTTAAATGGTCTAAATCTAATGATATAATTAAATTTTTAATAGATCTCATTGATTTAATTATGAGTCCAATTAAAAATATAGTTATATTTAAGAATTAATAAGGATTATATTATACTTTTAAGGTGTTAATTTAACTTTATTATGAATTTAATTGGTGAAAAAATAAGTTTGAAAGCCCAATTCAAGCTTAATTGGGAAGATTTGAATTTTATAAGACAAAGTTTAATTTTTACCGAGTCAATTGATTAGAATCATGAAATGGATGGGAAAAAAATCAAAGTTTAGGGTCAAGTAAAGGTTAAATTAAAGAAATTTATAGTCAATGATCATTTTAAAAAAGACATTGAACTTTAAGGACTGAATTTAATTGAAGACGGGTGAAACTGAAACAAATTAAAAATTAAATGGTCTATTAAGAGTCAAATTGTGTGAGTTCAAAATCAAAAATCAAATGAAAAGACATCAAATTTTAAGGTTGACATTGAAGTTTTAAAAGAGTAAAATTGTATAAGATTGAAAGTTTGAAGCCAAGATGTGATAAAAACAATAAAAAAAAAGATTAAACTAAAATTTAATCAAATTTCTAATTAAAATATTTTTTTAATTAAAACAATATCACTTTGACTATTTATTCAAAAAGAAAAAAAAAGATGAGAATAACTATCAGATACATTCAAAATTAATTTTCACTAAAATAGAAATAACCTTCCAGATTTTATATATTAAAGATTCACACTCTATCAGATACATAAAAAAAAACTTAATTATCTAAAATTATCTAACAAATTATTTTTAATGAGACTTTATTTTATTTAACAGAAAAGTAATTATTCTCATATATGATTCATTAGTGCAGACCATTCAAACATATCTCGGAAGTCCTTGAAAGAGTTTCTCCATGTCTCCATCCTCGCACGAGAGCTTTGAACTTATTTTCTACCAGCAAGAAGCTAAGCCCTCAAAGCCTCACAGGAAGCATTCATTACAGATCGCTTGAATGTCTGATGGAACGGTCAAAACTCAAAAGTTTCTTCAAGCGGCTCACCATCTCCACGCCTTCGACCCTGAGACTAGATCTCCCTGACAGGGATAGCATTCATGGCCTATTTTTCCTTCTCGCTCAAGGCGGGGGAAAGTACAGGGGGCTTGGATTAAATCAGTCAGTGAAGCACAACCATCATCACTGGTACGATTAAAATACAAGTTGAGCTTCTCTGATCTTCTCGAGCCCACTTCTAAGAAGATTCCCCGGAATTGAAAGCCGATGAGGCTGGAATTTGTCCTGATGAAATGAAATTCACGACCTTCTCTCCATCCTCGGCCACAATGAGATCAATCTCAAGGCAAACCTGCCTTTGTTTTGAGCTTTACTGCCTCCCACAAACTCAACAGTCTTGTTCCCATTAGAAGTCTTGCGTGGGGAAGATGGACGAAAAGCATTAGTAGCCGCAGGACCTCTCCATCCAAGAGTTCCCTCATAATGAGAAGGTGCTGCGGGCGATCCATAAGCTGCTGCAGGCCTTGAAGCTGAAACAATGGATATCGGGGAAGAGAATATTATTCTTCCTAGTAAGAGAACCATATCATCGGAACATACTTCTTCATTCAAATCAAAATCACACAGGCCTTTCTCTGCATTAACTTCTGGTTCTTGTGCCACTTGAGTAGCCTGAGAGGACTCTGGGTCATGCATGCCATTCTCTGCCTCATTCTCCGGATTACTTGAATCAATTTCTCACAATTTCTATGGTCTAAAATTAGATGATCACAATCATTTGTTTGAATCTGTACACCCTGCTCGCTTTCTTCTTGAAGACAATTTGAGTTTCTTGATTGCAAACTTTCATCCCGGTTCGTTCTGCAGCGTTGTTTTCTACATCAGCACTTCCATGGAGGTACATAAAGAGTCAATAAGGTAAATTCCAATTTGGTTCCAAGAACTGAAGAAGAGATGCAAACGTCTTATGTGAAAATTATTATCGTTAGTTCCTCATTCAAATTCTCCGGTCCAGATGTTAGCTTTAATGCCGTTTGACATTACGATTTCATCGGGTTTAGCTGAAATTTGATTTTTTTCCCATTTTAAATTAATATGATTTTTAAAAAATAAAAAAATATTATTTTGATGTATTTCGGCACGATAAACACTTTGAAAAGTTACCGCAATCACACTCCCAAACAGGCTCTTAAGGGAGACAAATTATAGGGTGGTAATCATGATAAATACATGGTGAATCATATAATTAGTTTTAATTTGAAACCTCGAATAACTATGTACTTTTTTAGTTATTGTTTTTTTAACTATTTAACAAAAAATATTATATTTAGAATCTCATTTCTTATATATGTACTTTTGATTGTTGTCTTGAAATAAAAAAGAAAAAAAATATATTTGGAAGATAAAATATATCCCAAGTCCTAAACAGCTATTTATTTAATATTTTATATATTAAACAAAAAACGTTAGTGTTTATTTTATTTTTGTTATGATATATTAATCAAACACAATTTTAATAATGTAAGAGATTCCTTGTCACTGAACATTGATAAAAAATTTAGCCTGCATAATAAAGACAATATTTAAATTCGAATACTATTTGTATCCGTACTCTATAGCCGTACCCTAATGACAAATGCCATGCTAAAAGCACGAGGTTGTAATTGAAAATACTTAGTTTATAGAGGTAAAAAATGACCATTATCGAATTTCCAGGGACTAAAATATGATTATGGTGAAAAAAAGTATAGTTTTATTTTATATTTTTGGAGGACAGAAAGTTGCATAAAAACCATAGTTATCAATACCGCTTCGGTCGTCGTTCGGTTTTTGATTGGAACGGAACGTTCGGTTTTAGAGCGCTTCGGTGTTCGTTTGGTGTCATACTTGTTCATATATAATTAATTATATATATTTATTTATATCTGGAAAAAATATATTAATTTAACAAACATAATTAAAAATTGAATTCTTTTTATTTAAAATATTTTGGTGTTTTTAAATTATTTTGATGTATAGATGTCAAAAATAATTTTTAAAAATAAAAAAATAGATTTTAAACCCGAGCAGAACCAGGCGTTCGTACGAATTTCGAATGCAGGCAGTGTTAAGGAACCATCTCACCTAAAAGCTTAAGCTTGTAAATGAGGCCCATAATATGATTATATTATACTCTAACACCCCTCAGTGAAAGCCCTTGGGCATGAAACTCGCATGTGCCACATCACCTTATGCTTGGTTTTATCAAATAGAATGGGAGTGGTGAGATTCGAACTCGTGACCACTCGGGTCAACAAGGCTCGATACTATGTTAAGAACCATCTCACCTAAAAGCTTAAGCTTGTAGATGAAGCCCATAATATGATTATATTATACTCTAACAGACCGAATTAAAATCGGACAAAACAACACCGTTTTGTCCGGTTTGTAAATGGAACCGAACGTTCCAGTCGAACGAAACGGGATTGATAACATTGTAAAAACTGTCCACTTCGTGTATGCTGTGATGAGGGGCCTATAATGTGGCGAGATTGAAGATGGATAAGCAGAAATGAGAGGGAGGCACGTCGTTGTCTCTGTCAGCTGTGTCCCTTTCTGAGTCACGTGTGGTATACACGTTTGAGGATGATGGAGTGGATTTTTTTTGCTCTCATGCATCCGTTTGGTTCTGTAAAATACAGTATACCAAAGTGTTTAATAGATTTCTTACAGTGTAATTTATGTATTAAAAAATATTTTTATTTCATAGAATTTTATAAAATATTTTAAAAATAATGATTCACTTATAATATTATTTTGACCACTGTTTTTTTTCATGCCATTATTATCTCACATTATCACTTTTCGAATGATTTTAGATTATTTTCATATCAAAAAAAATTATTTTGATATATTTATGATGAAAAAGATTTTTAAAACACAATTTTAACTACATTTTCAAACAGTAATAAAGATGTGTTTTCTGTATCATGTTCTTTTTGTAGAAAATGTCAATAAAGGGATAAAATAAAATACAACTGTGCCTGGTCAATTAAAATCTATTTCTCAAAAAAGATAATATTAGGAAACATTATGCTTTTTTCCCAAGCTCTTACAATTACAGCAAGCTCCTCCAGACAAGACATGGATGATCTAGTTCATGCAGACAGGATCATGGTAGGGTAGAGACCAGACGACTTTCTATTAGGGGTTATAGTTACAATATATGTTTCAGCAAAAAAATATAGTCTTAAATTATTTTGATATACTATCATAAAAATTAAATTTTAAAAAACAATAAATTAGCATATAATAGGGAATAAAGATGAATTTAGGCAAACATGCATACAGCACGTAAGTGGGGTGAATTTTGGAGATTTTTAACCTTAACAGCAAAAGTTTAATTATTACACAATTTTTTTTCTGGACATTAAACTATGGTTTAATTATTTCGGGACAGCCAAGCATTGTGCTATTCCATACCATGTCCTTCCACTTGCATGCAAAATTCAAACTCCAATTAGCACGGGTTTGAAACAAACTATCTATGTTTAATATTATAATATTTTTTTTTGTTGTGATGTGAAAACCAAGTTTTATCACGATTTAAAATAAAAATAAATAAATTTAACCAGTGAAAATCAAATAATTTTTAAAGTTTTAATGAATCTATAAAAATCTGAATGTAAGAATATATTTAAATATAGTAATAATTTTCCAGTGAAAAAATTTATTCTATAATGGAATTAATTTGATGTGATTTAGTTAACTTTACAAATTCAAAAACAACTTGATCAATCAATATAAATATAATTTAACTAAAAAAATTAAAAAAAAATATTTTTTCATATTAATATATTGTATTAACTAAAATCAGCTCTGATTAATGTATCAAATTTGTGACGTGGGTCATAAAAATATGACAACCACGTAGAAAATAAATCAAAACAAATTATAAAACTCAGTCTTTAATCAATATAATATTGAATGGTAAAATTAAAAAAATCATTTAAAAAAACAAAAAAAAGTTGATTTGTCAAACACATGACTCTAGTCATAAACACAAATTAACTTTATAAAAATAAAATCAGAATAAATTATGAAGTTTGTTATCAATTAATTTAGTGTTAAAGGGTGATTTAAAAATGAAATCGATTAAAAAAACATAAATAAACTATTCAAGTCAATATGCTGAAAAGTTAAATATAATGACATAATTTAATCCTAATTAACTTGTCAAATATGTAATTTTGGTCACGAAATTAAGATAATCCTATAAGATAAAATTGAAATAAATTACAAAACTCAATTATCAATTAATTATTTCGGACTCAATATTAACCAATGAAATTTTTAGGATTTAATTAAAAAATATATAAAAATAAGTCAAGTAAACACTATTCTCAGGACATGAGACTAGGATATAAAAATGAGGTAAAAAATGAATGATATTTCTTTTTTGCTGGTGTTAGCTAGTCAAATCTACAATCCAAATCACAAGACTTAAAAAACCCAATAAAAATCAAATATAATATTGAAGAATATGAGACGAGAACAACTTTTTAGAAATAAAAAAATATGATTTAACCGAGGTTAAAATATAAAAACTCACAACTTTAACCATAAGACAAAAATATTCATAAAAAAATATCATTTAATTCTCAACCAATTCAATATTAAATGATATTTAAAAAAATACAAAAAAATAACTCAAGTAGACTCAAGTTGATATATTAAATAATATTCACAGGTTACAAGATTAAAATAATTCAATAAAAAAAATTCAATTAATTCAATATTCTTAAAATCACTGCAATCATGAATGAGCACTTAGTCGTGGATAACAACCAGTCAACTTGCTAATTGCTGGTTCTCTTTGTTTTTTTGTCTGTTCAGATTTTGTGTTTTACGTCAACTTTCCAATTTGCTTGAAGGGTAAGGGGCCTAAAGGGGGACCGGACCATATATAGAATACTTGTGAAAATAATTATTACACATTGCACTACATAAATAATTATTAAACCTGCCTCATGGGTTCGGTTCACTGTGTTAGAAATTCTAAGTCAGAGATTGAATGAATTAACTAGGATAAATATTGTTTTTAAATATTGAGACTAAAGATTGATTTAACCAGATGGGATGGAGACATTTAGAGAGTGTTCCAGAAGTATTCTAAAAGTTTTCTGAAAAAATAATTTTTAGTATTTTTAAATTATTTTGAAATGTTGGATATCAAAAATATTTTTTTAAAAAATTAAAAATATTATTTTAATATATTTTTAGATAAAAAAACACTTTAAAAAATAACCATAATTATACTTACAAACACCCTTTTAGTGTAGTTATATATGAATCATTGGAGGGTTGATTTGATATAAATTATGGACTATAGATTAAATGAATTAATCTTGTCAAACAAATAATTTTTAATTTTATTTTACTAAAGTATAGATTAATTTGAATTTTAACCAGATTATAGTTAGATTAATTCCAAATCTACCTATTAAATCATAATTATAACTACAAGTCCTATCCAATATGTCCTGCATGAATCTCTAATAAAAATAAGTTCCCAAAAGTATCACGTCAGCAAACTGACCATTAAAAAAAAAGGGTCCATGGACCATCATGGTTGGTCTCCATTACCATTCTCTTAAAAACTGAGAAGTTGAAAAAGGCCTGAATTTGAATCAAGACAGGCCCAACGGATAGAATCAAGCCAGGCCCTTCATGGTGTGAAGTCACCTGCCAAACGAGACAAAGTGGCTCAGCTCCAAGTCGGACTCGAATAGTAAACCAATCCACCGATCCCTAGTTTGATCCACTCAACTAACTTAGGCCTGCAACTCAACTAACTTAGGCACTTTGCCAAGCTAATACCACCTGCCAACGTCTTTGATTGAGTGAAAAAATATTTACACTCGTTGACAGGATAATATCTACAGAGAAAAAATGTCAGAGCATCCGATACAATCATAGGCAATCATGATACATTACTATCTACACTCGTTGGACATGGATAAAATGATTCAGGATAATATCGATGGTGGGTTTGTAGTAACTCGGGGAGATCCCAGCAGATAAACTTATGTCAATGGCCCAGAAAATGTTATAAAAAATCGTAGATGCTGGCGTGTTTATAGCAGAAGCATGGAAGATGGCTAGCCCCAATACACAACAAGAAAATTTTATACCGCTGAAGTCCACGTTACCACAGAATGATTACAATTTGGTTATGCTTCCATTCATTCAACACACATTAGCCTAGACTTCAGTGCAGGATCACCCAGATAAATCTAAAGGGCGAGTAGGCTTGGGGCTGGCTGTGGAGGATTGGTGAGCATGTGAACCACTTCCCTCATGGTAGGCCTGTCCAAGCTCTCATCTTTAACACACAACATAGCTATCTTAAACAGGTTAATGACACCTATTAGAGGGTACGCACTGAGCCTCGGGTCCACAACTGCCAAGGCTGAAGCTGAATCGGATGGCTGAGATAGTTCTGATGTGGTCTTCCTGACCCATCTCACTATGTCCACCCCATCTCCAAACTCCCCTACTGGCTTTCTCCCTGTTATCAGCTCCAGCAGCACAACACCAAAGCTGTAAACATCACTTTTTTCGTCCACTTTCAGTGTGTAAGCGTACTCTGCGGCACACCAAACCAAATCAGAATGCAATCAAGCGATCCTTCACTCCATGTTCTTAAGGTGGTTGCATTGAATTCAAAAGGTTTCTCTAAAAGTGGCGACTAGAAAGCCATTATTCGGAAAATAGTTTCAAAACAATTCATGGAGTTTATGGATTATTTATGAGCATATTATGCTGCTGACACGATCTGTAATAATTAGCTTATAAAGAAAGATGATCAGTAACGTAGTGAGGAAAATCACAGACCTGGAGCAATGTAGCCATAGGAGCCAGCAATAGAGGACATGCATTCTGATGCATCTGAATCTTGCAAGAACTTGGCCAGCCCAAAATCAGCAACATGAGCCTCAAAATCCGAATCAAGCAGAATGTTATTGGACTTCACATCCCTATGTATAATCAAAGGAGAGCAATCATGGTGAAGATAACAGAGTCCCTTGGCAGCCTCCACAGCAATTCTGTACCTGGTTTCCCACTGCAAATGGCCTCCCTTCGAACAATGCAAAAGCTCTCCTAAGCTCCCATTTGGCATGTACTCATACAACAGCAAGTTGGTATCCTTATTTGATATGTACCCCAGCAGCCTTACAATATTTCGGTGCGTGATCCTTCCAAGCGTTTGGATCTCGGCTGAGAAGCCATGATCGCTTCGTCCGGTACCTCTACCAACAAGTCGTTTGATTGCTACGTGATCAAAACCCTCTGGCATTGACCCACGGTAGACAATCCCAGCGCCACCTTTGCCTATGATGTTTTCCTCTTTCAAGCACTCGAGCACATCCTCTGCCTTGAAATCGAGCCTTTGGAATGCAGTGAGCTTCCATGCCCGTGATTTCTGCAGCTTCTTCTTTCTCAATCTGTAAACTGTCACAACTACTAACAGCAACGCAGTGGCAAGAGCAATGACGGTGATTATTAGCCTTGAAGTAGTAAAGAACCTTTTATGGCCATGACCACCGAATGAGCAAGAATCGTTTCTTGCTGCACAGAGATATGGATTTCCAAGAAATGAGCTGTCATTAAACGCCAGGAATTGGCCGGCAGAAGGGATCCGGCCAAATAAATTGTTGTAGGAGAGGTTTAGAGTTGTGAGACTTATCATGTATCGAATTTCACTTGGCAGTTGACCAGTAAGCTGATTTCGAGAGAGATCAAGAATGCTCAAATCCTTCAGCTTAGTAATCTCCTTTGGAATCTCCCCACTGATGCTGTTTTGACTGAAATCAACGGATGTAAGTGAAGTGCAATGGAGCATTGAAGCTGGGATTTCACCGCTGATGTTGTTGGCACGAATGCTGATCTTGGAGAGGATCTTCAGACTGAAGATTTCATCAGGAATTTCACCAGAAAGTCTGTTCATTTCCAGAGATAGAAACTGCAAACTCTTCAAATTCCCAATAGCCCGAGGGATTCTACCAGTAATCCGATTGTCAGAAACCGAAAGAGAGCCTAATGCATCTCCTGAAATCTCCGGTGGAAGCTCGCCGGAGAAATAGTTATGGCTCAACTCAATTTGGGTAGCCAAAGGTAAATTAAAAATCCCAGCAGGGATAGTGCCTGTTAAGAGATTACAAACGATTCTGATTTTGAGCAAAGACTTGCACTGGCCAATTTCTTCAGGAAGTGATCCAATGAAGAAATTGTTCATGAGAATCAACGCCTTCAATTTCCCTCCCTTGCATAAATCCCGAGTAACCAATCCTGTCAAGTGATTATATGACACATCCAGATACTTCAGCTTCCCATTCCGGCCGAGCTGTTTGGGAAGCTCAAATGTGAAGTTGTTTCCCCAAACCTGAAGCACCTCAAGGTTTGGAAATTCACCAACAAAATCTGGGATTGGACCGTTCAGCTTGTTTTGAAAGAGATTGATGAGTGTTAAGTTTTTCAGAGCTGAAAAACTCTCGGGTATCTCCCCAGTGAGGTTGTTGATTGAAAGATCAAGTGATTTCAAGCTAATTAGACCAGATAACTCCGATGGGATATGTCCAGTGAGATTATTGAATTGAAGAAACAGCGAGTGCAGACGGGTTAATTGGCCTAGAGTAGAAGGAATCTCACCATTAAGGTTACAAGAACCCATGTCAAGAAGTTCAAGACTACTCAATGATCCAAATTCAGGTGGAATACCTCCTTCGTAATGGTTAAAGTACCCAATGGACAAGCTCTTGAGATTCTTCAACTTAGACAAGCTAGAAGGAACTTCGCCTGAAAGGTCATTACCATTCAAGCCCAAGAACTCCAAGCTCAAAATCTCCGAGTACTCCTCTGGTATTTTACCAGAAAAGAAATTCCCTCCCAGATGAACATGCTTGAGTTTTTCCAGGCTTGCAATTTCAGTTGGCAGTGGACCTGAACAGTTATTGTTGTAAACATCAAGAACCTCAAGCTGCGTCATGCCAAGAGTGATCGTTCCAGGGAAACTCCCACCAATAGCATTGCTGGAAATGTTCAAAATCCTGAGAGATGTAAGCATGGCTATCTCCACAGGAAGTTCCCCCGTGAGATTATCATTAGCCAAAGTAAGATTCACAAGCTTGTTCAACAGCCCAATCTCTGGAGGAATTGAACCAGGAAGATGTCTAAACGACACGTTAAGTGACACCACACGTGAGCTCTCATCACACGTGACTCCGGAGAAGAAACAATGAGCTGAAGGAGATGCAGGGGAAGCCACCCAATCCTCAAGGCCACTGCCATCATGTCCGTACATGGAGGATTTCAGCTTCAAGAGGACGTCAAGTTCACCGAATCCACTGCAAGCAGTGAGCAGTTGTGCAGGAAAAAGAAGAAAAAAACACAGAAAGAACCCCATTGTTTCTCTTCAAGGAGAAAAGGATAGAGAAGATAAGGTGTGCTGGCACTTTTGATTCTGTTCAATCACGTCCGGGCATGGCAGGCTATAAGTATAGTTTGGTTGCAGGACCATGAGCGATGACTCGCAGTATCGAGCCTGAATGAAAAATCAAGAAAGTTGGGGTCACAAAATGAGTAGCGGTTGCATTGCATCTTTTATGAGGTTTTGTGCCTTGGACCTTTCCTAACCTGCAGCTAGGCATGGCTAGGGTCCCACTTTGTACGCTTTAAGTTTCACAGTTGCAGTAGTTTAGCTTCCATTGGTGGATTTTTGTGCAAGGTCTAGAAATGGACGTACCTTTATTAAAGATGTTTAGACCTTGAGATTGTCTTCCTCGCTCTTCCATGGAGGGAATTGGAATCTAAGAAAAGCCTTGACATAAAAAATTTACAGAGTAATGGGGTTGGGGGTAGTCAATTTACCTGACGGTGTGAAGTTCTGGTTTGAGAAAACAGGCCCACGATCTCGCTGTCGCGTCCTCTATCTCGTGTCAACCACTCCAGTTGACGTGTTAAGTTTTCCGGTGTTCATTCCTGTCTTACTTTTTAGTTCTCCAATGATTTTATGACGTAAAATTGTGGCAAATATTATTTTAAAAAATATTTTTTATTTAAAAATATATTAAAATAATATATTTTATTTATTTATTTAAAAATTATTTTTGATATAAATATATGAAAATAATCTAAAAATATAAAAAATAAATTTAACATAATTTGTTTTTTCAAAAATATTTTTAAAATAGAATATCAAACAATAACTTCTTACTGTCTTATTTATAAAAAAAACAATAATGATTTTCCAGATAGATACGTGTTTAAATTAAATTTGTGAATTTTTATGACTGCATTTATATAAAAAAAATCTTACAAAACATGTCAAGTTATACTTAGTCATATTGCTAAAAACAAAATATAATCTGTAAAATATACTTAGAGTATCGTTGTTTAAAAAATATTGAATTCATAAATTTTTTACATGTTTTTTATATTAAAAAATAAAAATATATATTACTTTAGTAAGTTTATAATTATAATTATATTTTTATAATTTTTTAATTACAACTTGAGTTAATTTGTGGATTGGTTCTTGTAAGTATACTCTTTAACTATAGGCTGATCCAAGAGCCTAAATCCTAACGTTAGTGTTAAACGGCGTTCGTTCTCCTATCTTCCTACGTAAAAAACAATCTGGTTCTAACCTTTTTTTGTTTTTCCTGCCGCCTGGGTTTTTATCGTTTACTAACAAGTGTCAACGTGAATTGTGTCTTCTTCAGAAGGACCGGTGATGAACTGGGCTTTAGGAAATCTTGATGGGCCCATTGCAAAGGCTGTCTGTGTCTTTTCCTGAAGAAGTCACCTTTCTCTCTTGCTCTCTTTGGATGGGAGCTAATACTAAGAGTGTGTTTGGGGTTGTGGTGCGATTGCGGTTGCGGTGGAAAAAAAGCAGGTTTAAAAAAAGCACTTTTAGGGTGTTGCAAAATAAGCAGTTAAGTGTTTGGTTAAGGGGTGTGGTTGAGTTGAAGATTGGAAAAAAAGCAGTTTTGGGTGTTTGGTTACCAAACTTTTCATATTGCTTTTAACTTGTGAAATTACTTTAAAGGGTATATATATATATATATTGTAAATTTCATTTATTATAATAATATAATGTAATTAATAATTAATGAAAAAACAATAAAATGACTAATAGATTAATTATTTTTTAAATTTTGTAGATTAGTAATCATAACAATAAAATTATTAGAATAATTATTTAATTATAATTTTGTCATATATAAATTTATATATATATATATATATATATATAAATTTATAACTTCTAAAAACGCAGATCTTGTACAGATAATTTTGATTTTCCTTTTCCCGATGTGGTTTATAGAGGTTATGAAGGTGATACGGGCCAAGAAGAACGCAAAATTGAAGAGACAGCAGCAGCTAGAATCGGTTGACGAGAACAAGTCACGGCTGCAGGCATCGCCGGAGAAGAAGCGGAGCACAGGTCGCGAGGCAGAAAAGAAGTCGAACACAGAGAAGGATTGCAAGGTCTCTCTCTCTCTCCCTCACCTGCTTTTGGTTTCTTAGCACACCACTCTTCAATGAAAGCTTATTTCACAGCAATAAATTTTACAAAATATCAAACAATATGCTCTTGTTTCGAGAGCTTTATCATCATTGTGCAGACGAGAGAGAGGGAAAAGAAGGCAGATCGAAGGCAAGGCAGGTCGAGAGAGAAGAAGATGCTCGGACGGTGAGAAGCTAAGATTTTAGTGAAAGAATAGAAGGCAAGGCAGATCGTCTAGAGATATGCTTGGTGCAGACGAGAGAGAGGGAAGAGAAGGCAGATCGAAGGCAGATCGAAGGAAAGATGGAGAAGATGGAGAGAAAGGAAAGATGCTCGGATGTGTTGTGAGAAGATAATGCTCGGATGTTTATTAGAGAAGGGTGTTCTCGGTGAAATATTTTAACAACGGATATATTTTAAATCGGAGATATAAACGCAAATAGTGTAAAATGCAGATCGGTAGAAAAAAAGCATTGAAAGTTAGCTTCATTTCAAACGCACCGATTCTTAAAAATTAGGTGTGGGGCCCACCTCAAAACACAATAAAATCAGTTACCAAACATTGAAAGTGTGGTGCGATCTGTGAATCACAGATCACACCAGAACCCCAAACGTGTACTAATAGTCCACTCTTTTTGCTTCATTCTCATCCTACTCTGATCTTGACCGTCTGGTGGTGGAGTTTATTCTCCGTTTGTTTGTTATAAAGTGGTTTTTTTTTTAAAAATGAATTTCGATGTTTGGTAGTGTTATGAAAAATAAACTAAAAAATATTTTTCAGTGTTTGTTTGTGTTATAAAAAATGAACTGGAAAATAATTTATTAATAAATTAATTTTTTTTCAAGTTTATTAAAATAATGAGTAACAAATCTTACAAATTAAAAAGTTGAATGGGAATGAAATTGAAAAAAATATATAATTTCATAAATTATCTCAAATAAAATAAATAATAATCAAAATAATAGAGATCAAATTTAAAAAATAAAAAAATGAAAGTTGAATAAATTAAAATAATAATAATAATTAACATTTCATAAATTATTTCAAATAAAATAAGTAACAATAAAAAAATGAGGACCAAATTTGATAGATAAAAAAATTCAATAAAAAAATGATAAGAAAAAAGCAAATAGCAATTATAAAAATAAAGACCAAAATTAATATAAAAATTAAATTTTAAGAGATGGAATTGAAAAATAAATATTCAAAACAAATTATATATAGCAATCAAAAGTTTGAGGATCAAATTTGATATAATCAGCAAATAATGACATTTCTAAATTTTTCACAACTTCCGGTAAGTGTTTTCCGCCCCAAATTTTCCGGAAAACACTTTCTTGAAAACAAGCCAAATTTTTCTTTGATTGGAAAGTGTTTTTCGTTGACCAACTTTTTTAATGGCAAACAAATACAGGAAAGTTTGGAATGAGAAACCACTTTCCGGAAAACAAACAAAGCTTTAATGTCTTGTAATGACCTCTCTTTAAGTCTATTTCCCCACCGAATTTAATTACCGTCTTGTTCAACACATCTATATCTATTTTTGTTGTAATGTAATGCTCGGTCAGTTTAAATATATACAATTAATTCTATGGATTTTAAAATTAATTATTAGTTAATTTTTTTTAATAATATTGATTGATGTATAACTCAAATTAATGATCTTTTGAGAACAAATCCAAAACTTAACCATTTGATATATTCTTTAGGATTGTAATATATCTATCTTAACTCGTATAAAGTTACCATCTTTAATTTGAGCTTAGATCTTTTTCGAATTGATTTTATTAAGAGGGTGCTTGAGATATTTATATATCAATTAGATATTAAGTTTTTTTAAAAAAAATCTTTATGATGATTTTAAAAATATGTTAATGTACTCTTACATGCTTTAGTTCTTTAGGAAAGTGGCTTTTCGTGGAAGCTTTATGCTTGAATTAAAAGCACCTATAGTGGATGTTAAATTCTTCTGACTTGTTAAGTAGATTACTTTGATAATTTGAGAGCCACACAAGTTGCTCGGAGAAGACGACCATCTATTCTTGGAGAACTTATTCGTAATCTCCCAGTGAAGGGATTAGTGGGAATTCTGAGTTGGAGGAATCCATGCAAGTGGATGATTCGGAGAATAAAGGTGTTTGCTTTTATTATATACAAAGGCAAAACTACGTCGTTGACCGGAGCTCACCATATCCAGAGAACAAAGAAAAAAGAGAGGAAGAGAATCCCTCTCCATCATGCTTGTGAGTGCTCGAGGGCTGCTTGTCTAGTAAAGTAGTAAACTGATCCACTTCGATGTACTGTAGGGTTTATTCCATTGAATTCCAGAGAATCTCTCTGTTGTGATTTAACCTGACCACGAAACACATTCCTGGACACAGCCTCGTACGTCTGTTCTGTGTATTAACCAATGAGTTCATGATTGTTTTTCAATGAATCCTCCATGCTCTTGCTGGAAGCCTGCCAGCCCCACCCGCTGGGTCGAGGACCCAGAAGGCATGCACAAAGCCATACCAAAAGTGTGAATCCTGTTAAGAGTGGAAGGCAGGCTAAACCAGTTTCTGATAGCTAGGTTTCTTTCACGAATTTCTGCAACTTCTTCTTGATGAACCTTGAAATTCACAAACAATGCTTTCCATCAAGACCATGTTTTCATCGAGCAATCAACATTTCGTGATTGTTTGGTAGGGGAAGTTGTTTTTAAAAATATTTTTGTATTTAGAAATACATTAAAATAATATATTTTTTTTATTTTTTTAAAATTATTATATTAAAATATTTAAAAACACTAAAAAATTACAATTTAAAATAAAAAATAATTATCTTTCAAAAACAATTTTCAAACAAATTACTAAACACCACTTTTCATTAATGCACGAATCGATATGGTCCCAGGCCTAAGCAATTCCCGTCCAACTTGGAACTTCATGCTCTCAGCTGCGCCTTTTCCAGTTTACTAAACGGAGGTTATTTACACCAGGTTTTTTATATAGAGTTTTTTTTATAATGAAATATCACAAATTATCAACAGTGTCCTGCTGCAAATATACTCGAATCAATTTTAAATTTTTTTAATTGATAATAGTAAAATTTATTTAAAAATTATCTTATAAATATATTTATTTTATATCAGTGTTTTGATTTTTCTTACGAATAATTGTCTATGAAAATATTAAATTGCAATATACCATGATAAAAAAACATATCCTAATTTTTTTTGAATAAAGAATAATAACAGGCCGTGCAATTACTCAATTTCTTAGTTTATGAAAATAAATGTATTAATTATTCCAAAAATAATAATCTTTTTATTCATGGCTGGTTGGCTTGACAAGAAAGATGGCGATAGGTAAGGATGGGCTCGTTCTAGTGAAAGCCGAAAGCTAGTTCTGGAAATGGGAGAGATTGACAGATCACAGATCATTTTAATATATTAAAATTAAATTTTTTTTTAAAAAAAAAACATCATTCTCTGAATTAGCGATGGGAGGTGAGAAAGTGTAACTCCGATACCATGGAAGTCTCCGAGTATTAACGGACTTTACAACATAAGACAGCTTGAAAATGGTGTCCTTATCATGGAGGGATTCTCTGTTTTGCACAAGCAGGTTCCCTAGTAGTAAACTGAATAACCACCAGCATGCTTCAAAAATTGTTTGCAAGTACTTGTCTGTAACGTTCCACTTACCATTTCAATTTTGAAAAATATAAAAGTTTATTAAAGAAAAAAAATAGTTCTCGTCAAACACAAGAACCTGGCTGGAAATTTCTGCACATTTTTACTAAACATGCTTAAAAACGTTTCAGCAAGCTTATATGTACTTAACATGCTTAAACATCACTGTAATTAAAAATCACATGGAATTTTCAATGCTTGAGACCAAATACCTACCACAAACCAAAATGTGTGTCCCCTTAAGATGTTCTCCATTGCAGCTCAACCTGGATTCGGCCATTCTTGGAGTCGATGAGATGGTACCTCTCGTTGATTCTCTTGTTGTTCACGACATCCCCTAGGTTTATCACCACATAACCCAGGTTTTCCTGATTTGAAATCATGGAGAACACAGAAACATAACTCAGAAACTATCGGCGAAATGGGAAACAACAGACTGGCCTCGATATTGCTGGATCAGGCACACCAGAGATGGTATCGAGGCAATTAAACAAATGCAGTTTATATACCTTGGGATGCAATAGACCCATCCTTGAGGAGGAGCTAACAACTTCCACCTGAAGTCTTTCATTTGTGGGTGCTTCCTCCAGCATGAACTGAAACGCTTCTTCCCATCTCGGATCTCTGCTTTTCTTCACTTGCTATATCGATTTCAAATATAAACTATTAATTTGTAAAACAACAACTCTTTGCTAGTGAAATTGTGTGCAAACAGGAATTGAGTCTTCACCATTGAAAGGTGAAAAACAACTACAATTATGCTTGTGTAAGTTATCGTGACGACGCTTATGGCATACCTTAGATCTCTTCTCCTTCCCTTGGAAAAGTAATCGAACGTAAGGATTTGTGTGGTGTTTTCCTTCCACATCTTGAGCTTCGTGCACAATAACAACTAACAGGCCACCAGCAGCTGGTGTTCCTTCAGGAGCTTTTGCCACCGCATTTGGATCATCGATATCTTTTGGTATCTCATATTCCTTAAAAGGTTTGTATACCAATTCAACAACAATCTGTCCACGTGATTTCTCATTCTGAACATCATTTGGGTCCATATTTTTTAGCAGATCAAGTGTAAGAACCTTTGGTTCATCAGGAGTCAGCTCTTTAAGTGGAATGACATTCATGCCTATCATGTCATGTTTGCCAAACTATGCGAAATGAAACATAAAAACACTTGCAATCATGAATGTTGGGAGCGATAGGAGAAAATCATGGTGAGAAAAAACTTCTTAAGCATAAGCACAAAGATACATACACCTGTTCCCAATCATAGACCAGAACCTCTAGGGCTTGAGATTCCGGGTCTTTTGATACAATGTTAGTAGAAACACCTCGATTCCATTCCAGGAGTTCAAGTCTTTTGATGTGATTTCAATCAGGCAGTTGTGTTTCGTTTTGAATGATGCGTATCTTCAGTAAGCTTTAATTTCACGTACGGGTCTGATGCCCCTAACAGATCTTTCTTTTTAAGCTTCATTGCCCTCAGGACCTTCACAGTGAGTATCCCAACAGGTCGCTTCATGGCTCTGACATTTTTAGGAGAGCTTAGCAGGTCTCCTAGAAAACATATTGCATCATATCATGGACTAGAGGAGTCGACGGATACTTACTTTGAAGGATCCATGATTGGCACTGCTATGCATTTTGGCCATAAATACATATTTGCAACCTGATCTTTGATAAGCTCCTGAACAGGAAAAAATGGAGAGGAAGAAATAATGAGGGATCGAAAAAATAAACTCTGTATTTTATTAATTCACTGTCTTTGATCGGGGGCGTCCAAATAGTTGAATGCTCCTTGGAATTGCAACCTGGCGCTGCGATGCTTTTCTAAGGCAAATATCTGTCCTTGGAATACGTGCATTCAATGGTGTTTGGTTAATTAATTAATTAAAAATCTAAAAGAAGTGCGGTGTTTACTTTATATTTCATCTACTTTTATAAAACACCGTAGACTTTAATATTGTGATTAATTGCACCGAAGGCCAATTGTTTATAATATTTCAATGTGAAATGTGCCAGAGATGACAGATCTTTAATGTATACAGTTTAGACACTCTTACCTTTTAAAAATTCAATTTTGTCACACAATTTCATTTCTATTACTTTTCAGTCCCTGTTAGAGAAAAAAGAAAGAGAGATTGCCGGCTTTTGGCAATGAGCGATAAATTTACGTTACTTCATTTCAATTCATCAAAATAGATTTTCATGGTATCTACTAATTTCATGAGATGAGAGCGACTTAATAATGGTTGTTTAAAGACTAAATTAGGCATAAAAAACTAGATTTTGTCAAGCAAGCTAAAATCAAACCAATTTAATTTTGCATTTTTGGATTTTTTAGGGTATTTAGAGTTGATGAAGGGATTTTGTCCGTGTTATAAAGGGTGTTAGTGAGATGTTTTTGGTTGGAATAGCTTGAAAATTGGGTTTTTTTTTGGCCAAGAGACTAATTGTGTCACCACTGTGGTGACCAGAATCTGGGTTTGACACGAAAACCTGGCAAACAATGTGTCGCCAACCTTTTTTTGTCTTTCAAAAATATAGAACATAACTCTTTTGTTTTTTGTCTTTGTTTTCTTAGGTTGAATATAAACTTAAGAGGAAAATTTCACTTAATTGGTGTGATTGATGGCTGCTAAAAATGTTTCACTGAGTTTTTTTAAAATATTAAAATTTGAATTTTTATACAAAAAAAACAACTCAAAGTCATTGCTCTTATTTTTATATTTGGTTTAATAAAATAACTCCATATTTTTTAATAGTTACAAGTCAAGTCAATTTGACTTTAGTTATGATTAAAATAAGAAATAATGTTCTTAAGATAATACTTAATGATAAAAGTTATGAGAACAAAACTTGAAGTATACCACATTATAAATGTATGAATGAGTTATAAGAAGTTTCTTTTGTTAATTGGTTCAAAAGTTTAGTTTGAATAGGAATTTGAAATGAATTTTTGTTATTGGTTGAATTTTAAACGATAATCAAGTTGAAAGAAATAAACTTGGATTATATTGGATGGAATAAATATTAAATGAAAACAATTAATATGATAAACATGATGATAAAAGAGGGGTTGCATGAGTTGTACAACAACAACAAGTCTTATCAGTATTTTAGTATTGTCATAAGTAATTATTTTTTCATCGTATACATATTGTTTTTGTAAAGCTATTATTGATATGATTAGGACTAGTAGAGCCTAATTGAGTTCACGTTCTGGATCACGATTTTGACCAGTTAAGTCACAACAACAGGAATATTATTTTTAATATATTGTTTTTTTATCAATATCTTTTATGTATTTTTTTTCTTTAAATTTTGTATTTGAATTAATATCCATTTATTTTTTTTCTGCTTTTTTTTGGATAAAGATTATTTTTATGGTGCGGCGAGTATTTAATTTTGAAAAGATTACTATGATTTATCTATATATTATTTTTAATCTTTTGTATACAAGAATTTTATTATTTAGAAAAAAAAAAATTTTTATATAGTATTTCTATATGTTCAGCCTTGTATATTTTTTTATTTTTTTATTTAATCAATTTAATGTGTGTATCTATTTTTTATATAATTTGTTTGAATAAAAAAAAAGTTTTACCAAACAAAATCAGAAACACAACCAGATAAATGCACCATCTTAAAAGATCAAATATCTTGATTTATAGTTCAATTTTCTAGTTTTATTCTTAGTTATTCTAAATATCTTTTTTGTTTATCAGCATACATAATTTTTTAAATTATTCAATTACGCTTGAAATTTTTAATTTATATTTTAAAGACTTTTGTATGCACAAAAAAACATAAAAGACCTGCATATACAATTCCTTTACAAGAGAAAAGAGTAGGGTAAAATAACTAGCAAGAAAATATATCTTGAAACTTGACAGTGAGAGGAAACCACCTCCCACTTCAGCCCACCCTACCATCAAAAAGAAAAACACATAAACTCTCAATACCTGGACAAATTTGTACAGCCAAGGGATGGCCATTGCATCTGCTCCAAGCAATTTCAATCCAAAGTCAACATGTGGCTGCAAAATCGGGGAGAATGTATCACGTTTCCTTTGTACCAGGTGAGAGATCCATTTGCACAGCAATTGATATATTTTAACCATCGCCACGTACCTTCTCTAGCAGAGACACATATATATTGGCAGAACAAGGAAATACAGGAAGCAAAGGCTTCAGGGTGGTACGAGGAGCAGCAAATACTTGCAAATCAACCACCTGAAATAGTCCGAAGAGGTCAATGATTTCACTTGTACATAGAACCAGGGTGGGGGGATATGCAAATGTTTCTCACAAATCAGAATACCTGAACTGTGGCTTTCAGACCAAATGCTTTAACCGCAATAGTTATATCTGGATTCCCAGCCCACTTCAATACTGGTTCCATGATCAGGTCTTTCTCATCAGTGACATATACTTTCATTCCTGGAATTAGTAGAGCCAAGAATCATCGATGTTAAGAAATTTACCAAGTACGTCCCTTGAAACAACCTTGAGATATATTAATGCAAGGAATAGAACAATGTAATCCTAAATTAAAATTGTATATACGCACCACAATAGCTGATCCTACATTACAAAGCTGTTTTTTTAATTATTTTTTATTTTTTTACTTTAAATTAAAAAAAATTGGTGTTCTTAAATCATTATGGCATGCTAATATCAAAAGTAATCTTTAAAAAAAATATCATTTCAATATATTTATAAATAAAAAAATATTTTTAAAAATGACGATTATAAACAGTTACAGAGTATTTTAGCAAGTCAAAACACTCCATCTCATCCCTAATACTATTTTTTTATTCAAATTACAAAATGAACTCCAACTACAGCATTTCCCCTGACCAAGCAACGTGGAGCAATAATAGCTGTCGAAAGGGGACGTAAAAGCAACACAGGGCTCTACTCATTCCGGCTCCTCGCAGGACAAGCCAACTTTTTATTAGCTTATTAATTCCTGTCCTGAGCAGAAAAGGTTCCTTTGGAAGTGGTGGGCAATGGAGACTGCCTGCTTTAGCTTGTTGCCACGTCATTTTTATGTTTTTGATAATTACTTTCAGATTGTGGTCTCGACTGCTTCCCTCGAAAGCAGCCTCGGCTGATTAATTCTGAAAACTTCATGCATGGACTGATTGGTTAGAAAATGTAGCATGGAAGTAATCAAGGCCAACATGGCGGGTGCTTGCTTGATTACCACCATGTAGCAGCAGTTCACCCTTACCCGGCCCCCTTCCCTACCACTATCAGCAACAGCAACATGATTACGTGCCTGACAGTTCTAAGCATGTGCTCGCGGTGACCCACGGACGAGATAAAATTGGCACCGTTTTTATAAATTTTGTTGAATTAAAACAAATTGTGGAGGAGAACTGGCCGTGAAGAATGTTAAGTAGCAGTGGGTCAGTATAGAAAATGGTTAGATATTGGTGAAGGAGGATGGTGGGATTCCTGTGGTGGCCATTGAAATGAAAATCTCTTTCGGTCAAGTGCAAGTGGAGACAAGAGAGGACTCTTGGGGTTGTATTGAATTTGATCGAGAAAGCCACGTAAAAGTTCGTTCAGTTTGAAGGGAAACACGTGTGATGACAAAGATAACTGAGGAGTCAGCATGCACCATCCACAGCTACATTTCTTGAAAATCTTTGTGTATGATTGGATTCTGTAATCTGCACTGACAGGGCAGACAACGTGAGGAGGTGAGGGATATATAGCCCTTGTGCAGTCTGAAAATACTAGACCCAGTTGGACCGGGTACACAACGAGCCCGACATATCATGGGTTCGCCGAGGAACCCAAGTTGCCAACTTAACATAGGAGAGGAGAATCAAATCCAACTTAGAAATAACTAGCAATTTAACGTGAGTTTGCGTGTTGTAATTTTTTTTATAAAAAAATAGCTATGCTTGCTGTTTTGATGTGTTTTTTTACATAAAAAAAATCCAGAATATAAAATTAAATGAATTGATAATTATTTGTCTATATATATAAAATGTTGTTACCAATAATCAGGAAAAGAACTAAAAACGTTGAGAGAGGAATGCATATTAAGACATCCAATCATATAAAATGAGGCATTCATCCGATTATGTTTACTGAACTTATTTATTTAAATTAATAAAATATAAATTTACATCCTGAAAAAACTCATGATTTGAAAGATAAATACAAATAAAACTGATTGAATAGACTCGCCTCATAAAAAATAATACACGAGGTCGAACACATTGCCAATATTATTTAAATACACGTGTTTTTTATTTTAATTAGATCAAGATAAACTCATAGAAAAAACATGAATATGATCATGAAACTAATATTAAGAAACTAATATTAGAATAGTGTTCTTTTTTATATGTAAAAAATTTATTTTAAACTCCAAAATACTATTCTTGACATGCCCATAACGAAAAATGGCAAATTTCTTTTTAGCTTGGGAACTATGCAGGAGATTTTGGTTGGGGGACATGATGACTTGGATTTGATCACAAAAACAATGAAAAGAAAAAAGAAAAGACAGCCCCAACTTTTACCAGCTTACCATTCTTTCAAGAAACCAATCTCTCCTCTTTTTCATTGATCTACTCAATGGCCTTTTCACTTAAATTGTTTAATCATCTTGGCTTACATAAAATATAATTAAAACCCGATCTGATTTTACCTTTAAGAGACCAGTGATAGTCAGTTAAAGAGGTGGACACGAAGGGTTGGTGATCTTGCAATGAAAAGTAAAAAGTCACCTTGCAATTATAAAACGTAAAGAAATACTTTTATAAATCCAACTTTGATCACGTCCTGTCTTCTTTATCTTCAAGATAGCGACTCGTTTACCTTATTATATGAAAGAACGTGGGCTTTCAAGATATGGACGGTGCCGCAAGTTGTCGCTCGGACGCCGCTCCATGTGATCATGAATTTGTAGCGTCAAATATTATACTCCTAGACTTAGTATGCCAAGGGAGAGACATAGGTTAAGAAATTCTTATTTAATTTGAATAAGAATAATTATAAAAATACAACCAAATAATTATAGAAATACATTATATTTAGTTATTTAAATTTTTCCCTTTTCTTTTTTTCCATCTCGAAGTTTTTTTAAGAAACTTAAATTGGAAGTATACAAGAGGTAGGTCTCGGACATTGCAGATCTACCCCGTTTAAAAAGAAAATTCTGGTGGGTAGCCAACTTTTTGTTATAAATATCATGAAAATAATACAAGCATGCGACGTCATAGATGCACTGTTGTTGCTGCCACTAGCTCACGGACAACTTTAAATTTCTCTTCTTTTTTTTTCATGATATGAAACCCTAAAGATTTGTTTTTTCATTGATTTTCTCCCACTCTTGGTTTATGATTTTTTTTTTAATTTTTACGCCTTGGTCACTAAATTTCTGCTCTTTTTAATTTGATCTTTTAAAGTTACGATTTTTATTGTTTATCTTTATCCCTCCACCTCCTTTCCCATTTCATTGCCTACCATTATTATTCATAGCCCGTTTTCCCGTTCTTGGTCCTTGAAATTTTTATTATTTTACACTTCGGCAAAGTTATGTCCATTTTGTTTTTTCGTACAAATTAAATTTCTTCTCGGATTAGCTTCCAATTAATATAATATATAATTTATATTCATTTTCAACATATCTCATGTTATTTTCTTAACGTTTACTAAAACATTACAACACCTAATTTAAACCTACCAATAGGATGTAATTAGCCGTCAAATTTATATACACTACAAGTCTATTTTGTCATTCTATATTGTCAGGGACCAAACGAGCCCTTTGAAATTTCTATACCTTTAAATCGCCACACTTACACTTCAAAGATCTTGAAAATCTGACAGCCAAATGTCCCAGTCATATTAATTAGATATAAATCAAAGTTTATTACAGTGCTAGTCCACGGAGTAGTTACTGTTCATTATTATACCCCATGCTCCATGTGTGTATATATTGAGATAGATATAAGAAAATAA
Organism: Salix exigua; assembly: GCA_032356905.1. Lineage (NCBI taxonomy): Eukaryota > Viridiplantae > Streptophyta > Magnoliopsida > Malpighiales > Salicaceae > Salix > Salix exigua. The sequence goes on along the minus strand of CM063589.1, from coordinate 1,368,112 downwards.
CCTCTTATGGCATGACTTCCACAATTTCCGATCAATATTTGCAAATAGGCATTGACCTTATTAAAGAACATTGATAAATTAAGGCCATTCATGTTTTCTGTATTCATTAAATTCAAACTATTAAATTAAACTAAATAGATATAATTAAATAAAAAATAAAAAAATAACAACAATCTAATCCGTTATTATTTTTTTCATCTAGTCTACAATTAAATTAAAAAATAATTATGAAAAGTAAAACATGATCGAGTGTTATTTTAAGAGCATAAGAAAATTAAATAGCAAACATTCATACAGAAAAACAATTCCCTATGTACTATTTCTCGTATGTATAAATGCTCTTTCTCGTATGTATAAATGTTCATTGACAATCTTGTCTGTACATGGCATGGATTTCAGTATTGCTACGAAGCTAAGTCGGGATTGATGACAGGGAGAAAGATAATCAAAAGAGTATTTTTTTAATTTTAATATTTTTTAAATAAAATAAATATTATTTTATTTTATTTTTAAATAAAAATATTTTTAAAAATACTTGCTCAAAAACAACCTCTTAATAACGGATTATACTTGTCCATCATGCACTGGAAAATCACACATCACCATGGAAAATCACATTACCAAGTCAAGGACGGATCTCATCTAGCCACGTGTAATCAAACCAAAGAATTTATTATTGGATTATCAGTGCTATTAAACTTATCTCGTATTAACCGTCGACTGGGCGATCCAAAACCTTGTTAAAGTTTTATATTAAACCTTGTTAAGGATTTCTAATTGTTTTTTATTTGTTTTTATACACCACCATTTTAAATTTTAAATGAAATTTTGTAACTGCTGGTTCTAGCAGCTGCTTTTATATTAATTTTTGTTTAAAGATTTATTAGAATAACATTGTTTAATTTTTTAAATTAATTTTTCTTTCCAAACATCAAAACAATTTTAAAATATAAAATAATAATTAAAAATTAAAAAATTTTAAAAATATCATTTCAAACGCGTTAACCAACAGCTTCCTAATAGCACCGATCCACGTCCGTGCTTAAAAATAAAATCTTTTATTTGTGTTGCCGAGATGATTCCCTGCACATGAGGTCACAGCGACTAAACAATTATACGGTGCCTTTCTTTTTTAATATTGTTATTTTTTAAAGTGGGCTCCTCCACGCTTAAATTATGTGAGGTTAGGATTCTTCTAGGCCATGTCCCCCGAGACAAATTTCGAGGAACTCGATGAGGAAATCGACGGTCACAATCTCCTCAACGGCTATTTCAAAATATCATGATCGGATGGTCCACAATACATCGGCGGTTGCCGCCCTACAGTATTCTCGGTCTTGGACCAAGAGATAAACCGACCGCCACAGTGTCGGTAAATTAGGAGTAATCGTGACATTTTTATTAAAATACCAAAACAATGTTACAGAATTATAAGAAGATAAACCTCATATCAATCCTCCAATCATATATAGGGTATTCATTAAGTCATCATATTTTCAAATGTTATCAAAGGGGTCCCCATATATACTTTATTTTTTAATCAACTCCTTTTCACTAAAACAATTGGATCCGATGTCGAATAATGCGGACGATGACCTTAGTTTCCCGGGGTCCTTACATGCAAAAATATCCATTTACGCACAAATTTCTTTGTATATTGAGAGGGAAATGTGCATATTTTCACTTCCAAGACGAGTAAAATTAGGATTAATTAGAAAATATGTGACCAACTTGTGTATTTTCTAACACTACCTATACATTATATTAACGAATGATTTGACTATTGAAAGGAATTCAGACGAGGGGAGGAAATAAAAAAATTGGTAGCTATTGGATTAATTAAGAAATCATATATGGTTGGAGGATTAATCCGGTATTTTCCCAAAACATAAAAAATAAAAAATAAAGTAGCCGTTGCTGGCTCGCGTCCTATAAAGGGAAGGACCACCACTCAAAGGTTCATGAAATTAGCAAACTAGAAAAATATCAATCCCCTCCAATTCCAAAAGGGATTCTTCAGGATCCGTTGAGGAATATCGTACACAAATATTTCTCTCAATTCTCTTTATGAGAGCAAAGTTTGTTGCGATTTATAGCCCTCTTAATCTATCAAGGGTCTTTCTTGTTTGAGAGTTTCTAGGAAATCTTGAAGAGAATCCCATTATATTATATTGATCCTTCTCTAATTTATTGTTTAAAACTTCGTAATTTTTTTTTAATTACCGAATCATTCCATCTCTTCTTCTCTGTCAGTAAAATTTGTGCAACTTTCTCGAGAAAATCAGCAGCAATTCCGATCCCTTTTTGTTATATAGATTAAAAAAGGAGTTTTCTCAAGGCTATTGATCGTGCTTTTTGAAAGATCATTACCCTCTTTCTTGTTTTAATTTGTGGATATCGTTAATCATCTGTAGATCTATAACAAAGCTAGAGAATTTTTAACAATGGAAGCATTTTTTGCACCATCAACAGCAGATCATCGTCAGTCTATGTCTCCATACAAGCAGATGAAAAACCCAAATCCAACAAAGAAGATCAATCATACTAGTCGCGGTTTCATTTCAAGATCCGCAGAAAACTTGCCCCCTATGAACTACAACAGCAACAGCATCCATGGAGACCTTTTCTTTGCTCCTCCTCGTAATATCCACTCCTTTTCCTACCCTCCATCTTCTCTTTCATTTGTAAATCCACACCAACAATATTATTATCAGAAGCAAGCCCAACCACCTCTCCTTCCTCTTCCAGCCCCTCAACCCCGCCACAACTCTCTCCCTTCTCTAAGCCGGGGCCTTTCTTGCCCTCCTACTGCTACAAGAAAGACTAACAGACCCAGAGACCAATCTTTCACCCCAAAGAAATCCAAACAACCCAACATCAAAAAGGAAGAGCCAAAGAAGAAAGAATCTTTTATTATTGAATCCACTGTACCATTAGGACCTGACACCAAAGACTTGCCAAAATATGTTTCTAAGGTTTTATCATCATCAGTATCAGGTAACGATGTTATTACGAAACCTGTTTTTACGAAAGACTTCGATCCGAAGTTTCCAGATTCTGTGTTTACACTATCTCCACACCCTAGCAGCTTGCCCTTGCCCAAGTTTTCCATGAAACCAAAGCGTGGTTGCACCGCTGAAGCTGCAGGGGTTGATACTGGAGCTACAGATAATCTCCGGCGAATTTTACGTCTCTGGTGAAGTGAAGTTATTTCCTTTCTGGCTATTTATAAATAACTGTGTGGTTGTGAAGGTTGATCTTTAATTTCTGTAGATGAAAAGCAAGCCTAAAGATTGTGCTTTGGTGGTTGTGGCCTCTGTGTTGTCTCTGTGGTTTTAATTTATAGTTCTAGCAATCCAAGAAAAGTTTGTGATCACCACTTGCGTTTTTGAATTGGGGTGCACAAACAGTTTACAAGCGTCAAGAAGCCTGTTAGCTTTCTCTCTTTTTTTCATGTTCAGGGAGAGATAAAGGAGAGTGTGTAATCCTCTCCTTTTGTCTTATCAGCAATAATATTACATGATCTGTACCTTGTTTTTTATATATATTTTATGTGAAAGTGCATTTATTTTGTTTTTCTGAAGTTTTTTTCAAAGAAACAATGATTGATTTTGTGATTTTTTTTTTGTTAGAAACAATGAATTGAACTATTAGGAGATTGGATTATCGTCCACCCCCCCCATTTCATTCACCTGGTGCAAATTGCAATGATTTCCATGGACGCAGGATCCAGTCGTTCGAAATACGTTCTTGAGTCTGGATTCATCTATTAATTACGTCTCCTGAAAGGAAAGGACCCTAATTGAAAGGAAAACAGAAGGCCAAAATAGAGTTGGAATCTAATTTCATGGTTGAAATCATGGTTATCAGACTCATGAAGGTTCGGCATGGTATAAATACAAAGTTATAGTTTTGCTTCGTAAACTAGGTTGATTTTAAAATAATATTATCTTAGATGAAAAAAATAATCAAAGTTAATTCAATGGAGTTAGCACACCAATTAAATCTTAAAATCGATTGAAAATTAATTTTAAATCTGAGTTAATCTTCAAATCAATAAATTACATGGTTTGACAATTATGTTAGAATTGCTTAGTATTTTTCGATCTAGGCAGCACGTCTGAAACTTATTTTTCACTTTCAATGAACTCATACAAGGTGCCCGAGCTCAACACTCGTTAATTTGACAAGATTGTCAGCCCGAGATTGTCATTACACCTTCAGAAAATTGGTAGCTGAAACTTAATTAAGTGTATTTCTTAAATCTGTTTTGGAAATTTTCTATTGTGGCCAGTTCATTTAGATTTGGCTGTAAAACGAAAGGAAGTGCATCGTTTATGGCCTTCTGCAGGCTAGTCTGACCACTTAAGCCGTAGCTACTGTTCTTATCATGTTCATTCAGCTGGACCACATGTTTTAATGATTTATCAAAGACGACGAAAAAACCTATTTAATGGTGTTGGATTTAATCTGGAAATATGTAGTTAATATTAGAACTGTACATGTTCAAATCAACAAGCAATTAACAACATTAAAACAGATTGAAAGTTTCTATTTACTGTTCATTAGCCATTTGTCTCTGTGGCGCACGTCCATCTTTTTTTTTTCTAGCCTATGAAGAGTGTATAACGAAAAAAACCCTCGAAAAAGATAAATAAAAGACTGTCGATTGCAGGGTCTCAGCGGTAATTGACCATTTTTGGTCTGGTCCTGTCCTGTTCGACCGGCCGGATTTTGTTTATATATAATTACTTGCACAGTGCAATAGTTATCTTATCCCTCGAAAAGAATAAAAAAAAGGCATTGCAGGGAGGGCCAGTACAATAATTTGCCGTTTAAAAAAGTTTATCGGCACTATACTGTTGGCGCGTCTCCGTACACGTTGTCCGTTTCCGTGACCACGTGTTTTTTGGGACGACACGTGCGGCTTACTCTGACATCCAAAAACGTTCCACCGACGTCTAGAATGATTTTTAGGTCTGTTCTCTTCCACATGGTTTGGCACGTGTTCCTATAAGGTGTCTGTATGCGAGTCATTGGTCGTTTGAAATTTCACCTCCTATTTACTCTCCTCCTGCGCAGGCTAATGTCAACGCAGCTGTTTTTTGATGAATTTCATTTCAGTCCCTACACTTTGCATTTAGTTTTTCTAGCCCTTATGGCTATTATATAGATTTTGATTTGTTTAAATTACATCCTTCAATTGAAATTGATTATATATTATAGTTTCAATTAGGTCCACGGTCTTTTAATTTTGCAGACTGGTCTGGAATCCTTGATATTTTTGGTATTAAAGTTTTCATTGACTTCAATTTCATCCTTCCATGCAAATTTATTATAAATCCTTAATATTTTCGGTGTCAAAATTTGATTTCTTTTAATTCTATCCTTCTATGCAAGTTAATTACGGATTTTAGTTTCACTTTAGTTCTGAATCTTTTAACTTCTGGTTTTCTGTTAAATTATTTAATTCCAATGTTTTGGTTTACTTCAATTTTGACCTTTAAATTAAAGATGTTATTGAGAATATGTCAAGTTAATTATATATATATATATATATATATATATATATAGGACTTTAATTCGTTGAATATATATATATAGAGAGAGAGAAAATGACCTAAGATTTTCTTTTAAAAAATTAATATCAATATACTTAATCACATTTAATATAATAATATGATTAATAAATCTTATAGAAAAAATTATGGCTTTGAATTTAAATTTTATACTCTTTTGTTTAAGTTTATTTCATTAGATTTTTTTCCCAATATTTTTATTTTTAATATTTCAAATCTAATATTATTGGGAAAAAAAATACAGCTTTAAAAAACAAAAGGTAGACAAATATACCTACATTATCTACTCAAATTTTTTTTCTTTTGACAAATTTACCTAGATTATCTACACTTTAAAAAATATGCAAACCACTTCCCGTTTCAATTATATTGTTTCTTTTAGACAACAAATAAGTCATTAGAGGATGCAAAAAAATAAGTTTATTTCTTAAAAAAAATACAATTTTTTATTTATAATGTGTGAGATCTAATATTACTGGGAAAAAAGTCAACTATTTTTTTTTTACAAATTTACCTAAGTTATCTCCAATTAAAAAAATATACGAACCACTTTCCATTTCGATTACACTATTCCTTCTAAGTGGGGAAAAAAATTAGTTGTTACATATTTTATCTATTATAATGTTACTTATTAAATATTTAAACAACTAATTACAACATGTAAAAAATCAATTAGTTTTCTACATAGAAAAAACCCTGGCACGATGCGCGGGCAAGCATACTAATTATACCATACACAAAACTCATTTCTAACATATTTTATTTATTGCAATTATAGTAATTAAACATTGAAATAATTAATTATAGCATGCAAAAAATATAAGTTTATTTCTGGAAAAAATACAATATTTTTATTTATACTGTATCGGATCTAACATTACTGGGGGAAATGCAACTCATAAAAAAAATTTACATATATTATCTGCGATTAAAAAATATACAAACCGCTTTCCATTTCGACTTTACAGATTTTATCAATTATAACTTTACTAATTCAATATCAAAATTACAAAATACAATAAATATAAAAATAATCAATTTTTTATATAAATAAAAAAGCCCTGGCGCATCGCTCGTGACATGCTAAATTGTGTCGGTCCTGGACCTAATCAACAAGGGACCTCTCCACACGCAGACACAAGTAGATTATTAATAAATATCTTATTTAAAATTTTAAGTTGTTAGGTGAAGTTTTAATATATAATTTATATTATTCTCTAATACATGTTCTCAAGTGAAAGCTCTTTGAGCCTGAAACTTACACACATGTTCACACAACTTTGTGTTTAATTTTTATTAAATAGAATAAACGTGATGCGATTCGAATTGATGATGATTTATATTATCATGTATTCAAGAGTCTTCTTATGCAGGATAGTTTCGAATTAATTTCGCTTATAAGTATTCAGGGTGGATGATTTACCGATCAGATATCTAACCAGTGATGTGTGCACATGTTGGACTCCGGGTACACTGAAGGGCATGCACAGGGAATTAGGCGTGGACATATACTCATATTCTAACACGATTGACAAGACATAGCTGGCATTGATTGTAGTGTTGATGCAATTTGTTATTTGATCGTGCATTATAGGACAGCCCTCTTGTATTGTTGTAGAGTTCGAAGTTATAGATTGATGGGCTGAAAATGGTAAATTCTGTCGATGTCCGAAGGGAATCTCTGATTAGCAAATTTGCTCGAGATGTTTGATTGGGCGGTGCTCTTTAGGTGAGCATCGAGTTAGGCACGTCCGAAACAGCATCTGTCTGCAGATGGGTATCTCAAGTGGAAAGGAATACCACATATACTCGAGGAAATTAACAAGGCTAAAGGAGGTGGTTGCATAACGAGCAGACTCGTTAAGACAGTAGCTAACTGCTCGATCCACTTGCATCGAATGTGCTCATCCAAAGTCGGCTGTGATAAATAAACATCTTCTCCCATTTTAATGCAATGCTAAATGAAGTTAAGTCCCCTCAAAGCTGGCATCCAGCTGGCATTCCAGCTCTATGGCCATCATGCAGCTGTAAATAATAGTTAGTTTCGGTAGTTTGCATAGCTCATAGATTATGTTGTCAATACCATTTTGTCGGTCGTCTTTTTCTACGGGAAATCAGTGTTTCAGTTTTGGAATATTTTTACGGCGCCGGTTGTACTGTTTATATATATATATATTAAAATATTAATTTAACAAGTATAATTTAAATTGAAGATAAATTAATTTTAAATTATACAATACAAATACAAAGTCAAACAAACATGATCTCAAAATTAGAAATATCTCTAAAATTCCAAAATATTATGATAGTAAAATGTTCTAAAATAAAAAAAATATTATGATTTTAAACCGAAACTGTACCGAGACATTCTGACCGGAATTTATAGAACATGTCAGAATTAAAACCGAGATAAAAACAACATTGTTTTATCTCAATTTTTTTAATGAATCGGAATGTTCTATCAGAATTAAAAAGCTATAGATGAAAGCTACACACAACTGTCCGTTTCTCACTTTTTTGATTATCCACCCCCAGGACTGATTTTAGCTCGAACCTATAAGGTATTGTCGAGCCAATTTCTGGTGATTTGAGTGGGACAGTAAACGATGCAGTAACCCTTGGAGAGGGGTCCTTCCATCTCAAAGGCCATAACCGTCCATCTAACTCCATTAATGATTTCCACGCTTGGACCATGTTATTCTCAAACTTCTCTCCAAGGGTCAGGTCTGTAAGTAATTGCTCATTAGACTCCATACTCTGATGAGTCAAGAGAAACTAAAAATACGGTTTAGAGGACTGTTGACTTAAATGCAAGGAAAATGATTTGCTGATAGAGAAGCATGATAGCTAACGTATACTCCTTCAGCACCCTTAGTTTCATCAGGATAATCACCTTATTTACAAATGATCAAGAAAGTTCAGGAACCGAGTAGTTGGCTCGCTAACTATTTAAACCTTTACATTTATTGCTATGAGAAGCTACTCATACTCCACGAGCTCTTTATGAAACAAGCGTACCCCTTTGCGTTATTTCCAGTTTGATCTGATCTGCCACATTCTCTCCTATCTTTCTTCAGCTTAATTTTACAATGGAAGAATTGGAGCTTACCTCTGATCAGATCTTGCGTCAGAATTCACCTCCGAAGATGGAGCAGCCATCAAATTCAAGCAAAAAACCTACTGTATCAATTTTTGGCCTATTTTCTGCTGCTGATAGATTTGACCATCTCTTGATGTTTTTAGGACTTGTCGGTTCATGCGCTCATGGTGCTGTGTTTCCTGTGTTCTTTATTTTGTTTGGTAATATGATTGATTCTCTGGGACATCTAGGTTCCGATACTCATCAAATGTCTTCACAGGTGTCCAAGGTAAAAAAAATTTGTCATTTACTTGTGTGGCTAATAGTATCAGTACTCTTTCGAGTCATTGGTGATGGCAACCTTTGTGGCAGTCGAGATGATGATAGTACTATGAGTTTAGACACCGACACTATTGATGGAATCTGGAAATCTCTTGTCCAACGTATACAAGAGTTGCCACTTGCAATTCCAACATTATATTTTAGAAGCAGTAAATGTACAAACGAAGAATTAGTTTGCTCACGTGGTGTGATCTTCCCAGCCTCTTTGGCCTGTGAGCGTTTGTTTAACTAACTGGGAACATCTAATGCTTCCTTTTTCTTTTTCTTTTTTTATTGCAGTATTCCTTGGACCTGGTGTATTTGGGGCTTGGAGTTTTTGTTGCTGGATGGATTGGTACATTTTTTTATTTCAAACTTGGCATGACAACCAAATTTGTCTTCCTGAAAACTGTTCATCGTTCATTCTGATAGCTGAGCATTAGCGTTTTTGTTTGTATCAATGTTTCAGGCGTTGCATCTTGGATGCAAACTGGTGAGAGGCAGACAGCACGCTTGCGTCTTAAGTATCTTCAGTCTGTTTTAAGAAAGGACATGAACTTTTTCGACATGGAAGCTAGAGATTCAAACATTTTATTTCACATATCAAGTGATGCCATACTAGTTCAAGATGCAATAGGTGACAAGGTAATCGGAAATTTATTTCCTTGTCTCATGATCTTTATTTTGACTGGACTTCTTACCTCAAATGCATCTCCTCTCCCTTGATGCAGACAGGCCATGCAGTTCGTTACCTTTCTCAGTTTCTCATTGGATTCGTTGTTGGGTTTAAGTCAGTTTGGCAACTTACGCTCCTCACCTTGGCTGTGGTTCCGTTGATGGCCGTTGCCGGGGGCACCTATACTATAATCATGTCTACCTTGTCAGAAAAGGGCGAGGCTGCTTATGCTGAAGCTGGAAAGGTTGCTGATGAGGTAATCACCTGCCTCATTGATTTTATATATGCTGAAACCTAGAAGGTTGGGGAAGAGCTTATACAAGTCTCTTCTATGATGGACAGGTTATTTCGCAGATACGTACAGTATACTCATTCGTAGGAGAGGAGAAAGCGATAGAAGAGTACTCCAAGTCCCTAAAGAAAGCTCTTAAATTGGGGAAGAAAAGTGGGATTGCAAAAGGAGTTGGTATTGGATGTACATATGGACTCCTATTTTGTGCTTGGGCAATGCTTCTCTGGTATTCCAGCATACTAGTTAAGCGTGGGGACACAAATGGTGCAAAAGCTTTCACAGTGATAATCAATGTCATATTTAGTGGATTGTAAGCCACATTCTGAATCATATAGCTGCTAATTCTGCTGTTTTGTTACTGGCTATCCATTTCTTTTTCCTGATAAATCACAGGCCCTTTGTCTTTTTAGTGCTCTTGGCCAAGCTGCTCCAAATATTGCCGCTATTTCCAAAGGCCGTGCTGCTGCTGCCAGTATCCTGAGCATGATTGAAACAGATTCCAATCGTTCTGCAAATTTAGAAGATGGAATTGTGATGCCAAAAGTATCTGGGCAGATCGAATTCCGCGGGGTCTGTTTTTCTTACCCCTCACGGAACAACATGGTCTTTGAAAATTTGAGCTTCTCAATAAGCGCTGGGAAGACCTTTGCATTTGTGGGTCCAAGTGGTTCAGGGAAAAGCACTGTTATATCCATGGTTCAACGTTTCTATGAACCAGCTTCAGGTAACTAATTTTAGCTCAGCAGGGGCTATTCAGGACAGTAAAATCATTAGATGACCTCTGCAAGTCAATTATATAGAAACTGTTAGAGCACCCGTGCATAGCTTATGCGCTGATATTTTCTAGGTAAAATTCTGCTGGACGGGCATGATCTTAAGACTCTTGAACTGAAATGGTTGAGACAACAAATGGGATTGGTCAGTCAAGAACCAGCATTGTTTGCTGCAACCATAGCTGACAATATTCTGTTTGGTAAAGAAGATGCTAGTATGGATCAGATTTTTGAAGCTGCTAAAGCTGCCAATGTACATTCTTTTGTTATACAGTTACCTGAAGGTTATCACACTCAGGTGCGTCCTGTCCAATATTTCCTGTCATATAAAAGACAACATATGTCTAAACATAGCAACCGATTACAATGAAGGACTCCAAGTCCAACATTTCATCTCCCTAAATTAACTATGTCCTCTTACTTTAAGAAAAGACATTTCATATATAATTAAGTTTAGAAATTGTCAAGACGTACGTATGTAAAAGCAAGAGGAAAGACCCATCGATCCATAGCTCAAGTTATGTTTGATTGTTTCTTGATCTAGGTTGGAGAGGGAGGAACACAGCTTTCTGGTGGTCAAAAACAAAGAATAGCTATAGCAAGAGCAGTGCTGAGGAATCCAAAGATATTACTTTTGGATGAGGCCACCAGTGCTCTTGATGCAGAATCTGAACTCATCGTGCAACAAGCCCTGGAAAAAATTATGGAAAATCGGACAACAATTGTCGTTGCACACAGATTATCCACGATTCGAGATGTTGATACAATCATTGTTTTGAAAAATGGTCAGGTTATTGAAAGTGGGATTCACTCGGAATTGATATCCAAGGGAGGAGAATATGCAAGTATGGCGAGTCTGCAAGTATCAGAACATGTCACAGATGCAAGCTCGAAACTCTCTGGAACTGCTGGAAAATCTAGCTTTCGAGAACTTCCAAGCAGTCAAAATGAGAAGGTTACAACAAGAGAGCTGAAGTCAAATGATGACGACCTGTCCCCGGCCAACTTTTCTCCCAACCCTTCCATTTGGGAACTAGTAAAACTTAATGCACCGGAATGGCCTTATGCAGTGCTTGGTTCAGTTGGTGCAATGATGGCTGGCATGGAAGCACCTCTGTTTGCCCTCGGAATTACACATATGCTGACTGCATTCTATTCTTCTGATATGTCTAAAATGAAAAAAGAGGTTCAGCTCGTATCTCTTATTTTTGTCGGAGCGGCTGTTGTTACTGTTCCTATTTATATACTTCAACACTACTTCTATACACTAATGGGGGAGCGTCTGATAACTCGTGTCCGCCTGTCAATGTTCTCAGGTTATTTTCTTATCCACTTACTTATTTAATGTCAAGCATCCGCAAAGTTCAGCATTTGTATGATAAACAATCCAGGCAATGAATGCTGTCCACAATCAGCAGAATTTTTGCAAGCTATAAATCAAGGGAACTTTCAGTCCTTGATCGTGTAGCATTTTATATCTGAAACTCTCTTTTGTTTCAAATGAAGCTATCCTTTGCAATGAGATTGGCTGGTTTGATTTAGATGAGAACAGTACTGGCTCGCTGACATCAACTTTAGCTGCCGATGCGACCTTAGTTCGAAGTACTCTCGCCGACCGTCTCTCAACATTGGTGCAGAATGTATCACTCACTGTAACAGCTTTTGTTATCGGCTTTTCCTTCAGCTGGAGGGTATCAGCTGTTGTCATTGCTTGTTTCCCTCTAATGATTGGCGCCGCCATAACTGAGGCAAGCCTTTAAAGCCTCCGTGATTACAATTTTCATATTGGTTTGTTATGTTTTATGTTTTGCACTATAGATAGTATCATCCTCATTTTCTGACTTGTGTTTCCCTACTTGTGAAATCTGCAGCAATTATTTCTCAAGGGATTTGGGGGAGACTATCGCGCTTACACTAGAGCAAATGCTGTGGCACGTGAAGCAATTGCGAATATTCGCACCGTAGCTTCATTTGGTGCTGAAGAACGAATTGCTCATCAGTTTGCATATGAGCTAAACAAACCAAACAAACAAGTACTTCTACAGGGGCATATATCAGGCATTGGATATGGTGCATCCCAGTTTTTCTCTCTTTGTGCATTCGCGCTTGGGCTTTGGTATGCATCGGTAGTAATCTCACACAACGAATCTGATTTTGGTCATGTCATGAAGTCCTTCATGGTTCTGGTAATGACTTCATATGCTATAGCAGAAACGATCGCGCTCACCCCAGACATTTTGAAGGGTTCGCAAGCACTGAAATCGGTTTTCAGTATTCTCCATAGAAAAACAGCCGTGGACCCTGATGATCCCACATCAAAGGTGATAACTGATATCAAAGGAGACGTAGAATTCAGACACGTGAGTTTCAAGTATCCTGCAAGACCTGATATAATTATTTTCGAGGATTTAAATCTCAAAGTTTCAGCTGGAAAAAGCCTTGCTGTGGTGGGCCAAAGTGGATCGGGGAAAAGTACTGTAATTGCCTTGATTCTGAGGTTCTTCGACCCCATTTCCGGAACAGTTCTTATCGATGGATATGATATTAAGACCTTGAACCTGAAATCATTGAGGAGGAAAATAGGACTAGTTCAGCAAGAGCCAGCATTGTTCTCGACAACAATATACGAAAACATCAAGTATGGGAATGAAAATGCTTCAGAAATTGAAATCATGAAGGCTGCCAAAGCAGCCAATGCTCATGGATTCATCAGCAGAATGCATGAAGGATACCATACTCATGTGGGTGATAGAGGACTGAAGTTATCAGGGGGTCAGAAACAGAGAATAGCAATTGCTAGAGCTATACTTAAAGACCCTTCTGTTCTTCTTTTGGATGAAGCTACAAGCGCATTGGATACAGCATCTGAAAAACTGGTCCAAGAGGCTTTAGATAAACTCATGGAAGGCAGAACAACAGTTCTGGTAGCACACAGGTTGTCAACTGTTCGCGATGCTGACAGTATTGCAGTGCTACAACATGGGAGGGTGGTCGAAATCGGAAGCCATAACCAGCTCATTGGGACACCTGGTGGTGTTTATAAACAACTAGTCAGTTTACAACAAGAAAAGAACAGACAACTGTAAGTCATTTTCCTTTCAATAAGGATTCTAAACCAAAAACAAATGGATTGGAATCATATATTTTTCTATCTATAACTGAATCTATCCAAGCTGAAAGTCTCTTCTTTGACTTTACTGAGTGTACCAGAGAATCTGACACTTGAATCTTGAGAAAATAGCCTTGTTATTGCTATCATTTTTTTTTGTTTGGAATCAGTTGACACTTAAGCTTCATTTGCCACCAATTTTCATCTACATTTTCAAACTCTCCTGCATAGAAGATCACGTTGAGAATAAGGACACAAGTGACAACCATATTTGTATGGCCAACACAAATGGGCTTGAAATATGCTGGATGATTTCATGGCTGCAAATTAGGGGATGATTTTGTGGTGATTTGTTGGGAGAAATCATGGCTAGTTGTTTGCCTTTGGTGTTAGAATTGAGGCTAGAAACAGGGGTGCTTGTGAGCATGAATAGAATGAGAAGAGAGCAAACTGAGTGAGAGAGATAGGAAATGAGTTGAGTTGAGTTCTCTCCTCCTTCATTGTTGTGTAATTGTAGCTTTCTCTGTACCTAATAATATTGGTTACTAGCAAGTAGATGAACCACGTTAAAATATTGTGTTCAGCTTCCGAGCAAAAATCAATCTGATCCTAACAGCTTGGGCTAAGAGCAGTCGAGAATTTAAGCTAGGTTACCCCGGTTCGATTTTTGAACTATAAATCTTGTCCAGACTCGGCCGGCCCACTCATATTCTTGCTCCAATCATTCAAAACTTTTGTCAGGCTCAACTTCTTATTGCTCTCAAGGACATAAATCAAGAAGCTAGAACTAAGTGGATATTAGCTAAGGAAGTTGCTGGAGGGATTGGTGCTTGGTAGGCCACAAACTAACAAGCTCTTAAATCTTCTTGTTTTTTGTTTTGACAACCAGAGTATCCGAGTCAGTTTATATATATCATAATTAATTTTTGGATTCATTGAATATCCTGCAAGCTCAATAAACAAGTAAAACATCGTGAAGATAACAAACATATATAATAAAACTTGAACCGTGCTCAATAAACAAGTAAGACATCATGAAGATAACAAATATATATAATAAAACTTGAACCGTGGTGCAGATAAAAAAAATCATTTTCTCGGCCAAACCAAGACTCACTTCCCAAGCTCTTGAATCTTGCTGGCTGAGCTGATGTTCCCATCTTCCTTTTCAGATTATGGATTAATTTATATACTTAATTGAGCGATTGGTGAAGCTGGAATTCTCTCTCACGTATAAATCAGAGCTGAAATTACCGAACATTCATGACATGACGCCATGCCTATAAAATCCAACAACATCTTGTGTCGAGAGGGAGAAATACAACAATATGGACGGCGGTCTATTATTTTGCTTCGAACCACTAGTTCTGCTATCCATAATTATGTTTAATATTGTCATGGAATAAAAATAATATTCCTATGATTATTAAATATCGATCATGAAGATGGATTATTTGGGCTGGGTTAGACCTGGCCACGTATTTTAGATTCCTTCACGACACCCATTTCATGGAGGAAAGATGCCAGACACGTCGGTTGACTATCCATGCCACATTATTATATTATATGCTCTATATGCCCATAAAGATAATTTAACATGTTTTTTTAATATTGAATATAAAAATCAACAAAAAGAACAGTGAAAAACATAAAACTCTCGAAAACTTTTGAAGATGATGAAGGCTGATAAAAAGAATAGTGAAAACAAAAACAACACTTAACAAATATGATATACAATAATATAAATTATATTCTTATATCTCACTTAACAGTTTAAGCTTTTAAATAAGATGATTATTTAATATGGTATCAGAGCTTTATGACCTTACGATTATGATTTCGAATCTCACTATCCTCATTTTATTTGATAAAAATTAAACATAATGTAATATGGATCTGTGCAGATTTCAAACTCAAAGTACTTTCATTTGAAAAAATATATTGTATAATAATATAAATAGTATTTTATAATCTCACTTGACTAATCTTCACAAACATCACATTAGCTTCGTTTTTAAGTTGGTGTAAAAACCAAACCATTACATGAATGCTACAAGACTCGTCTGGTATCAGCTCTTATTGCACTTTATGGAGCTCACAAGTGGTTGGAATATAGCTGCTATCATTTGATCATGCAGGTGGTTGCAATTGTAGCAATAATTGTTAAACGTTTTGATAAATTAACTCCGAAATTTTAAAAATTCAACTCAGATCGAGTTGAATTAAATAAGATATTATTTGAGAGAAACTGGATTAGTCTGTTAAGTTTTTAATGATTCAATTAACTTAGTTAGGTCAAGCTAACTAAGTTAATGTCATGTTTTAATTTTAAAAAATGAAATAATGTTATAATTATATATATATATAAAAAAAAAGAATGGAAAATGAAGGGAAATGCCAACCAATCCACATCATAACAGAAGCGTTATCATGTCTAGTCTCATCCCTTGAAAGGCAAGAAATTGTTCGTAGAGAGAGGGCTCTCTTATCCTTGCATGGCTAAATTGTTAGCTCTTTAATTTTACAAGTATAATTATCATTTAAATTTTTAATAACTATTATATTAATAATTATATACCTCGAAACTGAGAATATAGAAAAGCAATCCCGTGTGGTTTAGACATTTTAATGGGTCTTCTCTTTGCCATCACAAAACGGTAGCCTGCCTCCACCCTTAAATCCCCTTTCTCTTTTATTTTTAGTTATTTAAGTTCTTAAAAATATTATAAAATTTATTTTTTATTCTAGGATTTTAAAATAATCTAAAAATAAAATTAAAAATTAAAAAAAATTCAAATAATTTAGCAATTAACCCGCTTGTCTATTCATTGCCTTCACAGCTCTGTCTATCGACAACCATCGCTCTCAAATCGTGTCCTGTATCATTTGAGCTGCCATTCTTTCTGTTTGCTCTTATTTGTATTTTAAATGATGATAAAAATCTAGGTTTGAGAAAAAATATAAATTATGTATTTTAAATAAAAATTATAATTGTAAAGGCTACACAATGCTAAAGTGATGTAGTTCATAAGTTTTTTATAAACGGATATTTAAAAATGAAAAATAATTCAATTTAATGTTTTTTCAAGTATTATTTTTTATTTAGTTTTCATATTATCGTATTGAAAATATAAAAATGAAAAAAACTTTCACGTACAATGAAAATGCATTGTAAGAAACAAGTACATTTATTTTTAAGCAAATATTTTATTGGGGAAGGTAAATAAAGAAAGTTAGTTTCATTGTATATATATTAGTCATGCACGCGCTTATAATAATTAAACAACAAAAATAAATCATTGATTTTCCATCACCATTAATTTTCACATAATGAAAATTATTGAATTACCCTGAAGAATTAAAAAAAAACAAAATATTTTTACAAAAGAACAAGCAAAAAAACTATTAAGAAAATAATCACTAAACTTAACATTATTATTGCTCTTGAATTTCACAGTGAAACATTGACGCGTTATATATATATATATATATTGATTTATGTTGTTTTTTAAACTTTATAAATATTTTTTGGTAAGAAATAAATTGATTTAAATAAAAAAATATTATTTAAAAAATAAAATAAAATTAGTTCTAACTTTTGACTTATACAGCGTATCTTATTAAAAAAATTCAACTATTTTTACCATATATTGTCTTAACATAGAATCATTTTAAATTATTTTTATCTTGAATTATTTATAAAAAAATAACTTATAAACATACTTTTATTCTCAAGCAATCTACATAAGATATAAAAAAAATCAATTTCCGTACTCTAAAAAAATGGGAGTAAGAAGAGAAAAAGGCAAAAAGTAAATAAATTAGAAAACGTTAATTGTATTAAATGGAAAAACATTATTAACATTTTAATTAAAAAGTTTTGGTATTGAAGTATTAAATATTACGAATTTAGTAAGAAAAAACAGAAGAAAAAACAAAGGCGAGAGAGAGAGAGAGAGAGGATCAGGAGTAGTTAGACAGACACACCTTAGCTGGCAAATGGTTGTCTGAGTCAGTCAATCCCCAACAAACGCCTCTACCGCAAAATATTGTATCCTCCCCTCCCCCCCTTGCTCGCTCGCTTCCTCTTTTTCTCACATTCTCTTCTCGCATTGAAAAATTAGGGTTACCTAGTCCCCGTTTCTTTCCACAGTCTTCAAATGAGGGTTTTTGTCGAGTCTTAGCGTCCGATCATTTCAATTCTTGAACTGGTAATGAACAATCACGAGTCAAGCTCTCTGTTATCGGCTTCAAGTTCTGATCGGAGAAGAGAGAGGTGAAGTGGGAATCAGAAGAGCATTGAAGAAGAAGAAGAAGAAGAAGTAGTGGTAGTGGTAAGTGAAGAGATCGGACGGTTGAAATGAGCGCGTCCAGGTTCATTAAGTGCGTGACTGTCGGCGACGGTGCTGTTGGCAAAACGTGTATGCTTATTTCCTACACTAGCAATACTTTCCCTACGGTACTCTCTTTCCCTTCCTCTTTCGTAATTTCGCACATTGTGTTTTTTTGGAGATCTTTTATCTTGCTCGAATTTAGAATATAATTTCAAGCATTTTCTATCATTATCGTTTTTTTAATTTGTGAAAATATCTTAAATAGCAAGCAGTTTTACGGAATTCTCGTGTATATATATATTTTTTGCATTTTTAGTGTTCTTTTTTTGGTATATCATTTAGGGTAGAAACTAGATTTGAACTGGAAATTTTAGGGGTTTTGTTGTATACTTGTCATGATAAATACAATTACTGTGTGTAATTACTTTACTCTGGAATTTCGAATTATTCGTTTTGGTTTTCTAGATTGGGTATTATTCGTTGCCGTATTTTGAAGAATATTTGGGCATATATCCATGTACATTGGCGTCATCAACGAATTTTTAAGAATTATTTGGAGTTGAAAATAGTCTAGAGGTCTATTTAGAGCATGGTGTACAGTGTGATATGTGTGCGTTTCGGTAAAAACAGATTGTGTGGATACTTTTCCGGCTGTTAATGTTATTATGTGGCTGTTGACTATCTTGATGCGAAACAGGACTATGTACCAACTGTTTTTGACAACTTCAGTGCAAATGTGGTCGTGGACGGAAACACTGTCAACTTAGGATTATGGGATACAGCTGGTAATTTGTCTTTACGCAATCTTGTTATGCATTTTATGAGTTGGAGTGCTATCTTGTGTTGAGTTTAAAGAATTTCATCGAACAGGTCAAGAGGATTACAATAGATTAAGACCTTTGAGTTATCGAGGGGCAGATGTCTTTATTCTTGCTTTCTCTTTAATTAGCAAGGCCAGCTATGAAAATGTTGCCAAAAAGGTTATGTATTTTTAATTGATATGTCTTTTGATTAAGTTCCTGTGATACTACATCTCTATATTTCCTTGTGCTGATAAATTCTTCACTGGTTTTTCCATTTCAGTGGATTCCAGAGCTGAGGCATTATGCACCTGGGGTTCCAATAATTCTTGTTGGAACAAAACTTGGTAAAACTCTATCACCACCTCTTAATCATGATGGGGTATCTAAATTTGTTTTCCCAAGCTGGGTGAGCCTTACATGCAAAGCTACTGTTATCAAATTAGATGAACAAATCACTGTCCCTTACCGTTGATCAATCGTGCCAAGCATACCGTAGCTTTAATAACTGCACAGCACGTTACTTCACTTTCTTTTCACACTGTTTTAATATTGGTACGTGTAATAAATCTTGACATGTTGCTCCTTGGTATTGCCTGTTGTTGCACAGACTGGTGTGTGCTGACGGGAGATTTCATATTTAATGGCTTTTGAGAGTGTTTGGCTATAATAATTATAGCATGTTGCTTGTAGCAACTTTTTTGGGAGCTCAATGTTTTTTTGACTTTAATGCTCCACTCTCATCTGTCTATTGGCATCCATTTAGTTGACTTGGCATTAGTTGAGTTTGCCAAGTTGGGTTATTAGCTGTTTTTCTTTGCTCCTGTCATGAAAAAATCAACAAGACTTAATTTTTTTTATACTGGTGCTTGATTATGCTGGGCGCAATTTTTGAAAATGAGCAACTCCCCATTTCTAATTGACATAAATTTGTCTTGAAATAATGTTTCTCAAAGCAAACAATATATATATATATATAATCATGTTCATTTTCCTTTCGTAGATCTTCGGGAAGATAAGCAATTCTTTGTTGACCATCCTGGTGCAGTGCCAATTAATACTTCCCAGGTAAAAAATGACCATCCTCATGCATCTGCCTTTGCCCACCACCACTCCACACACTGAAAGTTTCTTCGTATAAGTTTCTATCAATAATTTGGCTTCATGGCCTTACTTTTTTTTGCTGAAGGGAGAGGAATTGAAAAGGCTTATCGGGGCTCCTTTCTACATCGAATGTAGTTCAAAAACACAGCAGGTACATGCACCCTCTTCATTTTGCTCTCTATATGCTCTTTGTCTATGCCCATTTCCCTTGATAGGATTTCTGTTGTAATTTCAGAATGTGAAGGCGGTTTTTGATGCGGCCATCAAGGTAGTGCTCCAACCTCCAAAGCAGAAGAAGAAGAAAAGGGGTCAGAGGCATTGCTCCATATTGTAATTGATGAAGGCATGATTAGGTTTGACAGAATAGAAGATGGGGTCTGCCTGCCACTCACTGGATTGTCACGCCTTTCTCTATTCCTTACCCCCCCTGCGAGGAAGCAGGAAGTGATGTATAGTCTTGACCTGACATTCTAGGGACGTGCGTGAAAACATCAGATTATTGCTTCTTGTTTTCCTCAGTCTCATGGTCTGGAATGCAACTGCATTCCTCGTCAAACATGCTATTTTTTTTTATTTGGCTTGTCGTGTCTTAATTTGACTCTTGATTTACCTTGATGGGCGGATCCTACTGTGGAAGTATGGTCTTCTGGCGCGGGATCCATGTGTGGCTGACCTCCCATCCCTATCCGAGGCTTGCAGGATTTCTGGCCCACTTCGAATCTTATTCTGCAGCCGATTCTAACGACAGTGATAGTTATTTTGTATCCCGTTTCAACTAATGCTACTCTTTTGAATTTCCTGTCAACCTAAAAATGTTGGTTTGAGTTCTGTATTTTTTATTTTATTTATGGAAATGGCTATCCTCAGCACTGGACCGGTCATGATAATTGGCCATGGTAATGATCATGCCTCGTGGTGTTAGTGCTAGTTATTATATAACACAGGGCTGGCTAGTGTTATTATATCACCATGTTCATTCCTTTTGGAGGCTCCACCCATGTCAGCGGGGCCAGGGAATAGGATGAACATTTTACTCCAGCGTCATAAAAGAGTATAAAGCGGCATTCTCCTCAAGGACAAGAGTGGCATTGTCACAAAACCCTGCCTCAATCAACTGATCTTAAGCAAACTGGTAAAACCCGGTTTACATGTGGAACTCTTTTTTTTTTTTATAACAATGAGGTTCACCAGCCCCAGGGTCGTGGTTTTATAACAATGAATAGTAGTAGTCAGTCGTATAATTTGGAGATTATAATTTCGAGTCCCGTCCCGGCCTAGAAGCATGCATGCAGAACAACAAATATACAGCTTCTTCCAGGCATAATGACAGAGAAAAAACTTCGAAGTGCAAGTTGAAGTCTCTCAGAAGGCACCATATAAACTATTATGGATGATATGTACTTACGGCATCTGATATAAAAGAACAGACTATTTATAAAAATACCTTTTTATCCTCCCTTTACCTTTTCAATGAATAATCAAATAAATAGTGCATGAATGATAGATGTGCAGATAACCCGGAGAAAGATAGGCCCTTGTATACCACAATGTTTTGACCAATAATTACTTGAAACATCCTCACCAAGAATAATACACAAATTATAATTACTTTGCTACGGGTGCAAATTTTCAAGAAGAAAACAAAATCAAATGCTGGATTAGAAAATTTTACAAACCACCACCACTCCCGGACGACTCCTGCTGTTGAAACCCAAACAAATCAGTTTGACTCGATTCTAATCTTTCAAACATCTTATTTACACCTTGATAGGTCCAAATTTCTCACCCATTACACCACCCTTTTGTTTCTGGAACTGAATGTACCGAATTGTGCTGGCAAGAAAGGCATCTGTTACTGGATCTGGTGTGGTGGAGTCACTTTGCATTTCATTAGTAATTAATTCAATCAGTCCTTGTATCGCAGCACTAGTAATCTGCGGGTTTCCTTTCTCAAAAAAGTAAAGGTACCTGAAGCATGTGCATGGTACCCATAATTGTCATGCAATGCCAGACGATATGTGACGTATGAATAATAAAATTAAAATTACAGATCCAAGCTACTCACTTGTTTAATATTTCAACGAACAGGTTTACTGGTCCACTGCGACCCCTTGTTGTACTGGCAATCTGCTGGGCTGCATTGGCAATCCTCAAGGCACGCTTAAGGCAGAGCAGGACCCTGAAATTAGAGTAAGATCTGAAGTCATCCGCTCAAGAGTTCTTCACATACACAAGTAGCTAAAACTTGTCATAAAATGAAATACAAGTCTATTGGCCATGAGACAACATTGAATAATAATAGCAATTATGTAGGTTCAAAAGCAGAAACACCTATCGTGTGGACAAGTTCTTGCAGAGTGATTGGTCCGTGGACAGAACTGTACAATTACTCAAGTAGAATACAAGGTTTTAAGCAAAAGGGTACAGCACCTTTCACCATCCTTGATGCCATCCTGATCATCAACCCAAAATAGATGTGAGCATGCGTAGACTGCTCTGCACTGATCAGGTTTCTTCAAAAGCTTTGCTGAATGCTGAAAAAAAGGAGAATGATAGATGAAATGAGGAGACAGTACAGGTTTTGTGGATAAAACTGCAAGGACATGACAATGTAATAATAGAACACGTGAGAGCTATTACTCCCGTGGCCTTGTGTGTCAGAGTGTCCCTGTTCTCAACACCAAATACATTCATCCTCTGGAGAGTCCCAATTATTAGATGTAATGCAGTCACCTGAGCCTTGGAGTCCTGAAAGCAATATATGGATGTAAGTAAAAAAATTAAATGGGGTAAATGTGACCCACAACAATCTTTATTTCAAGAACATGCAATGAGAGTCACTCTGTCTTAGTGGCTCTGGCAAAAGGAAATGGTTTGAGAGTAATTACCGCAACTTCTTCCTCATATAATATGAATGCCCGTGTAAAAAACTCATAAGCAACTGGCTCAAGATCACAGTCATTGGCAGCCTGATTATTATCATAGGACAACAAAGTAGAGGTCAAAAATGGATACTTAAGCATAAGTTTGCACACAGGTGTGAAGCACAAAAGTTTTCCCTCATAAGATATGATAAAAGAAAAGGTGATATAGAAAGATGACATTATAGCCTTTTAGAGCAGGGAAAAAAAAGCCCTTTCCCCCTGATTCAAAATGCCAGTGTATGGGGTGCACATGTGCATGAATTTGATAGCTGTTTTTTCTTTTCTTTTCTTTCTTCTTTCTTTCTCTAGTTTTTTTTTTTTTTTGCATTGCACAAAAAAATTTCCTTTAATCATTTCCAGGTCAATTTTCTGCATATCCAAGTTTAGTCATGGTGTACCTCAGCACATTGCAAGTATAACCTTAATGCCAGCTCAGGTGAGGAAACAGATGAAAGAGCCTCAATTGTCTGATAAAAACAATAAACATACTGTGAGCATCAAAAAGATTAATTAAATCAAAGAAAGGAATATAAACATGGAGCATATGACTAGCAAGGCAGCAATAAGTTGATAGGAATGCAAGAGGGAAAAAAAAGGAATATGAATACACTTTTGGCAAGGAAATTCTCAGTAAAAGGTAGCAAATCTCAACTAGAGAAAGAACAATTTATATGTGGTAACTAGGAATCAAACATGTATAGACATTAACCACGGCACCTCTTAACTGCAACAAAACATTGCTTATATAGATTTACCTCGTTCAGGAGCTGAAAGATTTTCTTAGGTGTTGCAGGCTCTTCTCCTACTACATTTCCATCCTGACCTTGCAACTTTCTCACCAACTAGGAACCACACAGAATTCCAAAGAAAAATTCAGTTCAAGAGAGTAAGTAGAGGTGCTATAAGATCAGAGATCACAAAGTTAAACCAAACACTACTCTTTGAGTCTCAGAAACCTACAATCTTTAAGAACAATTTTTCTCCCTGCAAAAAGCTTGTCCTGTGTAAATACCCAAGTGCTTCTTAACCATAACAGGGTTGATTCACAATATTGCAATATGCAATGTCACACATTCTGTGCTAGATTGATTCATTTAAAATTAAAATCAGGCATACAATCTGGCAAGCTTGCAAGTGACAGGCCTAAATTGACAGTGAAGAGATTAATCCAGCAGCACTGTAAGAAGAAGAAACATACCCTGAGTGCAGAGAATATGAGAGGAGGAACAGTAAAAGGTAATCGTTTTGATCCTCCAGCCAATATATGCTTCCTCACAGCCTGGAAAATCTGCACAAAAAGAGAATTTTTTATTGAAAAAATTAAATAAGGTTATATTGTATGAAAGTACAGGACCTAGACATTGTAACCATGAGACTCCAAACAGTTAAATCTCAGTGTCAATTGGATTCTCAGTTTTAATAAGACTATAACTATAAGACATTAGTCCAAGAGAAGATAATCTAACTTCCTCATTTTAGTGATAATATAGGTGGTTGCTTGACAATTTATTAACCTATTGAAGTATAGTTAATATCACAATAAACCTGCAGGTTGCCTCTAAATCAATAACTTACCTTCAACATTTCCTCTGAATCATCATTATAAAGCATGTGTATGAGGCGAGCGACAGAATTTTGTTCTTCCTTGAAATCCTCCTCATCGAGCTATTTATATTGCAGATCAAGGGAGTGTTAGAAAGCAGGCTATCCATAAAATATTAATCATTCATAACTTTATAACAAGAATTCATACATCTAACCATATAATTACAACATGAAATTCATACTGAAAAAACTTTCAACATGCACCTCGTCTTTAGCAGTCTCATCCAAATCCTTTATTAGCCCTTTTATTAGTTCAAACAGAACCTCAACCTAAGAAAGAGAACAGAAAAGATTACCATATTTGCAAAGGATAATGTATGAGATTTGAATATGTAGGGATACTTTACCTTGTCAGCAGTAGAAATGCAAGTTTTATTTTTCATAGCGCTCTGAATAATAACCATTGCCATGACTTTGTTTGTTTCATCATCTAGGCAGTCCATGACATGAGGGTAATTAGACAGTGTCAAGGCAGTGACAATATCATTGTACTTTTCCAATGGAGCACTCAGAAGTGCAACAATTTGTTTTTTTGCTCTGATGTCTTCAAGTTTTGGTTTTCCAGAGAGCTTTTTAACACATGCCCCCTGTAAGAAATTAAAAAATATAAAAAATTTGATCTGCGGAATAACATCTTCACGATCCAATTGATACAGAAGACCAAAGAAGGTGTCCTGAATGTTGTATGGTAATTTGACCAGCCAATATTATGTTAAAAACCATGCAGAACAGTGAGTAACTTAGATGCTCAGATGAGTGCAGTATTCATGTTTATCAAAAGAAAGCGTACCAGTACTTGATCCACATAATCAAGCCGTTCAGGATGAACATGGAGTGTAAATGAGAGGAGAGACACATACAAGGCTACGGCTCCAACAATAGGCATGTCAACCTGTGTTTCAATTACCTGCCGCGGAATGGTTGCCAATCAACTTATGAGGGATTAAGATTATAGACTAATAAAAAATAAACACAATTAAAAGCAAGATATGAAAAGGCTTGAGTGTTTCAGTTAACTTCAGGTGGTGTCATGAAAGTCACTCACTTCTGTCACTATGTCAAGTTAGTGTTGATTTTTAGTTTTACAACTTTATAAGATGTTAGCCTTTTGGCTAGACTACAAGGCAGCTTGCACGAAACAGAATGCTCTTCCAAAGTAAACATCACCTCTTAAAGATAAAAATAGATGGAAGCAGACAGAGTAACAACTATTTTGGGGAAACCAACCCATGAATCTATTCTCAAAGACTCTCATGCATAATGTTAAACACCAGCAAAACACTGCTCTTCTACTTTTACTTGGGAGAAATCTACCTTTCCAATAGCACTGCTCAATTTAGCAAATGCCTCCACTTGCAGGAACTCGGGTAAAGCCTGGAAGATAAGGCATCATTAATAAAAATGCAATAGCATGACTTACAACAGTCAGAGTCATAAAGATAACTCACATCTGCACTTGAAGCAGCATAATTGGATAATCTTGCCATTAACCGTGATAGCACTGTCTTAACATCAACTGTTGGCTGGAACCAGATAGTGTTGCCCAGAGAAAATATGTCAACCTTAACTAAAACAGGAACAAGAAGGCAAATACAATGTATAGATTCTGGAAATTATAGAGATATTAACTTAATAATCCTTAAAACTAAATTAATAGGTACCAATGCAACCCCACTCCCCCACCCCAAGGTTTTGGGGTGAAATTGAATTTGGGGATAACTATAAATAATAAAGCTAATGCTATCCAGACTTTAAAAATGTCCATTATAAGGAATTTATTTTGCTTGTACTTTATATAATTGTTGAGGCAACAGCAGGCACCATGGACACAGCTAAAGATCAGAAATGTTTGGTCCTATCTGTGAACAAAACAGTCCTTGAACTGGAAAATAATCTACCTGAAGCTGGGGGCAGGCCCCCAACAATGTCTCAAGGGTCTGCAAGTGGTACTCATCTGGAAAGACTTGAATTATGCAGTCCAATAAATAATACTGTGCAAGCTCATCTTTACAGTTGGCAACCTGTAACAGCATATTTACAAGAAAATTCAACATATCATTCAATATAGATGTTATAGATTTCAAACTAATGGAAAAAAGATCCAGCAAAAGGAAACTGAAAGAATCAGACCTGCTCTAAAACTCTGGGAAGAACAGTGTCTCTGTAAATCTCAAGGTTCACACCCTCTATCTGACTAAGAACATGGAGGTTCTTCCCTACCTGAGGACAAAGGAAAGAAAGAGATGCGTTTATTGCTGAAAAGTTCTTTTCAAGGAGAGTGCTTCTTCAGTGATAGATAAAGACTAAATTCTTACAAGATCACAAAGCTCGCTTCTTTCCTTTTCCAGCTTCTCTTTAACCCAGACAGGCCCCTGCAGACCAGAAAGCCCAATTGAAGGCCTCAACTCAGGATCACCAAAGAGTATGAATGATCACAAATACCAAAACACCTGCATGGCCAAAAATCATGCTCTCACAATCCATTTTACCCTTTATGGCATGCATGTACTGTGGTGCTATGCATGTCAAAAATATAAAAACAAACAAATGGGAAAACAGGTGTTAGCTGATATACATCAAACCTGATGCTGCATCCGGACCCAGAGCTTATTCATCTCAGTGAAATTTTGCAGCACAAATTCTACAGCATCCATTACTGTGTCCTCAGCACTGGAGAGATAAAAAAAACCAACACTAAATTCAAAATGAAAGCAAATTAAAATCATCATGTGAAATTATTAATACACTCATTCCTCAAACACTGTAATGTCAGTGACAATAAGAAACTAGCAAAACTTTACCATTAAATTCTTAAAACTAACATCTCTTACCCTTCATACTCAGACCCCAGGTCCAGTAACTTCTCTCTACTAACTTGAGCAAGATAACTCCTCAAAAACAATCCGCGGATTGGGTGTTGAACACCGTGACACATCTCTACAAGATCCTTAAGCACATCCTTAGCCGGAGCCTCCTTCGATTTGATATACACCGATCCTACTGTACACAGCAGATACCTGTTACGAATTTCAACAAAGCCAACTTCAACCAAACCGTAAAATAAATTAAGAAAAAAGGAGCAGTACAAATTACATATGAAACTTACAGTCTAGGCAATATATTTCCCGCATGTTGCACAAGCTCGTATAAATCGACAATTGAAACGCCATGTTTACTCTCATCTTTGAAAAACATCTCTAGTTTCCTCAATTCATCAAACGCTCTCATATCTAACAATAAATAAATATAAATTTCAATTCAAATCATTTCGAAGAATCAGAGAAATTAAGTCCAGAGATTAGGTTAGAAACGTACAGAGATCGTAGTATTTGTGAGGAGGGAGTTTAGAAGTTCGAAGCTCTGATAGCATTAGAGCTGAGCATTTGAGAGCGTCTCGGAGATTGTTCGCTTCCTGAGATTTGAAAATTGAGAGCAAAATTAGGGTTTCGGATTGGAAATTAAGTGGAATTGCAAAGCTTAATTGATTACCAGAGCTCGATGCATGTAAAAAGCGTTGTGTTTAATGCTGGCGATTCCTTCTGCTAGCCATTTGTCTTCGTCTTCTATTCCAGTCAAGATCATTTTCTTCTCCGTTTCTTTCTCTCTGCAGTTCTTGTTTGGATCAGGAAGTTGCAGCGAGTGGAGTTTGAGGGAATCAATACAGTGACGATGCCTGACTGGAAGATCACAAATGGAAATGCCAACCGAAGGAAAATGCTGTAGGGGTGTGGACGTAATTAGAACAATAACTAGAGAGTGGCCCACGACACCACACATTTTTATCAACGCTAAAAACATATATATTCAAGAAAAAACAGCTATAATTCGAGACAGTTTGAGCTAAAATAAATTAAAATTAAAGAAAAAAATAAATTATAAAAGTATAATTATTATTTTGACTTTTAGTGAATATAATTTTAAATGTTGGACTAAAGGGTATTTGACTCTTTTTCAAGTATTTTTGCATAATAAAATTATGTTTTTATTCTTGCTATCACACAACAATTACTTGAATACCCAAGATATTTTCAATTTTTTATACTAATATAACAGTACAATAATCATATTATCACCAAATAACACAAAAATCAAGAGTTGGTGGTGGGATGTTTCTGGTATGTCAACCATATAAATACATATATGTCATTGGAAAAGATAAAATCCAATAATTGATTGTAGGAGTGTTTAAGTAGTTTATGTTTTTTTGCAAAACATTGTTGGCGTCTCTGACTAACGCACCAACCAACCGTTTTCTTCCTTGCATTCTCTTTAGACAACACATAGAAAGTCATTTAGCAATTCAAAATGTCTAGTAGACATCTTACTGGATGAGCTCCTATGTCCTCTTTCACATGGTATTATGTGTGTTTTGCACGATGGTCGGAAATGTGATGGTGGTTTGTTGATTGTTTTTTTTTTCTTTTCTCTTTCATGTAGCCTAAATTACACGGAAGTCTTCTTAGTTTATGGTGGTTTCATTTGAATCTTTGCTCTTTTGATTGTTTTGTTTGGTTTTGATTTTTGTTTTATTTTTTTTGATTTTTTTCAATTTTTTTCTTCAATTGAAATTGTTTATATATTTTGTTTTCATTTTATGTCTTTATTCTTTTAATTTTAGGTTTCATTTTAAATCCATTAATGTTTTTGGTATAAAAGTTTGGATTATTTTTTTTCAATTTTGTCATTCGATTAAAATTGATCGTATATTTGTTTTTTACTTTGGCCCTTATTTTTATTTTAATTCTTTTAATTTTTTTTATGTTTCTGAAATAGTCCTTATTTTTTTCCATGTTTATGTTTATGTATATATGCTCTTAGTTTTGATCTTTATTTTTTTTCTTTTGTCGAGGTTGTCTTTTTATTTAATTTAGTCTTTAAATTTTAATTTGTGTTGGGTGATCATTTGAAAATTGATATATTTTCTTTTTTCCCTTTGTTTTTTTTATTCTTCAAGTCAAATGATTTTTTTAAGCTAATAATATTTATTTTTGTTTTTTAATTTAATTTATTTTTTTATTTGTTATTTTGTTAATATTTTTTTTTTATTCTTCGAGCTAATTTTGCTATTTACATTATTTATGCAATAATAATAATAATAATAATAATTTTAGCCTTTTTTCTTGATTTCTCTTTTGTTAATTTTTTTAGTTTTTTTATTCATCGGGGTAATGTAATAATTGTTTTTTGTCCTAGGAGTAATAGTAATGATAATTTTAGGTTTTATAATCATGGTAATAATAGTAACATTATTAATCATAATGATAATAAAAATTGTAAATATTATAGTGCTTATGATGTTAATGATTATGGTTATGATGATAATAATAACAATAACTCATAAAATAATATAAATAATAATAAAATTATAATAATACTAGTTATAATTTAAATGATATTAATGAAAATAACGGTCTTGATCATTGTAATGATTATTATCATAATAACCACAATGATAATAGAAATAATGATGGTGACAACGAAAATGTTAACAATAATAATTAAAATATTGATTGTTTATGATAATGGATATAATGACAACTATAATTATTTTGAAAATTTAACAATTATGATAATAATAATGAGAATGATAATTAAAATAAGTCATTAGTCGATATTGTTTTTTATAAAAAATTTTTTTTGACTCTTACAACTTTATTATATGTGATATTTTAGATATAATATCACATAAATAAAAATATATATGAAGTCATAAGTAGACCAAATGAGTGGAAAATTGAGCCAATTAAATATATGATTAACTAATTAACTTATATATTGATTGCTTTCATGATATTTATCTCTAAATTTAAAGTTAGAGTAAACTTAGAAGTTGGTATAATTATTTTCGATCGCATCTATTTTCAGCTGGAAAAAAAATGCATTGAAGCTATTAAACAATCCCTATAAATTAAATAGAGAAGGAAAAATGTGATATTTTTCTCATTAAATAAAACAATCCATCTAATTCTAACGGGTGGCATGTCGCTCGGTTTAGGACCTCAGATAACGACCCTGTCGTTTGATTCCGGGGAGCATGTGAACGTGTTTTCCCTAAATAAACGATGTGTCATGGTTGATTTCTAAGATACAGCGACGTGTCGCTTGTTTTGTTCAAGTGTCCAATTTGGTTTTAATTTAGTACTTCAGGGTTTAAATGTTAAATGTGTAAGAAAATAGTTGGAGTGAAATGTTAGTGATGTTTGATTTGTATATAATAAATCAAGTACAAAGGCGATTTCAATAGGTTTTTTTAACTTTAAAATAAATATAGTGGGATTTATCATTTACATGTGCAACAATTAAAAAAAATGATGTGGGAAAAAAAAGAGTTCAAGATAAAAAAACAATTCCACACCCCCTCTTCATTAAGATATTGTTTTGATATTATAATAGCCATTTTTTTTATTAAAAAATATTATTATTAAAATTTTTTTTGATATAGTGCATCAAAATATGTTAAGAATATATAAAAATAATTTAAAACAAAAAATATGATTTTAAAAAAACATTTTACAACAATTTAAAAACAAAAAAAATAAACAAAAAATTTAAAATTTTAATAAGCTCAATTAAGCCAAAAATAAATTACTTTAAGTAATAAAATTTTTAAAAGATTTCCCATATCCCTGAATTTTTTCCATCTTGTCAGTTTGATAGGTGTTTTTGTAAAATATTTTTTCAATAAAAAATTATAAAAATAATATTTATTCATATTTTATATTTTAATATTAACACGTTAAATTTTTTGAAAATATTATTTTTTAGGAAAAAAATAATTTGGAAAATACTTTATGAAGTTAAAATGCAAGAATAAACGCACACTAAAAATATTAAAACCTTAGGGATTAATACTTTAACCTCTTTAACCAAACAAACACAACTTTTTTTTTATATATATAAAAAAAAACACAAACCAGAAATTATTCCAAGGTGGGACCAGGTCAAAGTAGGATATTCATAGACAAAACACACGAAGACTTTGGTTTGCTTGTTCGGTAGACTTTGGTCAAAAACTGAAGCTAGTTAGACTTGTATTAAAAAATGAATGAGACGTGCAGACTATGCCTTTTATTTCTCATTTAATTTCGGTGAAGCAAAGTTTCTTTTCTTCTGATGATGGGCAATCTTTTGTCTTGATGTCCATATGATCTAAGAATGTTTGGTAAGATTTGATAAAAACAAAGAACAGTCAAATTCTGAATATCAAGCAAAGGTCCCGTGTCCACTCATCCTTGTTTTTTTAAATTCAACCGATTTAATCATGCGGGCTTCTCTACCTTTATGGTCACACTTTTTAGCGTCCATAATCATATAATCAGTGACTAAGATGTTTCCTTAGAATTGTTTATGTTTTTTACCTTGTTGTTTCTTGTTTTTTCAGTTGGTTGCTTTTTGAATTCATAAAAAAAGAATGTAATATTCTCTTTATGGGATGAATAGTAATGGCAGGCTGTATATGGACTGGTGTTATTGCTGAATGGTCATAAATGGCAGAAATTTGAAACATGCTTAAAGTGCTAGGGGAGGCTGGAGATTTAAGGTGGAACCAGAGAGGCTTGAATGCAATGAAAGGAGAATTAAGCGTTCGTGAGGGAATTTCAGCTGAAGATTTGAATAAAATGGAACGTGTTTTTTATGGAATCCTGATGGGCAAATCTTGTGCAGAGTGTCTAAACTGTGACCTCTCTGAAGTTCCCAAATTTGTGCATCAGGTGCTTACCAGCTCAGGTATTAATTACTACTAGCCAAGTTCCAAGTGTTTTTGCAATTTGAATACTGTCTGGTTTAACTTGTTGAACTCTTTGAACTGTTCCTGATTTTCTTCTTTGCTGCACGTGTATTCTTCTCAAGATAATGATTTTCAAGACAGCTTAGGCGCAAAAGATTGTCCACGATGCTGTGAGGGATTGGTGGAAAGGGTTGGTCCTGTTGCAAGTTCATGCTCTATCCCGAAGGTTTTGAAGAAAGTGGTGAAGCATTGTGAAGCTCTGTCAGTGGAAATAAACCCAGGAAACTCTCCCAGGTGAGTTGAGATGGGAATTTAAAAAAAAAGAAAGTGGTTAGGTTCTTGAGTTTCTCTCTGATTTTGTATTTAAATATCTTTCAGGAACGGGCGTTCATGGGATAAGATTTTTGCCAATCACTTGCCTGAAACTATCGTTGTTCGGGCTGCTCAAGTGGCGAAAATAGTGCTCAAAAGGGATTTGATTAAACTGATGAGAGGTTTGATTTATTCATAACATTTAATCATGGAAAAATTCTAGTACAAGCTGTAAAAGGAAGAGAGAGACACCCTCTGATTTCAATCATATTTTGCAGGTTTCAAGTTAAATCCTAAGCCTTGTCGTGATATAAACCATGTCAGTTTAAGAGAAGAAGGGGTGCCTGATGTTAATGAAATCACATCTTGCACATTTCGAAGACTTGAAGATGTATCAAGAGATGACAGTGCTTACTTGAAAGACAGCACTGGTCGCATGGCGAAAGTTACTTTTAGATCAGTTTCTGTAATCAGAAGAGAGCTGCCTGAGTCAGAGCTTGGCTGGCCTCTTCTTCCAAGAACCAAGCGTTCAGCTCTGGACACGTTGAGAAATTCAGAAGTGAGGAATATGTCGCTGGTCGAAAGGAACTCAAATGAAATGAAGATTCCTTCTAATCTCAAAACAGATTATTCTATTGTCAAGAAATTCAAGATTGAAGGGACTGTTATCCAATCATTTCATACCTCCGAAAATCGGTCAAGGGTTGGCGGCAGAAATGGAGAAGATGAGAGATTTGGCTTTAAGCAGGAAGTTGTTTCACAATCAGATTCTGTGCTTACCAAAAACTCAACACGATCAGGGCCTGGCTGGCCTCTTCTCCGTGTAAAAACTTCTGCATCTTTAGAATCCTCTCAAGAATCTCAGGCTGAAAAATCTCCTGTGGTTCAATGGGTTTTGAGTCGACCAGATCGATCTGAAGAAACAACTACGAAATTTCAAATTGATATTGTTTCCAAAGAAGTACAGAGCTATGTTCGAAACAAGATGCTTGGTTACTACAAGGATAGGAGTACGGGGACTTGTTTAGCAGCACCATTGAAGCTGCCAAAGAAGATGGACTGTTTCTTTAAAGTGTGCATGTCTGGCTGCAAACGGTTTGGCTATGAGGAGCTGAAGAGAGCAACTCGTCAATTCTCCTCAGGTTCAACTCTCTTTTCTAATAGCATAACTAAAAAATCCATGGAGTTTTAGATTCATTTATTTGACAAATTGTTGATATGATTTTTTTCTCTACAACAGAGAACTTCGTCGGAGAGGGAGGGTGTAGCAACGTGTATAAAGGATATCTCTCTGGAGGCAGGCAAGTGGCAGTGAAGATTCTAAAACAGTACAAGGAAGCTTGGAGTGACTTCTCCTTAGAAATAGATATCATGTCTTCGTTAAAGCATAAACACATTACACCTCTAATTGGCATATGCGTCGAGGGCAATCATTTAATTCTGGTCTATGATTTCTTATCCCAGGGGAGCTTGGAGGAAAGACTACAAGGCAAGTATCTTTGAGAATCTAGGTTGATTCTTTAGAAATGATGCAGGAATAAGGGCAGTAATTCAAGTGTCAATTGTGATGCAGGTAAGAGAAGGAAGTCTGTGTTGCCATGGAAACTGA
This sequence comes from Salix exigua, assembly GCA_032356905.1. Taxonomy (NCBI): domain Eukaryota; kingdom Viridiplantae; phylum Streptophyta; class Magnoliopsida; order Malpighiales; family Salicaceae; genus Salix; species Salix exigua. The sequence goes on along the minus strand of CM063589.1, from coordinate 1,333,866 downwards.
GGTTCAAAGTGGCTACTGCGATTGCCGAGGCTCTAAATCATCTTCACAACGATTGCTCTCGGCCTGTTATTCACAGAGACGTTAAATCTTCAAACATTCTCCTGTCAAAAGATTTTCAACCACAGGTACTATTGCAAACAAATTAGTGCACGTCAAAGCAACTTCTAAGGTAAAATTTATTCCAAGTACCGTAATCTTGATTCTGTTCTCATTCTATCAATGCAGTTATCTGATTTTGGGCTTGCCATATGGGGACCTGCTGATTCAGCATATGCAACACATAGTGATGTTGTTGGAACTTTTGGTTATATAGCTCCTGAATATTTCATGAATGGGAGGGTCAGTGACAAAATTGATGTGTACTCCTTTGGCATAGTTCTCCTTGAATTGTTAACTGGAAAGAAACCAATCTTTTCCAAAGATCTGAAAGGGCAAGAGAGCCTGGTTAAGTGGGTAAGAGTTTTCCCACTTTCTCTTCACTGGTTACTTATGCCAGTGATGTTCTTGCTTCTTAGTCCCCAGAAAACACTGTTTCAATGGATGACCTAACAAGATTGATCAATAACCTAATGCAGGCAACACCGTTATTAGAGAGTGGGAATCTAAAAGCTTTGCTGGATCCAAAAACAAAAGGAGAATTTGACGTTGTTCAAATGCAAAGAATGGTTCTTGCAGCAACTCTGTGTGTCAGACAAACAGCTAGATTACGTCCGAAAGTGAGCCAGGTAGTGAACAGTGATTAAGGCTGTTATAATTGTGATCTCTTCCTAGTTAAAATAACCTGTAAATCACATGCGATTTTGGTTTAATAATCTGAAAACATCACCAACGCTTCAATCTAAACTCTGCCAAGACCTTGCTGCAGGCTTTTGTAGAATTTGTTTTGACCAACAGTGGACATGAAAATTTTGAATTTGAAGATTGTTTGACCATGCCAATTAAAGATTGGAAGCTTAACATGTCTTTGATAACATTTGAGTTCAAGCTAACAAGCACTTTCATTTGAATTATTCCTGCTCCAGATACTTGAGCTATTAAGAGGTGAAAAAGATGAAAGAGAATGGGTGAACAGCTATGCTAATGATATAAAAAAGTCAAGTGACGAGGAACATGATGACCTTTTCCTGGAATTTGGAGGCAACCAGGACTGGAGACCTCATCTCTGCAGTTAAATGATGATGATGATGATGATACATCACATAGTAGTATTCATTCCCTTCTTGCTTGGTTCCAATTCAACCAAATGCTAATATCTGGGGCTGGTTGTTGATGACTGAAATACACAGCGAATTCGTGGTAACATGGATTTCACTACCGATCTCAGTTTGCACCGAAATAAGAGACTTCTGTTTCATACAGCATTTTTCCCGTTCTTTCTTCTATTTTTCCAATGAGAAAGATCCCAGCCCAATTCGCTACCAATCTCAGTTTGCACTGTGGAACTTAATGGCCTATGATTATAAAGTATTTGTGAAAAACATTTGGAAGATGCATGTGGAGTGAGTGAGTGAATGTTTATCAAGGCTTAAGAATGGATCGGGAGGATGATAGTGTCACCGACAGGTGGCAGCAGATTTCAAACCGGTTCCAAAAGGAGCTAAGCAGACCGCAATTTGGTTGAACTGGAACAGCACATGTTCTGGGGATGATCCGATGATTTGATTGGTTTCGAAGTTTTCTTGATTGGTTTCGAAGTTTTCTATGGCAATAAACTGTTCATAAGATTGACCGTACACGAGCATGTGTTAGATTGGCAAAAAAGATTCATATACGGGCATGTGTTAGAATGTCTTCCTCAGTAAGATCGCTCCTTTCAGTTTTTCTCCTCTTTCCTATCTTCTTTCTTTCCCCTTCTACGCCTTTCCGTTTCGACAATCTCTCTGGAGCTTTTGCGTACCGAAATAACAATTTTAGAACAGGAAAATCACTTGGCAGGGACCAAGAGAAGTGTCAATTTTCCAAACTCATGAATCGGGCAATTTTAAGACCAGGATGAAAATAGAAATGATTTGAGCAACAGACAAAGAAATCATATCTGCTCAAACAAACCTTGATCGATTCGGTCAGGCAGCCCAGAGGCAAGGAAAGGACCGTGACATTGCTTAATCAAGCCGGATCTATGCTCGGTGACTGAAAAATGCTTTCTTTATTCAATCAATGGATAATTCAATCAACGAAAACATTAGAAAGATCCAGGGCTTCAAAAAATGTTCAACGACAGAATGTTTCTGACATGATAACAAAGAATTACATTCTGAGTAGTAACATCCACTTACATAACAAAGAAAAAAAAGAGCATAAAATTCATTTACAAGTTGTGCACGCTGGCCGCTCTGAACCTCTATCATGTCAACGGTAAAATCTACACTACAAATTCAAAATTGGCTCCATTAAAGGGAGATTCACGTCAAAAAGGAATTGTATAAGGTAAAGCGTAAAAATCAGTCTCGGGCAAGTAATGTGCTCGTGGCCACAAAGTAGAATTTTCACGACACGAGGCATCATGGAGTGCGTTTAGTCTCTTGTTTCCATGTCTTTCTTGCTTCAAGGCCCCAAAAAGCCAATCTTCATCGCCAGAATCTTCAAGCTCAAACTGAAGAGGTCGTGGAACAAAATCCTCAATTAAACTTTTGTATTGTGAGTCTGCTTTCCGCATCTTGCGGTCATGAGATCTAAACCAGGAAGTTTTGGATTCGTGGCAAACAGAGCTCTCCATCTTCTCTGAAATTGAACTACAAGGTATACTTTCCGGTGGGGGTGCAAGTTTCCCAGCCTTAGAGCTAACAGTTTCTTGATCAGATAAACGGACAATCTCAACCTGCCCAGAAACAGAATCTGCCACGCCCGAGGTAGAGCACAACCCTTTACTATTGAGAGACACATCTGGCTCTTTATGCCTTGTCAAGGGCAGCCGAATGCGAAAGACATTGCCTAATTGATGATAATAAAAACTTCAAACTTAAACAAGCCTGCGAGAAATAAAAGGGCCACTTAAATATACCAATCAATGAAGAATGACAAAAACTCACGAGGTTTGTCATCAGTAGTTGTTGAGGGGTTCAATCTTCTCTTCTTGTTGCTCCAAATGCCATCATCAGACAAATAGCAAGCATTATGAAGGCATACGGGCTCATTGTGTTCTTCAGTAAGATCGCTCTTTTCAGCTTCTTCCCTTTTTTCCTTTGGAAGCATTCCTTTCTGTTCTTGCCGAGACTTACCCCCGTAATAACCATTCTGGTAACTGTTGTCTTTCCTATGCTTCCTTCCTTCTTTCTTCTCCTTCTTCTTTGCCTCTCTACTACTTTCTGTTACAGAAAGCTCCTTGTCCTTTTGGATCTTTTATGTACCATAAGAACAATTTTAGAATAGATGGCCACGATCAAAGTAGTATGAATTACACCCAACTCATGAATTACAAAATCTCCCGACAAATTGAAGAGCACTTGCCAATTTATGTCAGTAAACAGGAAGCTAAGGCATTGTACGTTAATAATTGATTTCAAGATGTTAAATCACTTGTCAATTCATGGGCTTCATCCTCGAAATTCGACTCCAAACTAATTTTATTGCTTTGTTTTCGTGAATTCATCCCACATCATAAACTGATTTTCCAGGAGTATGTTTTTACCAATTTTCGTACGACTCTTTAGATCCAATCCCTAATGACACATGCAAAAAACCTAATCAAGAACAAGAGTCCCAAAACTCAAGAATGCAATATCTAAACATGGATTAATTACTACACTTAATTAGTTGAATTAAGTGATAACCCTACAGTCTATGGGTCAAGTCTTGAGGCCGAAGAAGGCTAGCAAACATTTACAACACAATTACAAATGCAATTTTGCAACGAAAGCATGTCGAGCATCAGACGCATAAATCAAACTTGCCCAACAAACCTTAATCGACTCGATCCGGTAGTATCCCGGAGGCGGGTAAGGAAAGCACCGGGACATTGTTTAACGGATCTGGATCTGTGACTAGAATTACCCGCCCAAGATCAAAGGGATATTAACAAATAAATTAATATAAGCGTTTCTGCTTCTTCGATTTGCTAGAAATCCAGCAGAAGAACACAAATCGAACCGACCCAACTCCCGCAGCAGAGACTTGAGTCTAGGGTTTTTTAGTCGGCGACGACTTCTAATGCTTCTGGCAATCAGATGCGAAATACGAAGAGGGGTGCTCTATATTTATAGTGTGAGAAGGGAGATTGGCCGACTTCATACGCCAGCTTGACGCGTTCGTCGTTTATGACGACAATACCCTTGTTGTGCATTGGCCACCTGGCAGCCTTTCTCTTTTTGAGGAACACTGTTGGAAAATCCCACTTTAAAAGCAAAAAGTAACAGTCTTCAATTTGTTTTGAATAGTTTTATTTTAATTAAAACTTAATTGATTTAAGTTTTTTATGGGTAACATTGAGAGAGAAAATATTGAAATGAAAAAAATATCAAACATGGAGGTTGAGCTATAAGTTTAAAAAATATATTTTGATCCTCGAATTCTAGAAATCATACAAATTATACTATTTTGATGCTTCTATATTTTTAAATTCATTTTTAATATATAAATTTATTTTTGTTATGTCTTAATTCATAATTAAGAAAGAAGAAAGAAGGGTTGCCAAATTCTAAAGGCACAAAAAAAACATATAGTTGGCATTTATTTAAGCCACCAAATTAATAAAATTTATGTCGTAACGCATTTGATGATAGGAGTTCATGTGGTTTTTTTTTACCTCTAGGGTTTGTAAGAAAATATGAGCTTTGACTAGCCCTTTTTTTTCACTAAGTAAATTAATGTTTTTTTTACTTAGTTAAATAACATAATAGTTAAAAAAACAAACAAATAAGTTATTAATCTCATCAAAATATATCATCTAATTTATAGTTTTAAAGTTTTGATCCGGATTACTTGATTCACAGATTTGATAGGTTTATTTGCTTGATTCATGATCCCTCGCACCCTATTTTTGGCCGTAGTGGGGCATCAAGGAAATTGCTTACCTTGTTTCGTTGTCTGGAAAACAATTTTGAGGTGAAATTTGTTGGGAATTCCAAGAAAAATAGAATTTTGAAATGGAGGAAGGTTTAGAAAATGAAGTTGAGAAACTGACTTTTTTTTCTCGTCTGACTCTTTGTTTTTGATTCTACAAGATTTTTCACTAAAAACTAAACTTGTTTGGTTGATAAGAATGAATGAAGAAAATGAATTTTCTATTGTATTCTGCTCTATTGTCACATTGGGGATGGATTTTTAATGGGGCAGAACCAATTTTTTCCCTGTATTTTTTTTTGTCATTTTAAAAGGCTCTCATTCTGGGAAAGATCTTTTTACAGACAATGTATTTTAACAAATGCGTGTAGCCACTTTTCTGTGAAGGTATTTGAATAGGCATATGACTATGTTCTCTATGATTGGTAACATAGCAATCAATATGGATCTTAACAAATTTCGTTTTTTTTTATAAAAAAAATGATTTTGAAATAGAAAACAACGCTGAAATAATCACTAATAATTTAATAGTTTCAGCACTGCAGCTCATCTTCTTGTGGGTTGGTCTCTTAGAAAGCCCACGGTGGTAAGAGGCCCCCGAGATCACAGAAGAGGCTGTTTGTTAAAGTTATAATCTTGTTAGATGATGACTTTTACTTCTATCCCGGCCGTGAGGGTTCTAATTCCGACAATCTAAGCCAGAGATTTTAAGGAATCATCAATGTTATTGCCACCTTTTGTCTTTCTTTAGATCTGATATGAGTAGTTTGGTTTTTTGTAAGAAAAAAGAGCTAAAGCCTTTGGATGTTTTTAGAAATTTTCAAAGCCAAATAAAGTGATTTTAAAATTTGCGAGTGGCTGCTGCGATTACTGTTTTTCTTCATGAATTAAGAAAAAGGACTTTTCTCTGAGAAAAATTACATAAATTCCCAAATGATAATGGGAGAAAAGAAAAACCTACACTGGATAATATTGAGCATGGTAGTCAAATCTGGGTTGGCTTAGGGTTTAAGCCTGTTAGATATTGTGTTTTAAATATGTTATTAAAAAAATAAAATATTTTTTATTTTTATTTTTTATTTAAAATTAATTTTTTTAGATATTTTTATGTGCTGATGTAAAAATTAAATTTTAAAAAGTAAAAAAAATATTTTAATATATTTTTCAATAAAAATAACTTTCAAAAATAATTTTAAACAAGGGTCATTTAATCGTGACTTGTAAACTTGAGGTTGGATTGAAATACAGTATTCTTGCACTCGTTTAGATATACAATATATTTTTTAATTTTGCTTGAAACGATGAAGTTTTTGTTTTTTTAAAAAAACTTTTATATATTTATAACAATATATATATATATATTAATTTTAATTTTGCTTGAAACGATGAAGTTTTTGTTTTTTTAAAAAAACTTTTATATATTTATAACAAAAATGGGGATTTTGCTTACAAAAATAAAACAACGTTTTCTTATGATAGTTTCAAATTGACCCGTCGTAGTCGTGAATTGAACCGACTGCCCCACCATTGATATCTAAAACCGGGCTTGATAGCTATAACCTCGTGTGCTATCTGGGCCGAATTTGGGTTACAACCTTAATTATCAACTCTACAGCTTCCACGATACTTTAAGTTTTTAACAGCCAGACACCGATAAAGTAACTGTAAACGAGGAAAAACTTGGCGTGTAGAAGGGTGAACCAAAAACCCAACACCCTTCTCTATTCATCGGTTAAAACCTTGTACCCGGTTCTTGCCAGAAAATTTACCAGTGCCTTGACCTGCCTTGTTTAATCTGGAGGCTCTTTCATAATTACAGTGCAGGTGAAATAATAATTAAGGGAGCTGATCGGAATTGATTTTCATAATTTTCAAATAATATAATTAAAAAGAAAACCGAGAAACAAGATTCTTGGTAATTAATTGTTCGTTGTCTTAATGGCATCACAGCATATTATTCTCCTCGAGAGTTTCTGTAGCGCACAGCTCGTGGAGCTCCAAATTTGCACATCTCACACTGTTAAATTACGTGTTAGGGGTGATGGCCATGGGATGCATGCCTTGGTGATCTTGCATTTAATGTGTTTTTGCGTTTTTTAAAATCACTGCTGGTTCATGCTTTCTATGGTCCGGCTGCTACGTGTAAACACATGGTACAAGTTTGAGTTTAAGAATTATCTCAATTTTTTCTTGTATTTTGTTATTAAACTATTCCGAGTGTACTAGATTAATCTATTGAATGTTTGTGATTGTGATGGCTTGTGTTCAGTGAATTTTAAAAATACATTTCCGTTTCAAAAATATCAATTTTTTTTAATATTAATTTAATGTTTTTATGTTAAAAATATTATATATATAATTATTTTAATGTATTTTTAAATAAATACATGTAAAAGACCACTCATGGGTTAATAATCTGCCATCTTCAGTTTTAATCATTGGTTAAGTGCATGCATATATGTATGGCGAGCTACCACTCACGGGTCTTAGTATCACAACCAGATGAAATATTTGAAATGGTCGGAGGAGTAAACGAATAGTGTCTGACTTTTCCTCAGCCTTTCCCGATGACCAAACTGACAATTTCCTCCACCTGTGACTCGTCTTTCTACCGTCTGAATTCTGACTCTTATTTGAGTGAATTTCTCCGCCAGAACCACCTCTTCATCTGACCCCGATACATCAAACAAGGAGGGGTTAATGATAAAGAAATGAAAAAGGGTGGCGCAAAACAACAATGCAGATGATATGATATATGACCTGTGTTTTAAAATTAAAATTTTTATTTTATTTTTTAAAATTGTTTAAGATGATTGAGGTTGTTTTTTAGAATATTTTTTTTTTGATATTAAACACATAAAAATACCAAAATATTAATTTAAATTAAAAAAATATTTTTATTTGTTTTTAAAAAAACACTTTTCAAATCAAATTACTTTGAAACGAAATTACAAACATGGCCACAAAATCCGCGTTGTTGTTTTGCGCTACCCTTTTCATCTCTTTCTCATTAATGCTTGTTTTTGGGCTTTGGATCATTTTACAAACCTTCTAGTCCTGGCCACCCTCGTCAACTCTCCTTGTTTGATTTATTCGATGAGAGATTAGCCATTAATGTATCACTTCATCTTTCATTTCACCCCTGAAAGTTTTTTGTTATCCAATATGAGTCCTTAACAGTCAGATATCTCTCAATTAGCCCCTTTCACGTGCTCTTCACATTGTAATTGAATGGTGTTGACGTCCTTTTAAGGCACAACTATTTCTTAACCTTGTTTCCATGTAAGAGAAATGTTCTGATCATATAGCTGTAAGACATTAGCAACTCAATCGCTAAAAACATTTTATTTGGAGATGAAGTTGAAATCTAGGTAAATGCTAGGGATATTTTTGAGGTTTTTGCCCTAATTTATTTCATTGTTCTCATTCAGTTCCTTAATTACACCATTACAAACAAATAATATCCATAAATTCTCATTAATTAATTACAATAAAATTTAGTAGGACGTGGTCAGTTTTGGAACCTCTTTCTCTCCTACTATATATAGACAATCCACGAATCCCTTCATATAATGTTTTCTTTCAGTTAAGCCAAGGGGGCAAAAAGAAGAAAGAAACCAAAGCAACATGGAAGGCAAAGCATGAGCCATTAAAGAGAGGGAGCGCCTTCAGAGAGAGAAAAGGTCATGCATCTCTTCTGATTTAACAACAAACATGAACCCTCTAGCTTTAAACCTACCCTCGTCATATATGTGCCCGTTGGGAATTCATGGTATTATTATTTATTTATAGCTAGGTCATGAAAGCTGTGAATTGAAGGGGACGTCTTTGGTGTTTGTTGTAATCTTTCACAGTTCCTTTCAATCTTCCTGTTATTGCCATGGCTGTTCAGGCACAGCTGTATCCAGAAAGACTTGGGTTCCTACCTCTGTATGGCCAACAAGATCGCACACTTAACAGTTATGTTTCAGAGTTCGGTGCAGACTCGGGTGTTGCTTTTCAAGAGCCGCAACAACAAAATATCTTTCTTGATCAACATAACACCCAGAACTTTGGTTTTGATTTTAATGTCGGGGCTTCTTCTTCAATAGCTTGTGATGGTTCTTTCTCCATGTTTCTTTCTCAATGTTTGGATGTTCAGCTTGACGTGCAAAGGCGAGAAGTTGATTGCATGCTTCAATTACAGGTAAAAATGTAACTGGGCTTCGTTGTTGTTTTCCTTTCAAGTCTTGGTTCTGGTTGTCTATTAGTTATTTTTATTCTGCAGGTCTGGTTTTGGTTGCTTTCTCTTTGTGTTTCTGTCTCCAATAATCGAAGTCAATTTCTCCGAAACAATTGCAGGCCGAGAGGCTGAGATTTGCTCTGCAAGAGCAAAGAAACCAGCTGTTGGGAATCGTGCTGAAGAGTGTAGAATCAAAGGTCTCCTCTTTGATGAGGCAAAACGAAGAGGACCTGGCACAAGCAGCAAGGAAAACCATGGAGCTTGAGGTCTGCCTGAGGAAAGTAGAGCTGGAGAGTGAACAATGGCAGAGACTAGCCCGAGAAAAGGAAGCAATGGTCGTTGGTCTAAGCAACTCGCTTGAACAAATCAGAGAAAGACTGGTCATGGCCAGCGATGAAGTCCAAGACGCAGAGTCCTTTTGTGGGGGCTCATGTGATATAGAACAAGCCGAAAGCCATAAAAAGTTTGTTTGCAAAGGGTGCAATTCTAGGACCTCGTGCGTTCTCTTTCTCCCTTGCAGGCACCTCTGCTCGTGCAAATCATGTGAAGCTTTACTGGGCTCCTGCCCTGTCTGTAAATCAGTGAAGGAAGCAAGCATGGAAGTTTTTTGGGTCTAACAAGAAAGGCTCGAAGGCAACGGAAAAGGGAATGAACCGGAGGATATTCCCGGCTTGTTTTGTTCTTTGGCTTTTCTGGGTCTATGTTTACCGTATATATGTGAAATCAAAATGTGATGATAGCCAGTACGAATCATGGCAAAGAATCTCTGCTTTTATCCTTCCTAGGATAATTACATATTGCCTGATTCAGCCAGCTTAAACAGAAAGTAAATCTTCTGTGTTTGTATTTTAGTTTGTTGTTCTATCGAGAATTTTTTATCCGGTTCTTTTCGGTCACAAGAAATGCCAGCTCTTTTCAAGCCGTAAAAATGTCCACTGCTACAGCTGACAAAAAAAGATTTCGAAAGCCAAGTTTGACACATATCAGAACGAAAGAATCGAACTGTCACCGCCACTATTTACGTACGTTTTTCGTTTTCTTCCTCGCTTGCTCCAAAAAATCCATCCATTAAATCAAGCTAGCAGCAGCCAGCTAGAAATTGACTACCCATCTGCTCCAACCATAAATGACTCTTTGATCCGCAGAAACTTTTGACTCGCCAGGAATTAAACACGGATAAATCTATCCCTCCAATGGCTTACCTCGAGAAACCATGGAAGTCTTGTTGGGCATATCGAGTTACCAGCAGCAAAACAACAGAACCTACGCATAGCCCCAGTGAGTTAAAAAAAAAAAGTTGGCCTCAGACTGCAGCTGCGGACTTTGATGCTGGTTCCATGCATCGTAGCTGGCTCCCGTGTGGGCCCTACAGTTTCCCTGCATCAAGGAGCCGTTTACGAGGGGGTGTAATGACCGTTGTTGAGATCTTGTGAATTGGAAATCGTGATGGGATTGAAGTTGGCATGATTTGCTCTCTCCCATACCGGAAAAAAGAAAACAGGTTTGACATGTACTCGGGAGTCGGGACCAGGGATGGGATGATTTGGAGTTTTTGGACTCCTAATTATAGGGGTCCCGTTTGGCTTTTGACGAGAATCAGAAGACTTGTAGGGGGTTGCCCCTCGCCTAAGGAGGTCAGTTGGCCTTATCTGGTTCGGCTGGTGTAGGATTCGCTGACTTTTCTGACGTGGCATGCGAGTAGGCGAAGCATACGTGGAATTCGCCACGTATATGTGTATTATTACCTAGCTTCTTAGGGCTGGGGTTATTTTAAGCCCAGCTAGCTTCCCTCGTTTGGAACTTGTTTCTTCTATGTGGGTCCTATATGGGCCAGACCTGAAATTGTAAATTACATCACTTCGTTCTTGTCCGAGAATGCGGAAATGAGGATTTGTTTTTGTAAAAAATAAGACTGTTTATAAAAAACGTATTAAATTTATTTTTTAGTATATTTTTAATAATTATAGTGTGTTGATATTAAAAATTAAAATAATAATAATAATATATTTTAAATAAAAGATATTTCTAAAACAAATTGTGCACAGTAATACCAATCACATATTTGATAAATGGTAATTTTAATTGAGTTTTGCTTCCTTATAAAACATTCTGGGTGAGTTAAACTGAATTAATCTATTAAAAAAAACAATAATAATTTTGAAACCTCATTTATATTAACAGTATATAACTTTTATTCTATATGATCCGGTGGTTGCTCCGAGGACCCAAACTAGCTGTGCCAATATTAAATATCGGACCCGGGTTTGGAAAGTCTTTGGCCGGAAAAAGAAACGGTGGACGGCAAACATGCCGTGGAGGTTCTGGTTTATTAGTAACAAGCCAGTTCTTACGCCCGTTTCCAGGATAAAATGGTGGCAAATCTTCGTTGAAAAAAAAGTTAGTGCTATAAAATATAATTTTTATTTATTATTGTTTGTGGTCTTGGTTCTCTAGTGTGACTGCGAGAATAAATATTTTGCCCGCAGTCAGGTGAGTCGAGTAAACATGTTAATACTTTCTCTTGAATCTCTATCAACACGTACCACTCTTAATTTATTTAGTTAAATAAATGCACCATTTTTTTATTTAATATTACCGTTTTTTTTGGTAAAAAATACATTTGAAGATATATAAGAGTATAGTGATGATTGTATTTTTTAAATATTTTTTATTTGAAAAGAAATTTAAAATAATATTTTTTAATATCAACATATCGAAATGATATAAAAACATATAAAAAAAACTTAAAGGGAGGGAAAAAAATAAAAGATTATATTTTTAAAAATTGCAAAATCAAACAGCTCATGAGTCAATGAATTGCATTATGGTATAACATGATTTTCATAGTTTATTTTCAATAAATATGTTAAATAATATACATATTCTTCTGAATTGATTTTGATACCATCAATATAAATTATTTTAAAATACTAAAAAGTTTAGCCTGGAGAAAAAAATCTCAAATTTTGTGAAGAGCACAGTTGGATTGTTAAGACAATTAATCTTTTAAAATATATTTGATATTGTAATTGAATCGTTGTTTCACTATTTTTTTATTTTAAGTTATTTACTTATTTTGATATATCAATATAAAAAAATATTTTTAAATAAAAAAACAACTTAAAATACAACTTAGTCAATTACGTTGCCAAGGGTGCCTCTATCAATCCATCACCAAGCGGGTCCACCAAACAGAACCTCGTCCAAGATTACGCATCCAGGGCTTATCAAACTCCAGGCACCGAAATTCCGTGCCTGAAATCACATCCAGTAAACTTCCCTCTAAATTATTTCTGCCCTCCAATTACACCCTCCACCTCTCATCCTCATCGTCTTCGCTTTGAAAAGAACCCCAATTCCTCTCCAATTCCCTGTTACTTGGACAATATCCTATCAAATCAAGCGATGCAACAAGGAGATTACAGTTCTTACTATCAACACCCACACCTCCAAAACCCTAATCCCAACCCCAATCCTAATCCTCCTATTGATCATCACCAAACCCCTTACGCGTCCGCACCACCTTTCTCCTCCGGCTACACCCCCTCTGACTACTCCATTTACCATCCAAATTATCCTCCTTATTCCCAAAATCCCGATCCCGGCCCTCCACCTACAGCCCCTACATTCACCCCAATACCACCATCACCACCACCACCACCAAACCCTAATAATTCACTACCATCCTTTAACCCACCAACTCCACCTCCACCACAGCAACCGCCTTCCTTTCCTCCGTACGATTCTCATGGGTTCTACCAACCTCCAGCAACTCAGCAATCTTATTTCCCACCGTTTGATCAACATCAAACGGCTCCCAATTACGCTCCCCAACCACCGCCTCCTACCCCACCAGCACCGAATCCTTCCGCAACAACCAATTCTCCATACTCCTCGATGTACAGTGCGCCTTATAATCCAATAGGTTCATCAGTGCCGCCCGTATACGATGCTCCATATAAAAATCCGATAAAATACGATCAGAATTTCGGGTATCTTGACGGCTATAATCGGAGCAGGTCCGATACAGGGCCAGATCTATTTGGAAAGCGACCTGAGAGCAAATATGATATTGGTGGCGGTCGTGATGACGGGTATGGAGATGGTGTTTATGCATATGAAGGAGGGAAGGTGGAGCCTTATGGCGCGCGAGGGACAGCGCCAAAATCATCGACCTGGACCGGGTTCGATGATTACGGGAGATCGATTAATAATCCTTCTGGAAAGGACAATTCATTGCAGTCTGGTTCCGGCTCAGGGAAGATTGTGAGGGCAGTGCCGAAGGCGGATACCCAGGAGGATGTTAAGAGTGGGGTCCAGAAGTTCAGGGTTAAGCTTTTGGCTGAAAGTGGAGGACAGGGTACTATGGATGTGCTTTGCCAGGTAGATATCCGAGTTTATCATTTGATTGGTGGAAATTTTTAATCCTGTTTATAATGACTTGTAGTGTGATTAGAATGATTGATTTGATGGCATAGCGGGGTTGTGTTGATGTGATTACCATCCAGGGGCTTCTTAAAAAAAATGCTTGGTAGTGTTAAGACATATTATGTTCAGCTGTTGCGTTGCGTATCATTTGAGGTCAAACGTGGGAATTTATAAATGTGGTTAATTGCCAAAGGAGCTTAGTTGTTTGGAATTCCTCCTTACTGCTCCAGTGAATGATTTTGCGTGCTTCTGTTGGGTTATTTGAATTGTCACTGTAGAAGTCTTTTATTATTGTTAAGGAACTAAAATGTAACTTTCTTCTAGATTCAGTGGTAAATTGTGCTTTCAACAGAGCTAATCACGTCTAGTGCATGTTTAGCGCTCTAAGCATTTCCATTTCAAGTTTAGATTTATTATGTGTACCAGAGTGCCAAGCAGTTTTTGGAAGTCATTGCTATAAGAACTTGTCTTATTTGTGGTCTTATTTACAGTCTTTGTTGTTCACTGTGTTCTGGGGTTTTATTTATTTTCTGCGCTCTCGGCTCGTGACTGTATTTAAATTTATTCAGATTGCTTTGGATGGAATTCGTATGCTCGATCCTATTACCAGTCGGACTTTGAGAATATACCCTCTTGAGAACATCACAAGATGCGATGTGAGTCAGCCTATTTCCTCCAATTCCCCACTCTCTTCTTGAGTATCATTATCATTGTTAATATATGGCTTAACATTGATTTTGCACTTTCATCTCATGTAGAAAATGGATTCATCTACTTTCGCATTTTGGTCCAAGAGTTCTGTGGATATTGAACCAAGACGTATTAGACTGCAATCAAATAGTTACACCACCAGCACCCTTCTTGACACTGTGACTGCTGCAACTGTACAGGTTTTGTGGCCATAAGAAACCTTTTTCATGTATTACATATGCTTTCTTAGAAGCATAAACTTGACTCATGTCTAGACTCATTCTGCATTACATAGTTTGTATTGCCCTTTTCATTGCATTAATATCTGAATTGTGGCAGTAGATCTGTTCCAAATAGTGAAGAAAACAAGGAGATATGGATGGTTAATTCATAATATTTAGAGGAAGGAGACATAGAATAAAATATTCAAAAGCTTAGCTTCTCTATATATGATATGAATTGACGTTAAGCTTTGATCAAACTATGAATGTTAAATTTGGCAGATAAACTTGTAACTATTACAAGCACTTGTTAGTATATGAAATCTTAAACTTCTGCTAGATTTGGACATCATTGTTGAGTAGATATTTTAATACTCAAGCTTTGATCAAATTTAGAAGGTTCAATTTGTTAGATAAACTTGTAACTATTACAAGCACTGTTAGTATATGAAATCTTAAACTTCTGTTACATTTGGACATTATTGTTGAATGAACTCAAGCAACGATCAAATTAAAAATGTTATATTTGGTAGATAAACTTGTAACTATTACAAGTACTAGTTAGTTTATGAATTCTTCAACTTCTGCTAGATTGGGACATTATTGTTGAATGGAAATTTTGACATTAGCTACATGAAAGCCATCTAGTAAAAAGATAGCTCTTTCATCATTTTGCCATTGTTGCAACTTCATGTAAACATGACTGATGTGGTGCTTTAATGTCCCACACTGGAGGCGCACTTCTCTCATGATAGACATGCATTTATTGAGCTAACGACCTACAATTGAAACCTTTTTTGGGTTGTGAGGAGAAATTCCCAACTTTGTGTACTTCCTGTAAGATTGTGCACTGCCCTGCCCTGCCCTGCCCCTGGCGCTTAGGACATCAACTGACTTGTGACAATGTGATTGATCATAGTCAATGGGTGTTAGAATGTGGTGTCTCCGGTGTTTATATATGGGATATGGGTTATGCTGCCTCCTTTTGGAGATCACCTGCAGAATGCTATCCTGGTCACAAGGTCGATCTGGACTGAGAAGTGGATGATTTTTTAGTGAAACATGTCAGTTCTGCAATCTGTTCTGTGATGTACTGGGTGTTCTGTTGAGAGGTACTTGTAGCCAGTCCAGTGGTGGCTTTTGGCTGATCCAAGGAAATTGGTAGTGCTCTGGGATCTGGGTCAGGGCTTTATTCCAAGAGAGAAGATGGGGGGAGTGGCAATTGGTACTTATGCAAGGGGATAACATTTAATGTTGTTTGTGTGGCTCACCAACTGTTTTCATATATTATTGGCAAAATGGATGCACTGTGTTTTTGCTGCTTTAGATTGTTGACGTGTGTTCTTGAAGCATAATTTCATTCTTTCCAAAATGCAGCTCAAGGAAATGGGCGGAAGAATCAGGCCTTCTGATGCTTCAAAGACAACTGAGCAGTCTACAGAGAAGAAGAAAGGGCTTGGTGAATGGATGAACTTGATAAAGCCAGGCAGTGAAGAGAAAGATCATTGGGTAAAACCATGGCTTTAATAGAGATTTTATTTTGTTGATTGCTTAAAATGGAATCAGACAAGTGTTTCATTCATTATTGATTATGTAACCATAATTTTTAATTTTACAAGCATGGGCGCTCCCTTTATGTTTGGATAAACAAAAGGGGGAGGGGTTGTTCTTTTACTGTTTATTTGGATTGTGATTTTGGAGTTCCTATAACATCTTTTGTTCTTAGGTCCCTGATGAAGCTGTTTCAAAGTGTACATCATGTGGAACAGATTTTGGGGCTTTTGTTCGCCGGGTAAATTCTTTTACCATGGTTGATTTTCTGTATTTGCTACTTATGCATGCCCAAAGATTTCATGTAAATTTAATGCTTCTCCCTTATCCAAATCTCAGCATCACTGCAGAAACTGTGGAGACATTTTCTGTGACAAGTGCACTCATGGAAGAATTGCTCTTACTGCTGATGAGAATGCTCAGCCAGTTAGAGTTTGTGACCGATGCATGGTATGTACTGAAGATCTATCTCTTATTTAATCTTTATTGATCACAAAACCACAACATCCATCTCTTAAGTTTTGGTAGTGATATAGATTTTTTTTCTTTCTTTAATCTCTTTGTGCTTTTCTCATTTATTAACGGGTTCACTTGCATGCTAATGAGGTGTTGGGGGTCGTCCAGAATTCCTTGCATGGATGCAAGCAGTTTATTAAAGTTCATTTTCTTTTCAACAAGTATTTTTGCTGTCATTGTGGTGAATTACCAGTAGTAAGAGCCTGGGATTCCTGTGTTTGCTGTCCATAGAAAATATGCCTTTGCATATCGTCAACCTATCATGTATATTTCTTTTTGCAAGCTAACACACATTTGTATAAAGTACTGAAATGATTGCCATGAGGATCCTTAGGTTCCAATGGATGTTAGACACGGTGCATGTCACAGTTGTCATACTGTGCATGAATATTATTTTGTGCATTTATCATGGCGGCCTCACTATCTTTCTGAAAGAACTCATATAAAGTCTTCTATCTTTCAGGCAGAAGTGACTCAGAGGCTGAGTAATTCTAAGGAAGCAGCTAGCAAACCTGCATTTCATAGTCATGAGGATCTTGCCAGGACACTCCAGGTAAAGGGCATCTAACTCAACCTTTCTTGATATGCTCATCCATAGCTTCTGATTCCTTGTGCTCTTGTTCAGTTGTTATTTCAACATGTATTTGCTTTTGTTTTTGTGGTAGTGGTTTTTTTATTGACACTTATCATTTGACAGGAGGAGATGGAGAGAAATCGAAAGTCATCATCAGGTGATTTTACTTTGTATTTACGTTTCTTTTTCTTGCTGGTGTATGAGCTTGCTCTTGGAAGGAAAAGCTTCCACCATGAGGAAAGGTTCAATTTTGTAATGGTTTCAAATCTCTGTTATCTACACGAGTTATTTGATTCATTTGGTGGTTATAGGCTAGGTTCTAGCATGTCATTTTTAAATCTAATCACGAGTCTAAATGTAGGGTTGTCATTTTAATTGTTTGAATTTCCAGGATCCAAGTCAGATGGATCTGGGAGGCGGATGAGGGAAGTTGCCTGTCCTACTTGCACTGTCCATTTGCAGGTTTGAAATCCTTTGTCTAACTTGTTTTTGGGTTTGATTTCCATGAACTACATTAATTGGATCGTTAAATTATCATGGCCGTGCTATTTCTGCAGGTCCAGGTTCCCAGCTCAGGTTCAGAAACCATCGAGTGTGGAGTATGTCAACACCCATTTCTTGTCAGTGCTCACTGATTCAAGCATAGTTTTCTGATCATTGGACGTGGCAATTCCTCGAGGATGGAACACCGGCCTATCTGGGGTGAAGTGCTTGTTTACCCTGGTTTAGGTCTCTGCTGTAAAATGGAGTTTGGTAAAGTTTGTACATGGCTATGTTGTTTCATAATTCTTGACCATTCGTGTTGTGGAAATATTTTGTCTCTGAGTTTCTACGGGTTTTAATTTACAGAGCGGGTTTGTAATTTGACTGCCCATGATTACGATAAAATAGTGGACTATTTGTGATTTGAAGTTTACCCGAATAAGCAAATTTGATTCCTGAAATGTGAACCTCGCACCCCTAAAGGCCGGCTATTTTACACCGGGTGTGTAACGGTGAGCAGATTTGGTCAAATTTCATACCTGGACCAATAGCGGGGCTTCAAAGATAAGTCCTATAGAGGTTTGATGATAGAGAAGCGCAGCTGCACCTCTTCTGTATATTGATGGGGCCCATTTTCCACAAGCTCTTTTATCTTGGATAACTTCAAGCTCCGAATTCAGTAGTACTGGTCAGTGGATCTCTGTGACGTCCTCCTTTCACTTTCTTTCGGTCGAGATGGTCAATTACAGTATTCTTCTGAATGATTCAGCAAGCCATAGGGCGTTTCTAGCGATTGGTTTTTATGCAATAATGTGATTTTTGTCCGTGTTTTGCCGATTTGATGTATATTGCTGACCATCCTTGTAAGAATTGAGTGTTGATTTAACACTCAATTCACTAAACTAATCTGCTGAATTAATCAGACCCGCAAGGATGCGAAGATATTAGCTGCCATTTAGCCAGCACGAGGGCCTTTGTTTTTGTCTACTATAAGCTTGGTTCTTGGCAAAAATATTTTGATTCGATGATTACACACTTCACCCAAATGCGACCCTCATTCAGTCGGATCTCGTTCCTCTGCCAGTGTTAGCCTAACCTGTGCTATCTCAGAACAAGTAGACCTGTTCTGTGTGACGACTGTATGAGATGGAGGACTTACTTTCTAGACCCAACTCATTTTTATTTTTTTTTAGTATTCATCAAGAATGTGATGGTTAATTATTATTTGTTTGATCAATGCAATCTGATCAGACAAATTGCACCGGCTCCCCGATCACCGAAACTAGCTTGCTGGCTGGAGCATTCATACATAATTAAACAATCATACAAGATATTTAACCTGTCCCAGACTTCCAGTACCACCGACATTATGATTTAAATTTAAAAATATATTAAAAAAATATTTTATTTATTTATTCTTAACATCATCTATGAAAATATCATTCATAATTCAAACAATCCACACTAGATCTTTAACCTATCCCAAAACCATTGATAATGTGGTTGAAGTTATTTTTAAAAGTATTTTTCGTTTAGAAATTTATCAAAATAATATTTTTATTTAAAAAAAATTATTTTTAACACTAGCACATGGAAATATTATCCATAATTAAACAATCCACACAAGATCTTTAACATGTTCCTGTACCATCAACAATGTGGTTGAAATTGTTTTTAAAAATATTTTTTATTTAGAAATATATTAAAATGATATATTTTTTTATTTTTTAAAAATTATTTTTGATATTAGCATATAAAAACGATCTAAACACATTAAAAATATTTTATTTAATTTAATTTAAAAATAAAAATAAAATTTTCAAATGTTCTTAAAAACGTTTTAAAACTCAATGAAAAAGAAGCCACTAGTGTATGGCCTCGGATTTTCTTTTTCTTTTTTTAAAGGTGAATCTCTCGAGCATGAAGATTGAAGAAAGGGTTGCCCAACAACTTACAAGAAGTAAGATCCACTTCTTCGCTTTTCCACTGACACAGCTTTGCAAGTTTCATTTTGGGCAACTTTCGTGTCGTGATCGTGGCTAATTCTGGCTCGGATTTCCACTTAATCTAAGTTTTATTCAGTCACAGTTTGCGAGATTGTTTAATCGGTATTTTCACGAAATTTAAAATTTATTTTTTATTTTAAATGAATATGCTTTGATAATTTTAGATAATTTTGATGCGCTGATATCAAAAATAATTTTTTTTAAAATAAAAAAACATTATTTTGATATATTTCGACAAGAAATACACTTTAAAAAACTACTACAACAACACTCCAAACAGTTCCTTGTCTTATATGTATAAAAAAGTTGAATTGCTAGCCCGAGGATAGGTTTTCATGTGTTTAAAAGGTGGTTAGGTTTGATTTCTATGACACTTAGTTGAGTTTGATTTGCTACTCCTGGAAGTAATTAATCTACAAGACATCACATTCGGATTCATCGAGTGTACAAGAAAGTTTCGAACAAAAATAAATTATTGTGACATCGACGAGCATACGTGCTGGATCCAATCTGATCATGGCAGGGTGACTTAATTTATTGCATAATAACTCAGGGGGTTGCAAGGTAGGCAGTTGGTGTCTGTGCTTAGTGAATTAATGAATTTATGCTGGGCCCTTTAGCTATAGGGATCTTTTGTTTGGATCTTTGGATAAATACTTGAATAAATTTATTACATTTATCTAAACTAATTTAAAATGCATTTTTAAAACCATCTAAGAAAATTTTATTTTAATTAATATGCAAATCGATATATTTAGCAGCTCTATGCTATGAGTTAAATTCTTTTAGACATAAAAGTTTAAACTAGAAGAAATTATTTGATATTGTTATTAAACTCGGCTTAACAATTCAATTGTAAACCTGCCAACCCATCTCTTTACCAATTTATTAAAATTAAACCGCTTAGGATGAGTGAAAGAATTATTTAATATCGTTATTAAACTCAACTTCGCGTATTAACCTTGAAACCAATCAACCTGCTATGCTATTTAACTCATGTTTAAAATTAACCATGTGGGAGCTTACTCAACCTGACCTGGTTGACCTGGCAATTCCAAAAGCAATCCCGATTACTATTAAAAAACATGATTGGTCTTTGTATTTTATTCATTGAGATGATATTTTTTTTATTTAATATTTTTTTATTTAATCCTAACTACTATTAAAAAACATGATTGGTCTTTGTATTTTATTCATTGAGATGATTTTTTTTTATTTAATATTTTTTTTATTTATATTAAGATTATGATATATTAAATTAATTTGAACTTCAGGATTTAATCTACCAAGCTTGTAATTCTGATTATGGACTTAATTGAGTTTAATAACTTTATTTTTTAAAATTATTTTTACTTAATTATATTACATTGTGTTTTCAAGTCATTTTGATGTATTGATATCAAAAATAATTTTTTAAAAATAAAATAAACACGTTTTTGATTTATTTCAAAATAAAAAACAATTCGAAAAGCAATTGTTGGTACACTATCAAACATCTTTTAAACCAAATATTAAAAAGTATTTTTTATTTATTTATGGTGAGTAGTGAAGGAGGGGAGTATAATGTCCTAAACTTTTTTAGCATGTAGTATAATATAATTACCTCGAGGGATACGAATTGCAAAAAATTACACTGACGTCGCGTGTATGGATACTTCCAAAATCATGTTCATGATGCTGGTCGAGCTCCTGCTTCCTTCTCCATATAAATGTACAAGCAAGCAACCGTTCGAGAAGCCAAAAACATCTTTCTCCTCCCTCGATCGTTAACCTAATCATTAGGAGGGATCGAGAAAGCCAAGAGAGATTATCAAAACCATGAAGCTTGTTTTATCGAGACTAACGTCTTGTTGCTTTTACGCCACCGTTTTGCTCTTTCTCACTGCTGCGTGCAGCGTTAAATCTTCGGTAGAGCTACCAGCTGATGTTACTGTTCCAGCACTTCTGCTATTCGGGGATTCCATCGCCGATACAGGCAACAACAACTATATTAAAACACTTGTCAAGTGCAACTTCCCTCCTTACGGAAAAGATTTTGGAGGAGGAGTTCCGACAGGAAGGTTCTGTGATGGAAAAGTTCCCTCAGACATCATAGGTATAACAACAACCTCTCTCTCTCTCTCTCACACACACACATTAATTTATGCTCTAACATTCATAGCTAATCTTTAGTTTTGTGCTCATGTCCTGAAACTCCAAGCTTGATGATGTTCTTGGAGGAATCCGCAATGTCATGTCCAGTTTCAGAGTAGCCATATATAGGACTCAAATTAATTAGCAACTCCCTCCCTCCCTCCCCAGAAGCAAGAGCAGGATGCTTTTTATTTTTCAGTTTTCAAGAGACCGTTTGTTTTTATGTTTTAAGAATAATTTTTAAAACAATATTTTTATTTTGGAAATCTCAATTTGTAGCGCAGCTCCAAACAAATCTAAATTAGGTTCTTAATTTATTAACCCAATTTAAATTATGTTTGATTTTAGAAGATTTTTATTAAAAATAATATTTTTGTTAGCAAAACACAAAATCTCCACGTAGACAAACGGAGTAAAGCAAAATTAATTCAATTGCCTTTAGAACAAAAACATGATGCAAGTGTTTTCAAGCTAAATGCACCAAAGCAAAAGCAATAAGATTGGTTTTAAAAGGAAACATGACGCAGACATTTGACCTCAAAAGAGGGAACAGCAAGTCAGTAGATCCAAAAAATGGCACGTTTGGTAAGATTTTCAGTTTGGTCCCAAAAGTGAAAATGTAATCGTTTTTACCCTTGAAGAAACGCTATCTTGAACCAACGGCAGAAAGTTTCCTCATCTCTTCTTCTAAAACAATAATTTGTTTCCTGAAATGGGTTTATTTGGAAGGTAGAGTAGTAAAATTCAGACTCTTTAAACACAGCAAAAGCCATAAAAGAAGGTCAGATGCTTAATCGAATCTCAAAAATGTCAAAGCCTTGCTAAATTATGCTGCTTCTCTGGAAGCTAATTATTGACCAGAAATCCCTCTTCCTCTTCCTCTTCCTCTTCCTCTTCCTTTTTTTTTTCCAGCTAAAGAATTAGGGATCAAGGACACATTACCAGCATATTTGGACCCAACAGTTCTACCCCAAGATCTGGTAACTGGAGTAACCTTCGCTTCAGGTGGCTCAGGATTTGATCCCTTGACACCTAAATTAGCGGTACAATGCTCTCCTATTGCCTTTGTTTAATCTCTTTCAACCAATAATTTCATATACTAATCTAGTTCAAACTTTATTACAGTCAGTTATATCGTTGTCGGATCAATTAAAATATTTGAAAGAATACATAGGGAAGTTGGAGGCGATGATTGGAGGGGAAAAAACAAAGTTCATCTTAACGAATAGTATATTTCTAGTTGTAGCAGGCAGTGATGACATTGCCAATACCTATTTTACAATGCGTGCTAGGAAATTTCAATACGATGTTTCTGCTTACACTGATCTAATGGCTAACTCAGCTTCTAGTTTCACGCAGGTAAATTCATGAATTTGAATATTTTCTAATCATTATATAAATTTTTTTGCTCAGTAGTAATATTAATTTACTGTGTTTGGAATTTGCATCCCTCCCACCAAGAAATTGTATGAACTTGGAGCGAGAAGGATAGGAGTTTTCAGTGCACCACCTGTTGGATGTGTTCCAGCTCAGAGAACTTTAGCAGGGGGAGCTGAAAGAAAGTGTGCAGAACCCCTTAACGAAGCAGCAAAGTTATTCAACTCCAAGATATCTAAAAAGTTGGATTATCTTGCCAGCAGCCTGCCAAATGGCAGGTTTGTGTACGTAGATATCTACAATCCACTGCTAGATCTCATCCAAAACCCCCAAAAATATGGTACTAAATTACCCATTTCCTTGAATTTTTGATACGTTGGATAAGTACTCGAGGTTTTTTGGAATCCAGAAAGTATCGGATCAATTACTGCACAAACAGGATCCGTATGAACATGTGAAGGATTTCGAAGTATCCGTGATTCGTAACCTTAATTTGCTGATTTCGTTGTTTTCAGGTTTTCAAGTTGCGGATAAAGGATGTTGTGGTACTGGGGGTTTCGAGGTATCTATACTATGTAATCAATATACTTCTGTGACGTGCGCAAATGTTTCCGATCATATATTTTGGGACAGCTACCATCCAACTGAAAGTGCTTATAAGGCCCTCGTTTCTCTTATCCTCGGAGAATATGTGAACAAATTCTTTTGAGGTATCTCAACCTGGTACATGGCTTCTTGTTTTCATACACCGCCATGCAAGTATGTTTATTTCAGGTACTGTTGGGACGCTGAAATAAAAACTTCAATGGTTAAGGTTACAAGCTTTTTCAGCAAAATTAAGTGTAAGAAAATGGCAAACCATGTCGGGACTTGGAGACATTCAAGTGTGTTTGTATGTAATATGAAGGATTGGCATAGAAATAATGGTTGAGGTGGGACGAGGGAAGTCCCATGTTCAGATTCTTGTAGGTTGCCACTTGCCAATCTCTGGGAGCCACCTGTTGAAAGGCCACGACTTTCTGAACTGTACGTCTCATGCGGGGGTAGTTCCTGCCTTCCTGGCCACAAGAGTAACGTTCGATTAAAACCAAAGCTACAGATATTAGTGTTTTGCTATGCATACAGTACTCATATGTACTCATGGATACGTGTAATAAAATTAACATTTTACACGCTGGATCATACAATATTTTTTATAGGACTCATTAGTCATTATAAAATTAAATGAGATGAATCAATCGTTTTAATTTTTTGTTGCACAAAACAATTTTTAAAAGCAAAAATCATTTAAATTATTTCAATGAATTTTTTTTTTATCATGATTTTTTTCATAGTATAATGACTTAAATGCCCCTTAACTTTTATCATTTCATTTTGTTTTTGACTTTTTGTAATTCCCATGTGTAGTTAAGAGTAATTGAGTTTTTTTTTTAATATATATAAAATATAATATAATTTAAAAATAAATAAATAACATACGCAATGTAGGTATCAACAAGTGGGCGCCACACACTATTTGAGTGACTTGTGTGATGTTGTCCGAACTTCAAACACTGCCCTCAATGTGCCTCACCATCCCTGTCATGATGGTGTGACACATTACTTCAGAGGAGTAACAATTGAGACTTAACAACATATTTTTTCTTTACTATTTTTCTTAAAAGAAAACAGGTTAGACATTTGTTCATTGAATCAAATTAGATCCTATTTTTTTTTATTGCAATATATTTGGCCTTGAATATTTTATTGTTTATTTTTAAGTTTTATCTCTTGACACTTGATTTTATATCAAGTTTGGTTCTTATCTTTTTAGTTATTTTTTTCTTATGATTTTCTCAATTGAATTTTTTTTTTCAATTTAATCCCTCATAATTTGATTTTATTTTTATATTGTATAAAATTTAGTCTCTATTCTTTTCAAAACTATTTTTTTTTCTCTTTGATCATTTTTTATGAATTTATTTTTTAAAATCTTTAACATAATTATTTTGGTTGGTTGGAAATTTCACATTGTTTTTTTTTTTGGGTTTGCTTTTTATGACGTAATCCAACCTTATGATTTGTGTTACAAGTTTTGAAGATTAGACTAGGTCGGCTTCAATATTTTTTAGATTATTTTTTTATAATTATTTTTAACATTTTATCCTTTAATATTGAGTTGGTTGAACATGGACTTTTGTAATTTTTCTGAACGTTCATTTCTAAGGAGTTTTTATGATCTCACGTCTCATTTTTTTTTCAATTTGACAATTTTATATATTAGATTGGTTTGAGAATTAAACTTTATAATTTTATTAATTTTTTTCTTCACAGAGTTATCCTTGTCTCATCAGTAGGTTATTGATATGATGTGCTAACGACTAAGATAGGCTTAAGTCAATTTCTTTTGATGAGCTATTTTTTCTACTTTCTTCATTTAATATTTTATTTGTTAGGAATTGAGATTCATTTCTTGATCCATTTTTTCTTTCTTTCTATGCAACCATCTCATTCATGTTTGTTTTTTTTTTTTGTTAAAAAATAAGATCATTGGACCTTTTAAGAGTATTGTAAACATATATTTTTATAATATTGACAAGCGTTAATCTTTTTCATTAAATTATTGTTGAATTTTCTTTTCTTATTTTTTGTCAATATCTTTTTATAATCTTATTATCAACTTATTTAAATTTATTAAATCTAACCAAGTCAATGACCCAAATCTCATTATTTTTTTTAAAAACATTTACCTTGTCTTAAAATCTTTTTTATATTGAAAAAAATAAAAATTAGCCTGGGACATAGCACTAGACACCTAATCTAGTTGTATCTTTTATAGGAAAGCCCTAATGCGAAGGCATAACCCTAGCCCTTGTAATCTAAATACTAATCCCAACAATTCATTTGTTTTCAAGTGTTTCGATCAATCCCAGATGATTTATTATGTTCTTTGATGCATGATCCTATCCTAATCTCATCAACCACTTGACTGATGACTCCTTTTAATGTAAACTTTAAACCCACACTCAGATGTCCATGATAATTCACAATATGAACATTCGCATTTTAATGGATACGTCCATATATACACAATGCATTTTAATTAATTCATCAAGCTAGTGCGCGCGCGCGCATGGAAGGCTGCCTGCCTAGTCCATCTCTGAAAATCACCACCGATTTTTTCTTGTTGATTTTCTCTCTGCCAAAATGAAGTTCGCTGCTTCGGATATTTTTCTTCCATCGTGTGTTTGCCTTTCATTATGCTTCTCGGAAGCTGCCAATGGAACAGTTCCGGCAGTTTTTGCCTTTTAATTTCTGTAATCTGTAATTATAACCAAATCTTTTCATATTTTAATCTGCCTGAACTTGTTTAGGCTGCCAATTACTGGAACATCAAGAACTTGCTGGACCTAACTTGTCAGACGGTGGCTGATATGATCAAGGGCAAGACTCCAGAAGAGATCCGCAAGACATTCAACATCTAGAATGACTTTACACCGGAGGAGGAGGAGGAGGTTCGGAGAGAGAACCAGTGGGCTTTTGAGTAGAAGGAAAGGGGTTCAATCTATTTCTATAATTGCCTTTTTGTGTTGGACATGGATTGATGTTTAGGTTTTAATGTCTTGCAAACAATTGCCATTTTGTTTCCTTGGTCTCGTGTCATTCTGTAACAATTCAATGTGTTGTTATGGTGTTCGCTGTTCTTTTATGAAATCTGTGTGTTTTAGATTGCCTAATTATGCCATCATGTCTTACCATACTGATGCTTTACTATCAATTCTTTGGCAGCCAAAATTCGGAACTTGGAATTTGGTTTCATGCCAGAAGGATGCAATGAACTGTTTGCATTCATGTTGATGTTGGGAATAAAACCTGTCATTCTTAAGATTCATGTGATTATAGTGAAATTCAGGTCCCTTGCAGCCTTTTTCTATTCACTAGATTATTAGATCTCAAAAGAGAAATATAAATGCAAGACTCAGAAAGCTGTGTAGTCTTGCAATAAGCATTATTATACATACATCGAGCTTGAGATATATGGTCGGAGCTCTTATTATCACAAGCATTCTTAAATTTATTACTTGTAAAATACATCTTTCACATGCAGCTGTTTTGTGAATTACCTACTGCTTGCAACAAATGGAGTGCGGACTTTAATTTTTTTGTTAGTCCATATAATTGACCCAAACACGTCTTTAAGTAATGTAGGGACAGTTGGAGTGAAAGTTACTTGATAACTCAATTTCTGGTTGTTCTTCGTAAATTGCAGGCTACTTGGGCTCACAGTGATGGTTAGATCACTAGTTGCTTCAATGGTTAGAGAGTATGTTGAATTACCATCTCCTGCAATGTTTGTAAGGGTTCTTGTAATACTCTTGCTCTGCTTTCCAGTAAGGTTGAAAACTGCTATTGACGGGTAGTTGATGTTCGATATCATGTCGACGCTTGATTCCTTAGGACAAGTAAAACCATCAGGAACGTATTTGGAAATGACTTCAATTGTTGATGTGTTGTACCCATGACAGCATAGGAAGTTTAAGTAGTCAATGGTGGTGGTTTCATAAACCAGACCTGGTTGCAATGCTTCACTTGTGCTTAATTCTCCCGCCCCATAATCATAAGCCGTGGCTATAACACCTAATTCTGCAGTTATTGGAGCCTTCATATTGTTTATCTGAGATGCTGTAAGCAAGGGAAAGAAAACGGAAGAGTAATATTAAGATAATATGAAATTATGAAATATGAACTAATTACCTCACCTTTACTTGTCGTAGATCTTTACCTGTTGACATAATGGCAGATTTGATTGCAGAGGGGCTCCAAGAAGGGTACTGGGATTTGATCACAGCTGCCATTCCAGAAACATGTGGACATGACATCGAAGTTCCCGAGATAATGTTGAATTTTGGGGATTCTTTACCTTTAAGAGTCACTTCTGTGTCATTCGCCATCCAGGCTGCAAGGATGTCTACTCCTGGAGCTGCAATATCAGGCTGCAAAACAAGAAGACAAGAGAACAATTTATTCACACATACACCCAGGTGAGGCTTCTGTGACTTGTGGGAGATACTATTCATGAGTCCAATTAAATAACTGCCCAGGAAGAACTGGCTTTGCCTTCAGGATATTCCTTGAGAGGGAGGAAGGCCCTCTGGATGAGAAGTATGCGACAGTAGGTGCTGGCTTATACTGTGACACCACTGTGCTAGGCAGGATCGTTGCAACTGGATTTCTGGGAAATTATAAAATCTATCAAGAAACATCATTGTAATGACTATGCAACTCATACAGCTACAGGTAAAGATTGCACCAAGATAATAGGATATCTTACTTGGTCGAGTTTAGGTACGAAAGGATCGCGGGAGCATCCTTCGAACTAATCACGGTCAGAGGGAATTCATTGTAATTAGATGCAACTCCGCTCGTCTTGTCATCAACCAAAACAAGACCAATCCCTCCCAAACTCTGCACTTCATCCTCCTTATCATGTATTGTGTATGAATTGTCATCGTTGTCGCAGAGGACAATTTTTCCTTTGATCATTTCCCCATCCATCGAATCTGGGTTGCAGTTTCTGAAACAATATATGTTTTGTGGCTTGAGTGTTGGTGTCATTGTCTAGGACCAATGTGAACTATAATATTTTGAAATGTTCATTAGCAAAAGAAAAGGCTATCACATAAATACAGCACACCTAGCCTCACTTTCGGTTGCATCAGTCTTCTTAGCTGACTTTCCATATATCAATGGATGTATTGGAGATGTTCCAATATCGGCGAAATTTATGGCTTCACCCTGAATTAAGAACACTCGTTATGTTTCAGCTGATATGATCTTATTGGTTGAAAGATTGCATGTATAAAAATTGAAAAGTCAAGAAATTTAGCTTCTGCCAAAGAAATATTTCATTACCTTGATCACTTTTTTTCCTTGGAGCACAACATTTGACTCAAATTTACGGTCTATGGTTGTAGCAGCAACTGTCAGAATCCAGGGGGCAGCATTTGTAACTGTTTCCTCTGACGGACCATCATTTCCCCCAGAGCAGACCACTGTGATCCCGTTTTCAACCGCATGGAACGCTCCAATGGCTATTGGATCTTCCTTGTAATCGAACATGTATGATGCTGGTGAACCTAGTGATAGTGATAGTATATCGACACCGTCTTTAATGGCATCACTGAATGCAGCTAATATACTGGATCCCTGGCATCCATAACGTGTACATACTCTGTACATAGCAATCCTTGACCCAGGGGATCCACCTTTGGCATTTCCAGTAGCCAATCCGTAGTAAGATGCATCAGTTACCATGGTTCCTGCTGCAGTGGATGCTACATGAGTGCCATGCCCGATCGTATCTCTTGGTGCATTGTCCAGTCCCTCATCTTCATCGTCAGGGCTATTGTAGGATCTTGCTCCGATTATTTTCCTGGTAAGGATCAAAATCTTAAGGTCATGGATAAACATACGCAAACTAATGGAGGGCGGATATCCATATTCTAGCTGACAGAGGAGGTTTTACCCATTACAAAAACCATGTGCATCGCCACAGGTACCGTTCCAGCGCGACGGTATTGGACCCAGATCCTTGCCACTAAAACTCTCAGACTCGGGCGAAATGCCTATATCACATATAACTCAAAGCTTACACATCAATTTTTGGAAAGGAAATGATGTTTAATTTTAAAGAACCATCTCATTTAAAAGCTTAATCTTGTAAGTGATGTCCCATAATATAATTTATATTATTCTTTAACACACTTACTCAAGTAAAAGTCATTTGGGCTTGAAACTTGTACAAGGTCACATCACTTTATGCTTGGTTTTTATCAAATAGAATGAGGGTGGTGAGATTCGAACTCGTGACCACTAGATCAACAAGGCTCTGATACCATATTAAAGAACCATCAAACCTAAAAGCTCATGTTAAGTAACCATCTCACCTAAAAACTTAAGCTTATAGGTGAAGCCGCATAATATGATTATATTATACTCTAACACACACCCTCAAGTGAAAGCCCTTTTGGACTTGAAACTTGCACAGACCTACATTGTCTTGTGCTTGATTTTTTTTATCAAATAAAATGGGGTGGTGAGATTCGAACTCGTGACCGCTGAGTCAATAAGGCTCTAATACCATGTTAAGGAACCATTTCACCTAAAAGTTTAAGCTTGTAAGTGAGACCCTATAATATGATTATATTATAATCTAACACTCCCCCCTCAAGTGAAAGCCCTTTGGGCTTGAAACTTGCATAGACCTACATCACCTTGTGTTTAGTTTTTTTTATCAAATAGAATAGGGGTGCTGAGATTCGAACTCGTGACCATTGGGTCAGTGTAATATAATATGATTATATTATAAACTTAAGTTTTTTGGTGAGATGATTTTTTAACAGTTTAGGAATGAGTTTATATAGCAAAGTACAAGAGATTTCACCTGTGTCTAGGATTCCAATGATAGCAACATATTCTGCAGAAGACGAGTTGGAGTGGGGTCTTGAGTCAATCACTATATCGGTTCCATATTTCAGGAAGTCCCATGAACGAGTTGTGTGGAGTTGGTAGACAGGATCAGGAAAAACTGATACAACTCCGGGTTTTTTAGCGATTGATTGAGCCTCTGCTGCTGATAAACGTGCTGCAAACCCTGAAATTCCATGTTCATAGCTCTGCACTAGAGCATTCTTTCTCCTAGCAAGCACAAACATATTCAGTTTAGTATGAGATTCCATCTGCAGGTAAAAACAATCTTCTCATCGTTTTCCTTAGATTGTCTTGTCTCCTAAAACCCTAATAGGAAAAGATTCAGTGCTAGTGTTTATAGCAAGGGGGCTTAGACCAAAAAGTCTTCATTGATTCTACAGAGTTGTCTTCATTTGGTGTTAGCAACCGTAAAAATAATAGCAAAAGCTCAACACAAGCAAAGCTCTTAAAAGCTAGAATATTAGTATCGAAAAATTAACAAAAAAAAGGGGTTATATTCCTAATATATTCACCGTTTTAAAACAGAGCTCAGAAGCTGGGCATGACCATTCTTCGAAGAACCAGTCGCAGCTCCCATGTAAACAATATAGACACCATCCTTCTCTCTCTCTGCTGCTCCTGCCGACTCTACCAGAAATGCAACAAGGATGATAGGAAACAATATGTAGCTTATGGAATAACTTTTCATTTTAACCGATCGTCAGACCTCTAGCTCAGTGAATCAGGCTGGATTTAAGTGAGGAAGCTGTTTGCTAGACAGCCATCTACTGCTACTTATAATGCTATGATGGTGCTTGTGGGTGGATTGTAGGCAGCTGCTGACTCAATGGCATATCCACCCAAAGTGCGCTCTTGCTCAGCTTTTGCACTTGAACATCTGGATATGGTGGCGGCTGCGGTGCTGGTGGGGTGGTGACGGAGCATGGAAGTGGTGGTGATAGGTGAAGGTACAGGATATTTTTATAGTGAACACTCTCATGGCATCAACTAAATGCGCCAACATCTTGAGCATACAAAGTAGTAGCAAAGAGGCTTGGCAACGGAACAAATCATGTACTTGAGATCTTTTTGTTTGCTGGAAAACAAGTTCTTTTCGGTAAATGAATATCAGGAAAATAAATTAACTTTGGATGTTTGGAGTTTCCGGGAAAAATAAATCGATTTTATATGTATGGATATTGTATAACATGACATGTTATATTTAGCGTATTTTCTTAATGTTTTTATAAGATTTAATTAAGTATATTAAAGTATTTTTTAGATATAAATTGAATATTTAAATGTTGTTAATATGGTCTTTAGCAGGAAGAAAGTTAAACTATATAAAGATGCCGTGATGTGGCATGATTAACTTAATATAAAATTTAATTCTCAATCAAATATAAAATTTATTATAAAATATGAGTCAACCGATCAAACTTGTTATCCAAGTTCTAAAACTAAGATAACATTGTATAAAATACAACTCAATATTAACGAATATATATTTTTTAAATCAACTAAAAAATGACAGTAAATATTTTTCAAGTTCACCACCCTAACTTGCGACTATATCATAAAAAACATGATAACCCCTTAGAAAAAAAGTTAAAAATAATAATTATAAATCTCAATTTTCAATCGATACAATGTTAAAAAATTAAACAATATACATATATATAAGTCAATCAAAGTTAACTAGTCAATTATAGGTCTTGAAATCGAGATAACTCCATAGAAATTAAATTGATAATAATTATAAACTAACATTCTTAATCAATTCAATATTGGAATATTATATATATAAAACCTAAGCCAAGCTGATTAACTCACAAAACTTGCGATTTAGATTATGAGATTACGGTAGTCCCATATAAAGACATCCAAAATATATTATGAAGTGCAATTCTCAATTAATCAAATGTTCAAGGATAAATTTGACAAATAAATAAATTAAAAATATATAATATGAGTCAACACGATTAAAATAGGAACCCATGACCTGATTCATAAAATTATGATAATTTCATAAAAAATAAATTATAAATTCTAATATCCAATAAACTCAATATTCTGCCTATAGCCAAAGTTTTTACCATGTGCCTATAGCAATCTAGAATGTTTTTACTTTGTTATCAGCATAATTAATAGCCATCAAAATTTGAAAAGGCATCGATCATTGGGGGGAAAACTTGAGTCATGATACATGAAAACACACACCAAAAATACATAAAGTTCCATATTATTACAAATAATACCTATTCACTCACTTAAATTGTCCCGCACATTTAACAAGTATTTATCGGATTGACTTGCGTGAAGATCCCTTTTATCCATTGTCATTTTTTATATGCTTCACTCAATAAGTTTTATGAAATATAATTATAACATATTATTTAAGTCTCGTCCGGTTTAGAGTCCATAATATTAAAAGGCTGCTGTGTTAATTTGTAGATCCGTAGGTTAACGATATATATATATATATAGACAATGCGCCAGCTTACGCATGGCGGTACAATATTTTTTTCAATGTAAAAAATATTAATTGTGTGTATTTTTTTATTATAATATAAATTTAGCTAAAATAATAAATCTGTGCATAATTCATGTCAAGTTCAAGTTTTCTATAAAATATATGAATTTAAAATCGATATAAATTTGTTTGTTTAATAGTTTTAAGCGAAATTACCAGCATAAATTTATCATCATCATTGAAAAAGCAAGAAAACATGGATATCTAAATTATTAAGTTAACTGTATTAAGATTAGTTCATTTTATAATTCAATTTAAATCAAACAAAAATAAAATATAAATTGTGAAAATACCTATAATAATCAAATAAAAAAATAAGTTGTTAATTTTCTATCAACAAAAAGACAAAAACATAGATTGAAAATTCATCCTGACGTTATTGCCATTATCATTGTTATTAAAGCTAAAATTATTACTAACATCACTGCCAAAACAATTAAAATAATTAAATTGTCATGAAAAAAAATAAAAAAGCAAAAGATTGTTATTAAAAAATAATAAATAAACAATAACTAAAATTATCATTATTATTGCATAAATAATAAAATCATAAAAATCATATAATCTAAAGAACAAATAAAGAAACAAAAAACAAAAAAAAATGAATAAAGGGAAAAATAGAGTGATATTACTTTTAAAATGATCACCAATATAAATTAAAATTTCAGGAAAATCTTTAAAAAAATCAAAAGATTTTTATAAAAAAAATAATCACTAAAATTATCATTATTATTGCGCAAATAATAAAATTATAAAAATTATCTAATCCAAAGAACAAATAAAAATAAAAGTGAATAAAAAACGTACAAGGAAATAATAATAATAATAATAATAATAATAATAATAATAATAATAATAATAATAATAATAATAATAATAATAAATTGGTTCAGAGATTAGTCATGGTGTGTCCACGCTGGCCTGGACACTCTGATTATCAAAAAACAGATTTGGTCCTAGGAATAGTGGTGGTACACTTGAGCTGACTCGGAGATCGTGGTTATTAAAAAAATATATAAGTAAAAAAAAGAGTTTAAGCTGGTTGAGAGACCATGGTTACTAAAAAAATGTATAAGCGAAAGAAAAAAAAGTATAAGCATGAAAGCACCATAGTAATCCATATTGTTTTTAAAAAAATTCGGTCCAAGATTTAGTCGTGGTGTACTTAAGCTAGTCAGAGATACCAGTTAAAAAAAATTTATAAGTGAATAAAAAAAGTATAAAAATGTATCAGCAGGAAAGCATTTTAGAAAAAAGAGTCTGAAGATTGTTGTGGTATGCTTAAGTTGCCCCTGGACACCCTGATTATAAAATGTTTTTGGATATAGAGATTAATCGTGGTGCATTTAAGAGAGCTCGGACACCCCGATTATTAAAAAATAAAAAACCAAAAAAATATATAAGTAGAAAAAGATAAAAATATATATAATAAGAAAAAATAGAAAAAAAAATATAATAAGGAAAAAACTACAAAAAAAAGCAAAAACAAAAAAAAAGAAGCAAAAAACAAAGGAAAAGAATAATTAGAAAAAAAGAAAAAAACAAAGGAAAAAAACGTTAATCATAAAATAAAAAGAAAAAAAAGCAAAAAAGAGAAAAAAAAACGTAAAAAAAAAAAAGCAAAAAAAAAAACTAAAAGGAGGAGAAAAACAAAAAAACACTACAATCTACGATTGCCTTGTAATGCGTGTGCACGATGCAGTCGATACTGATAATATAGCCACGGCATTTAGATATATACTGAGTTGCCTACCCGGCGTTATGCTGGGTTTTTAATATAACAAACTGATTAATTATTCAGTCTGAAAAAAATTATTTAGTTGATAGATAGTAAATTATAATTGTTAAATTCTGCTGTAAACTTATTTTTTATTGTCTATATTGAATTAGTTGATTGTTGTTATCAGTACAAGTGTTCGGATAATAATTTAATTGACAGCTCTCAAAATTATAATCAATAAAATTTTATTAAAGATGAGTGAATTGTATTTTATAGTCAATTCATTAATGGGTAAACTTGCTTAAATATTTTATCAATTTATGTAATTTGCATATTAAAAAACTATAATTGATTAATTGTTGGGCGTGTTTTAATTGTTTTGACATTTATTTAATTGATGGACATAAATTTGCAATTCCTTAAAGCACACTTACACATTTTTTTATATAATCAGGGTGTCCGGGTTAGTTTACACATATTAGAGTGTTGCTATTAAATAAATATCAAAATATATAATTAGTCTCACATATTGATAAGTAAAAAAATATTACAAATAATCATTATTATTATTTTGAGTCTCTTATCTATAATAATAAGAAATTTTAAAACCTACCAATATTAACAAAAAAACAACTAAATAACTAAATAAATGACAGAATTAAAAATATATGAGTAAATTTTAAAACATTATTTAAATGAAAGAATAAAAAATGAAAAAAGAATAGAAAATATAATTTTTGAAATGAACATGAACAGAAATTAAAATGCAAACATTTAAAAAACAAATAACCTTAATAACAATGGAAATAATAAAAATTGGTGAGACCATAATTATTGTTAGAGAAGAAAATTTCATAATTTGTTTTTACTTTCATATTATTATATTAAAAATATTTTAGAACAATGATATTAATTTTATTTT
Source organism: Salix exigua (assembly GCA_032356905.1). Taxonomy (NCBI): domain Eukaryota; kingdom Viridiplantae; phylum Streptophyta; class Magnoliopsida; order Malpighiales; family Salicaceae; genus Salix; species Salix exigua. Next base: position 1,298,043 of record CM063589.1, on the reverse strand, counting down.
TTTCAAAAAAACTAAGGTCATTTATATATATTAGGGCTCTAATATTAAATAAATATCAAAATATATAATTAGTCTGATATATTTTTTAAAAAATAAAACTTACAAATAATCATTATTATTATTTTGAATGTTTTATCTGTAATAGTTAGAAAACTCAATAACTAACAATATTAACAGAAAATTAAGATTATTATATTTAAAGAAATTACTTAAATTGAAGAATAGAAAAAAGAGAAATAATAACAAATATTAATTTTTTAAATGATTACCAATACAAATTAAAATTTCATCATTAAAAAAAATCTTAATAACAGTGGAATTAAAAAAAAAATGGAAACAAAAACTAAGAGCATGTACATATAAACATGGACAGAAATGGACAGAATAATTATTTTATTCTTATTGCGTTAATAATGGAAAAAATTCAATCTAAGAAAAAAAAATCATTAACTTTAAAAAAAACAAATGAAAAAAATTATAAACAAAAACAATATTTTGACGTCAAAATAAATAAATAAAACTAATAAAAAACAATTAAAAGAAATAGAAATGAAAAAAAACGAAAGTCAAAAAAAATAAAAATAAATAAAAAACAATGAACAGAAAGAAAATTGAAAAAAAAAGAAAAAAGAAAAAAAAAAGATGAAAACATAGTAAAGCACAAATAAGCAGAGCCAAGGGTCGAACACCTGCACTCTCTATACTTACCAACAGAGCATCATCCACTGAGCTACAAGCATTTATATATATCCTGTCGTTAAACATATATATAAATATCATTTAATAGGCGAGAAATCACCATACTTAGATGACATTTGAAACATCAAATCACGCCCCCCAGTCCACAGTGGATCTGGGTGTGCGTGAACAGTAATAAAACGATGCCTTTTAGTGTTTTTGTTAATATATATATATATATATATATCCCGTCAATTTATTCAAGTTTATCCAAATTAATATTTAATTAAAAAAAGAATGACAAGATAAAATTCTGAATTTAAAACCGAGTCATGCAAAATTCGATGGCTATATTTACCTCTACACATGTGCGGTCAATTCTATTTTATTTTTGTAATAAAATGCAAAGAAGTTAATGATCAATGTGGAATGTGTTTTCCATTTAGGACCAGGCACGTTCAGCAGCACTTTATGAGACAAAGGGACAGTGATTACTTCTTCCAGTCATATTTTGGGTGCGCGCTGAGTATGAATTTCACCATTTTCATAGGTAATGGGAATCAATTTTGGCAACCATGAATGTGTACACGATGGTGTTAAACTTCGGAAAGGAATCTCTCACGATGAGTAAAATGCACCAAAATTAGGATAACACTCATCATTTCAAAACTTTCCCTGCCCCAACAAAATTATGACCATCCTGTTTTTGTTAAAAGCCTTTCTGGGGTCAAATTTTGATACTCTGTCCGCTGATCAGTGATCATAGATTGTAATTTTTATTTTGGACCATACGTTTTTTTACTTGTAAAACTCATCGTTTTGATGCTGTTGTTTTCTAAATCAAATGGAGTTCGGATTTGTAAGAGTTCTGTTGATGGTCCCCGGCTCTGAAATCTACCGAGGTTGAAAACTGCTATGGACGGATAGGTGATGCTGGACTTAATAAGATCGACGCTGGAGTCCTTCGGACAAGAGAAACCATCAGGAACGTCGGAGGGAATAACTTTAATTGAGGATGTGTCGTAAACATAGGAAGTTTAAATAGTCAATGGTGGTGGTTTCATAAACAAGTGCTGGTTGTCATGGTCCACTAGTGATTATTTCCCCTGCCCGATAATCATGAGCTGTGGCTATAGCACCTAATCCTTTCGTTACTGGGCCCTTCATATTTGTTTATTTGAGGTGCTGCAGGCCAGAAAAAGGAAGAAAATGACTCGAACATTAGTGTGGAATAATGGAAATAATTGTGATTCAATGCTGGTTGTTACAGATCTTTTCACCTCTTGTCATTATGGCAGATTTTATTGCAGAGGGACTCCGTGAAGGATACTGGGATTTGACCACAGAAACCATTTCAGAAACATATGGACATGACAGGAAGTTCCTGAAATCACATGGAATTGTGGGGATTCTGTACCTCTTAGTGTTACTTCCGTGTCATTAGACTTCCAAGCTGCCACCATGTCCGCTCTTGGGGCTGCAATATCAGGCTGCAAAACGAGAAGACAAGAGAACAATTTGATTACAGGTATACTCAGGTGATTCTTCTTTGACTCGTGGGAGATATTATTTATGAATCCAATCAAATAACGTGTCTAGGAGAAAGAGGAAGGCCCTCTCGATGAAAAATATGCCATAAAAGGTGGCGACTTTTATTGCGGCACCACTCTGGTAGGTAGGATTGTTGCGACTGGATTTCTATGAAGTTTCCATATGTGGCAGAGCATAAATTGCCATATATTTGTAATTGATACATGTATCAAGATGATATTGTGTGTCTTACGACCTCTGCAGCATCCTTTGACCTGGTCACAGTCATCGGAAATTCCATGAAATTGTCTGCAAATCCCCTTGTCTTTTTGTCAGCCAAAACAATACCAATTCCACCCGAGCTCTGCACCTCCTCTTTCTTGACATATTGCGAGTGTTTATCGTCGTCATTCTCACAGATGACAATCTTTTCTTTGATCATGTCACCAACCATAGAATCTGGGCTGCAGTTTCTGAAGCAATTCATGTTATATAGCATAGATAATGGTGCCAAAGCTTCAGGATACATGAGAGCTGCTATTTGTAGATTTTCTTATGATACATCTTTAAGCTATGTTGGTAATCGTGTGCCATCTTCGTCGGCTCATTATGGGGTATATCACAAAAACTGCATTCGTAGCCTCGTTTCACCCGCATAAGTGTTCTTAGCTGACATTGCAGATATCGACTAATGCACTGGAGATTTTCCACTGTTGGCAAAATTTATGGCTTCGCCCTGAATTGAAATGTGAGCTCCCTTTCATGTTCAATTCACTCGATTTTGTAGGATCGATCATTTCTGTATATACAACACAAGTAAAAATTAAAGGCAAATTTCAACAAGCAGTGGGACTCAATTTCAACTAAGAAACATCATTACCTATATCACCTTGTTTCCAACCAGCATAACATCGGACAAAAAAACTTCCTGTCAATTGTTGTAGCAGCAACGGTTAAACTCCAGGGTGCAACATTGGTATCCGTTTCTTTGGTTGGCCCTTCATTTCCTGCAGAGCAGACCACAGCGATCCCATTCTCTACGGCATGGAACGCTCTAATGGCTAAGTCATAGTAAGATCCTCTAGGAACCATAGTTCCGCATGCAGTCGAGGCTACATGGGTGCCATGCCCCATCGTATCAGTCGGTGTATTCGACAATCCATCAGCAATATCATCAGGGTCAATGTAAGATCTTGATCCGTTTACTTTTCTGTTCAGGATCATAAGCAATTGAAGGGGAAAATGATGTATGTGTACATCTTAGATGTCTTGTATTCAAATTTTAAATGAAAGAGATCATGTGCTTTAGCTCAGGCACCTTTCCAGCGCGATGGTATTGGACTCGTATCCTTGGCGTTGAAACTTTCAGACTCGGGCCAAATACCTGGGTTACAAAGAACTCCCAGCAGGCATGTCAGTTGTTGAAAAAAAGAATGATTCTGTATTTACCATTGATTTTAGGTAGTGAGGTTCACCCGAATCTAAAGATCCTACGATGGTGTCAGATCCTTGAGAGAACAAGTTCCGGTCAGAATTGGGACTCAAATTAATCTCTAGATCGGTTTCATACTTCAAGAAATCCCATGAACGAGCTGTGTGGGGGTGGTGGACAGGATCAGGAAAAACTGATAAAACGCCATGTTTTTTAGCAATTGGGCTGTGCACTAGAGCATTCTTTCTCCTGACAAGCACACAAAAATGTCGGTTCAAGTTATCATTAGAACTCAATGTCCCAAAAACATTCTGACATGAAATGGCATTTTGTTTGTTAAACAATCTTCACATCTTTTTGAAAATGTGAACAGTAGGAAAGACAGGAAAACAGTGTTCTTCAAAAGTTTCATTTTGAAAATGTTTATATTTCATAAATGTATTAATAAAAAATTATTTTTTAATTCAAAATACAAAATAAAATTAAAAAAATTTCAAAGTGTTTTTTTTTTTTAATTTTGAAACGCAATTGCAAGCCAGTCCTTACCGTCTTAACAAAGAGCCCGGAAGCTGAGTATGATCATTCTTCAAAGAACCATTTTCTGCCGCAGCTCCCATGTAAACAATATGAACTCCATCCTTCTCTCTTTCAGCTTCTCCTGAACGTTCACTTAGAAATGCAACAGGAAGGAGAGAGAAAAAAATACAAAGCGTCTGGAAAAACTTTCATAGCTTCAAGTGAGAAAGCTAGCAAACAGCCCAGTTCTGTTTAAAATACTATGACGGTGCTTATGTGAGCTCTATTTATTAGTTTTTATACTTGATATTTTGGATGTGGCGGCATTGGCGGTGGTGACGGTGCATGGAAGTGGTGGTCACAAGATGTAGAAAATATATATATGTTTATTTAACTGTAATTGCCTCCTAACCTATTTTAGCTCATTCACAATGTTACCCGTTATTGATCCCACCAATCCATGCTGTCCTCAATGTTACCTAATATTCTCAATCTCACCCTTCCATTTCATTTCTTCTAAAAATAGCTAATGGGATTGTCAAATAACTTATATACTGCATATATGTGTTCATTGAGATATTGTTTGCAGTCTAAATTCTGCAAATTCTCAATAAATGTCTACCCAATCAAAACTTCATAAGATATATGATTTTATATATATATATATATATATATATATATATAATGCAAAATAATATTATTCTGGTTTTTCTAAATAAATAAAAAATGTTATATAAATTAATCAAATTAGCCTAAATTAACTTAGATATAGTGAGTTATTTAATAATGTTGGGAAATTTAGGATTTTAGATATCTCCAATTCATTTAAGTAAAAAGGAAATTGGGCCACGAAACCACTCATCGTTCATGTTGTTTGGGTGGGCATAACTTTCCGGTGTTGGATGATTCTTGTATATTTTTGTTCATATATCAATAATTTTAAATGGAAAATGATTCATACTTGGGATAAATATTTTTCAAATTTCATAATTCATAGTTAGGATGTATATAAGATTTAAAAGCATTAATTACTAAAACAATTATCTAACATTATATAATCATGGAACCATTTGATTTAATCAATGCATTTTAATTATAAGCTACGTGAGTATAAGCTAAAAATACAGACATGAATTAAAAATTTATAAATCATTTTTAAATAAATCATGCCCTTGTAGTATTATTAGTGTTGCTCTAAGGGTAAATATAATGTAAGGAAATAACTAAAAATAGCTCATGAGAACTTACTCAAGGATTCAAAATGAATTTTAATTTAATTTAATTATTTAATTATTTTATGTGTTCTTGTTGTAGTGTTGCCACCACACCCATTATGAACCATTTTTATTCTAAATAGTTCTTTTTTACTTATACTTGATATGAATATAAAATAACAATGCATACATAATTGTTTTGAGAAAGAAAGTGTTTATCGATAGAGAGAGAGAGAGAAAAAGGTAAGACAATAACCTCTATGAAATTAACTAACAATTCAATTTAATAGTTTGATAAATTTTTATGTAATGTAAATATTTTTAGATTTTAATACTTTGTATTTAAACTTTTTTATAGTTTTGATAGTCAAAAGAAAGTACCACTATAGTACCATATGCTAATAAGTGCAGGCATGGACACCGAAATATAATATTAGTTTTGTATGGGGATATGAAAGTCAATGATGAGGTTTTAGGTGGGGTTGTAATTTATATAGAGTAATGGAATTTTGCTAAATCGAGTCGGCACTCGAGGGTTACTGTGGTTGACGTGCCAAGATTCCCTGCTGAGAAATTTGGAGCCCCAGCAAGAGAAGATGATGCAGTCAACATCTTGAACAGTGCAGCTTTCTATTAATCATCAAACAGAGATGTTCCATTTTGAGACATATTGGCCCGGTAATTACTGCGTCGAATCATGTTTTTGGTGCTGGCCCGACTGTGACTTTTATCATTTTCTAATTTGGTGGGCAATAATTTCGGTCTGGAATATTTTTTGGCAGAAAGTGGTGGTAGTAATCTACAGAGTGGTTGGTTGAGATTGATTTTTACTTAAAATTATATTAAAACAATATATTTTATTATTTTTTAAAAAATAATTTTGAAATTAACATATCAGAATAATCTACAAATATAAGAAAATATTTTAAAAAAAAAACGCTTTTGAAATACAACATTAAATAGATACATGGATGAGTTGCTCGGTCAAGATATTTGTTTGTGTTTTTTTTTTTTGTGATTTTCAGTTTGAATTTCTTATGCCCGCTGGTATTAGTGGTGATGGATGGCAAGACATGCTGTGTTATCGCCTGTTCGGAAAGAAAAAATTAGTAAGTAAGTCGCAAGTTGGACTATAATAAGCTTGTAAAAAGAAAAGGAGAAGGAAAGAAAGGAACCTTGCATGATTAGCTAAATGTCGGTCCAATACTAGCATGTCTCGACAGAATCTTTTAATCCGAGTTGTTGCCAGTGCGCCACTACCTCCTGGTAAACTACAAAAATTAGGGCACGAATATGTCTGTTTCGGCCCTTCCTCGAGAACTGTATATACTGACCCTCGACTTAGAAAATTGGAGGGGGGGATGCTGATAATTGTTTTTTTGGGTGTTTAGGTAAGATTTAGTGTATATTAAATGATTTTGCTGTCCTGATTTTTGTTAGCAAACCATGATAAGATACCTTCATTATGGATTCTAATGTGCCTACACATGTATCCAGCGAAGAGTCCCGTTTGGCTGACCTATAATGTAACGTCTGCCGTTCATATGTTGAGAGAGTCTCATTCACCATTGTGCTTTAGAGATATTTTTTTAAAAAAATTGTATTTTTATTTTTTTTATTTTTTATTTTTTATTTTAAATTAAAATTTTGATATTTATAAATCATTTCATGTGCTGGTATTATAAATATTTTTTAAAAAATAAAATAAAAAATATATCATTTTAATATGTTTTTTTTAATGAAAAACATTTTAAAAAATAACTCAACCACAAGTCGGATATACTTCTCGAGTAGAAAACCTGGATACCATCTTCAACTATACTATTTTTTTATTCGAGGAAATCTGACTCCTCGAAAAACACACTTTGTGGACCCAGATAAGCGAGTAAAATCTCGGTTGTTCCGGGCTATTACAAGAAGCGTATGTCCCGACTTTAACTCGAGACCTGTTGTGCATATCTACAAACATGTGTCATCATGTCACACCCCTTTGGAACTTCAACTATACTGCCTCATTATATGAATTTGTTTTTCAATACATTCAGTTAAAATAATTATTTCATTTTTTTATTATTTAAACTTACTTTTTGTGAAGAGATAAATAAATGTAGGAATAAGAAAAAAGGATTTTGATAAAAAAAAATACATTTTTTTCTCCTTGTATTAAATCATCAAGTTTGTTACTCATGTGTATTTAATTGCCTTCATTTTTTAATATATGCGGGTGTGTGTTTTCATTAAAAAAAACTAAATTAATCATCAAAGCAAGATTTTGGGGTGTTTGACATTGTGTTTCAAAAACACTTTTGAAAAAAAAATATTTTTATTTTAAATTAAAAAATTTAGTGGTTTTAGATTATTTTCATGTGCTTGTGTCAAAAATAATTTTTTAAAATTAAAAAAAAATCATTTTAATATATTTTTGAATAAAAATCATTTTAAAAAATAACTTCAATCACATTTTCAAATAAAACATTGAGACTAAAAAATATCTCCCTCTCCCTCTCTCTCTCTCTCTCTCACACACACACCCATGTATATTAAATGATTTAAATTGCTGTTTTTCTTGAGAAAACTTGTTTTTTGTTGCTATATAGTTAAATAAAAGAGGTAAACTATATGTGTGTGCATTTATGTTTTACTCATAAGAAATATCACATTTATTTTAATATTTAATTAGCTCTAACAGCCTCTTTACTAGTTTATATATTTTTTAATTTAACTTATTAAAAAAAAAAATTAAAAACTCATGATATCAAAAAATGTGAATCATACTCATATCATAGCACGGGTCCTAGATGGTAATCTTCTATTTTTATACACAAGAATAGTCTATGAATACATACTATTAATTATTTAATATATGTATTGTGTTTATGTATAGTAGAAGAGTACAAATTCTGATATATCATATAAATACCATATAATTTCCAAATAGATTTCACTTGTTTTTAGCTAATTAATATATAATTTATTTTCTAAAAAATTAATCATTGAAATTGTACGATAAATCACTTAATATATCATTACGAGAATCTAGTTCTCAAATATAGTTTTACCTGAAGAATTTGATCTAGAAAGAAATACCTCAAGTTATAATTAAAATTAACATAATTAATTAATCTGATCAGAGTAAATTAATTTGATTAAAATTAAACTATTTTGTTTGATTTCAATTAACCTAGTTTAAACTTGATGAAATTAATTATAAAATATTAAAATAATATTATTTGAGCTTTTTATTGAAAGAAATAATTAACTAGATGATTCATAATCCAGACTCTTTCACTAGATGAAACTCCAAATAATATCTGATGTGACACGTATCTAAAATATTTCCTTGCACCTTTAAAACATTTTAAAAAAGGAATCAAAATTTTGTCAGCTATCATCTCTTCAATATTTTTTATTTTCAACGGCTATCACGAGGTGGACCAATTCTCCAAAGCCCTTCATTATTCACTGGCCTCCTCCTTTCCCGGTAGGGTCCCCAACATCATAACTTAATTTTGTACGAAGATATACAAAATAAATAAATAAATAATAAAAATAAAAACTAGGCTTATCAGAAATTATCAAATTACCACAGCAACATATTGACTGGCAAAAGACAAAGGATTAACAGCCAGTCAAAAAACACCTCGTGGCATGCTTAACAAGTACCACCACGTGGATTGAAAGTTTGAAACGCCCTTGGTTCGGTCATTCTAATCGAGGAGCTTTGAGTTCCCATTATTTACTTCCCATTAACGAAATTTATAAGAAAACATGAATTTATTTGTGATATTAATAAAAAAATAGCAATTTGATTTTAAAAAATTACAATCAATCACCTGTATTGATATATTTTTTCTATGTTTCTCCACGTAGCATCACTATGTAATTCTTTTTATTTTTTTAAAAAACAAACCTAGTATCATTTTCGATGAATTGATATTTATTTTTTAATATTTGTTTATCTAAAATTAATCTCTAAAGAGTCGATTATGAGAAGATAATGACTTCTTGTTCTTATACTCAGCCAAATATTGAGCCTAAAAGCACATGGTCTAATGAGTTGGTAAACTTATTGTCTCTAGGCTTGCTGAGCTCTCAAATGCTTGTGGGTTGGAGTTGCAAGACTCATTATGTATGGATGGATTCAGCCAAGAATTGAGCTTATATACTTATGAGTTTTTAGACCAATCAGCTCCTAGTTTAACTAAAGGTTTGATGAATTGATGAGTTGTTAGACTCATATCATGAAGCCAAATGCTAAGCCTAAACACCTTTAAATGGATCAAGTGTATTTTATTTCACTATTGTGTAGTCCCTTTCAGTAACCCAACATCTCTATGCACATAATAAAAGTGTGACAAGGAAAAATATTAAAAAAAAATCATTCAACAAAAAACAAAAAGTTAAAAATTTTATCATTACATTGAAAGTCATTTGGTTAGTGATAAGTGACCATCAAAGATAGAAACTTTTTTGCTTTTAAAACAGGTGGTGACATTCCTTATCATTATAAAAGGAGTTAAGTTTTTTTTTTTCTTGGATAAGAGAAGATCATGACCCCTAACTTTCATAGGGGTTGCAACCCTTAATAGTGTCTCCATGGAGACACTTCTTTTAAGGTTAATAAATTCCTTGATGAGAAGGGGGAGTCCTCTTTAATTCCTTCATCTTTGTCTTTGTCAATAGCTTGAAATGAAGACTCTTCAGGTAGACTCTTGACAGGAAACTCTCATGATGCCTCATATTTTCCTATAGTTATCAACCATATAGGAACAAATTAATGTTACATTCTAATATAGCCCCAAAAAAGACAATATAGCATGATGATTATATTACTTGAAAAATAGCTTGGTGAAATCTTAGCGTTACTTGTCAACTTCATAGTTGATTTTGATTGAATCTAGCCCAACATAATTTTTCTCCCCATTTAAAATTAGATAAGGTTTGTTCTTTACTTTGCAAGGATGAGTTTTTCAATAAAAGTAACAACCATTTATTTATTGTAATACTTTCTAGAGATTTACCACCCTAATATATCTTATGACTAACCACATTCCCCTCCACTTCTTTAACATGGTCTGGTTCCCCAGTCAACATGTTCTTTATAACACCATTGCTCATATTAATGAAGGTGAGAAAATAAAACATATGGTTTTGGCCATAAAAAACAAACAACTAATTAGTGACATTTTTTTAAGACATTTATAGTAGGCTCAAGCCTAAGCATTTTATAAAATCTTTAAAATGTTGATATAAGTGTCCACCTATTAGGATACAAGTAGCCAAGCCAAGCTGATAATAACTAAACATATTCTTTTTAAATACATAAAGATGAAAAAAAATACACTATTATGTATATACATATATGAGAAATGATATTGGATAAACTTTTATAGGTTCTTATGGTTAGTTTTCATACACATTAATTGGAGATAGACATATGGGCAATGTACTTGTTAGGTTATTTGCAAGTCATGAATTCCATATATGCATCACATACGTTAATGATGACATCATTCTTAGGGTATAAGGCAACCTCCATTTCTTTTAAGAGTCTATGCACCCGTTTGGCAACGTGGTGCGTTCCACGTTTGTCAAACGGGACTCAATTTTAATGTTTGGTAAACCTTTATAAACAGAGGTTGCACATGGGGCCCACACAATTTTTGTATGAAAATGGAGTTTACAAATAAGCAGGAATTACCTGCTTTTCTATTTCTGCAAACGGCGATTCAAACCTTCAATTGTGTTTAAATTACCGTTGAAAATAAATACCTAAAACATCCTCACCATCTACCTCTGTCCCTCACCCTCCCGTCCTCAAACCCAACAGACTTGCAAAATTTATACAAAACCATCTCCTAATTCTCGTCGCCGACTGCCTCACCCTTACTTCACCATCTACCTCTCGTTCCTCACTGCCTCCGTTCCTCACCTTCCCACCCTCAAACTCAATAGAACTACAAATTATACACAAACTCATCTACCCCTAATTGTTAATCTGCTCCTTGTCATAGAAAATCATAAATCAGTGAATTAAAACAAGGGTCTGCTGGTGTGATTGTGATGGTGTTGGATACAAATCCATGCCCATGTCTCTCCTGCTGGTGTGATTGTGATGGTGGGTAAGAAGAGGAGGAGGGTTGTTGATGGTTTCTCTGAAGACAGAGAGCGTACCAGTGGTGGGAGCATTTTGCTTCAATGAATGGCTTTTCCATGGGCTGAAAATTAGCTTCAAGGCTGATTTTATTACCTTCTCATCTAACAAAACTCCTCCTGTCTCTTCTTTCTTCTGCAACCACTTTCGTTTCCCTTCTCTACATAAAAAAAACACTAAAAAATCCAATTTTATTCCTTCTCGTCGCCTCCTCCGTCTCTAACCTTTCTCTAAAAAATCCAATTTAAGAAGAGTGGAGTAAATGGGAGGAAGTTGGTGGAGAGAGCGAGGTGGGCGACTAGTTGTGTGGGAGAAAAAGAAGATAGGGGTGGGGTGGGGTGGGGTGGGGTGGGGGTTTTATATTAATTAGTATTAATAATTATTATTTATAATAATTATAATACTTAGCATAGAAAAATAATTATATTAAATTAATAAAAAAAATCCAGTTAGCTTAATTACATGCTATAAAATTTAATTTGTAATTAATTTGATTGAATTATTTGTAATGAAGTGTATATTAATTAATTATGTTTGAACTTATCTTGAATAAATAACTTAAAAAATATATTTCTTAATTAACATTAAAAAAACGAGAGAGCAAAGTGGGATAAAAAATAATTGATAAAATAAATTTATTATAATTATTAAATTTACAATATTTAAAAAATATTATATATATACCCTTTAAAGTAATTTTACAAATTAAAAGCAGTTTGTAAAGTTTGGAAACCAAACACCCAAAACTGTTTTTTCTTCAACCTCCAACTCAACCACAGTTTTAACCAAACACTAAACTGCTTTTTTTGAACCACAGTAAAAAGTATTTTTTTTAAAACTTCGTTTTTTCAACCTCAACCGCAACAGCAACCTCAATACCAAACAGGCCCTATGACGAGGATAACACAAGAACTCCTATAAGACTTCCTCGCTTGAGCATGTTTTGTAGGATAAGCAGATGACTCTCATGAAAGGATCCTTTTTTCTCTTTTATCAACTAAAGGACAGTGCCACCATGACATCTCCTCGGACCATATGGCCTAATATAAGGGATTTATTTCCCTTGTTTCTTTTTTCAGGGGTTGGATAAAACTTGAATTTCTCACACTTATATTTTTCTTGCATTAGGTTTAGTGTTTATGAGCTCTATTAAGTTGATTAAAAAATAAAAATCACTTATAATTTTTATAAGGATGATTTTTACAAGTTTTTCTCGGGTTAAGAAATAAGCGAATTGAGATCTTGTTTACGACATTATTCTTTTTCCTTTACGGATTAGACAAAGTAAAAAAAAATAGAATGATTAGGGTTTAAAAGAAAAAAAAAAACCCTTCATCCCTACATTAGATGAAACTTTTTTCATTTCATTACATACACTACAAAAGATTACTCAAGTGTTATGTTGAGTGCTAAATGTGTTTCGTTCAATAAGATGAACCTCTTACCTATAATTTTTTTTTTCCATTTGTACCTAAGGATCTTAATAGTGTTAAAAAGAACCCATAAATATCTTATGAGAAAGTTTTAAAAAAGGTATCATCGGCTATGAGCATACATTTTTCAAAATCTTCGTGTATAACACCTAAGGATATGATGGGATACCAATGAATCAACATTTTTGTCTTTTGTTTGATCATTTAAAATTGTCTCTAAGATGTCAAACAAGATAGGGTAATGACCTATTGCCCTAAGTCCCAGCCGATCACCGAGCCTAAATGTTTATGGTCTATTTATTTGTCAGACATATCATCTCTTAGCTTATCCATACACTAAGCCTAAATATTTATGGTTTATCAAGTTTTTAGACTTGTTATTTTTGGTTCAACTAAGCGTTGAGTCTAACGTCTTTGGTCTGGTGAGTTTTAAGACCTATCATCATTAGTCTTAATTAAGCGTTGATTTGAAGAGTCAATATAAGAATAAAAATGATTATTATTATAATTTTAAATTTTGATTCAAGGGTCGGGTCGGGGAAAGGCTCGGGTCACCAACTAAGTTGACTGTTGACCCATGTCAATATAAAAATAATTATTATCATAATTTTAAAACATGACTTGGGGATCAACCCAATGCAAGGCTAGAGTCATGTGTCAAGAAAGACAACATAAAATAAAAGTAATTATTCTACAGTCTTAAAACTTGATTTAGATGCCAACTCAAGGCAAGGCCTGAGAAATGAATAAAAAGGATCAACTCGGGTGATCTAAGTTAATACAATGCTAAAAATTGTTATTATCATAATTTAAAATATGACTTGAGAGTCGATTAGGGCAAGACCAAGATCATGAATTAGAAGCGTCTACACGAGTTGATTCAAGATATAAATAAAAATATTTATTATCATGGTTTTAAAACTCGACTCGAGAGTTGACTCGGGGTAAGGTTTAAATCATAGGTCGAGAGGACCAACCTAGCTAATCTATTTTTCTAGAATAATTAAAGCAACCTTATTTATTATCGATGAGTTTTTGACCCATGTGTTTATCCCGAGAGCCAACCTAACTAATCTATTTTTCTAGAATAATTAAAGCAACCTTATATATTATCAATGAGTTTTTGACTCGTGAGTTGATCCCGAGTAAACTTAAGTTTTTAGGTCAAGTAAATTATTTCTCTTTTTTTTTTAACTTAGACTAGTTCAAGTATTGTGTCAACCCGTCAAGTCAATCTTATTTTTATAATTAAAGTTGTTATAATATTATTAATTTTAATATTCAATGTAAAATAAAGTAAAAAAAATCTAATTGTCTTTTAAAATATATAGTTTGACAACAATACATGTTAAAAATAAAAATAAAAACTTTTCAAATTTTATTTTGTCTAATTCATTATAAACAAACAACAAACTGAACAGAGATAATCACTTTGCACTGTACAACACTATCAAATAAAATTCTATCTCCATCTTTTTTTTTTTGTCTGGTCTCCTCTATCGTCATTGTCTTTGTCTCTTTTATTTTCAGGACAGTAATCAATAGCTACATAAAAGAACATCAAAAGCTCGTTGAAAAGATATATGGAAAATATCTCTATATATTTTTACTGTATCTGTATTGAACATCATTTCAAAATACAATTATATCCTCGTCTCCTTTTTCTATCTTATCTTTTTTATCTTTTGTCTTCTACCTCGGGACGCTATCTAAATAAGCATAAAAAAAAACCCATTGAAACGATATATGGAAAACATCTCAAAATGGCATAGGCAGGTGGAAACATAAAGGGCTGAAAGGAGTAAAGGGGCTAGGCATTAGTTTCTTACTTCTCAAAATGGAGCTGTTGAGGTTCGATAGAGGGTGTGCTTTTTTGGTGGCTGAGCAGGAGCTGCTGCCAAGAACTGCAATCGCAAGTATGCACCACAGATTTAAAGGCGATGATGTGATCTCTTGCTTTGTGTAAATTTAACGTTCCATATCTGGAAAATAAAATTAAAAAAAAAAGAAGAAAAACGAACATTCCTCTTCTACGGTACTGACCCTTTCTTGCTGCTTTCTAAGCTTGGCGTTCTCCTCTCCTAACATGGCGACTTTAAGCTCCAACTCGGTCGTGTAAGCCTGTAAAAGGGTGGAGTAAATAAATAAAACCATTGAAGTTACATAATCATTAAATTCCACTAAAACTGTTTCTTAGGAGAGAGAGATACCTGCTTTCTAGCCCGGGACCGAGCTGCAGATTCTCTGTTCTTGATCATGCGCTCATGCCTCCGATCGCCTCCAAAAACGTCGCCGTTTTCATGAGACCTTTTTCTGCAAATTGAAGGGGATTTAACGAAGAAGAACCCAAAGAATCAGAGGGAGAATCGATAGAAGAAAGGAAACTTAGTTTTCCAGCACTGGCATGACTATGCATTTGATCTCAAAGGGACAGTCGTGCTTTCCAGATATTGAAAGTGATCATACCCATAATTCAAATTCAGCATAGTAGCTGGTGATGGCCCTAAAGAGTTCTTCAAGAGATTGTTGCCCCCACCAGATGAGGGTTCCTTAGAGGCAGGCCTTGTCGGTGAGTCTTTATTGGAAGAAGTAGCCAAGAGGTCTTGAAAAGTCATACCATGAAGAACATGGTCTTTGGTGTTGGTGTTGGCGTTGGCGTTGCTGCCGGTGTAATTACTCGGCTGTTCATGAAGAGAAGCTAGGTTTATATCATTCCAGACTTCTTCCATCGAGTTTCCGATCACTAATTGGTTTGGTATCGGAGAAGGAGACGACAAAGTCGAAGGAGATGAGCATGTGTTGGGGGATTTTGAAGGAGAATCACTGGAGACTTTTTTGGTGTTCATGTTGTTTTTAGTAATATTTTGATCTGCTGCCAGTGACCACATGCTTTTGCAAGGAAACACAGATCAGGAGGCCATGCGAGAGGAGATGGGACTAGAGTGACGGGGGATGAAGAGATACTTCTGTTCCTCTTTCTGTTTGATATGGGGCCGTACGAGAGTAGATTGGACTAGGGGCACTGTAGATGAAGAGATATTTCGGTTTCTCCTTATATGGCCCCATATAACGTTACATGGTATGTCCTTAGAATCCTCGAAGTTTTAAATTTCAATTTCTAAGGTCAAAATAAAAATAATAGTAATGATAAAGAAATCAATGTAATCTTCTTCCCAATTTCTATGGCTCCTGGGTTGTCATATGGAAAAACATTGATGAAATTGAACGAGAATTTAATTAAAGATTAAGGACTTGCGGTATATTTAAATGAAGTTTCAATTGATATGATCAGTTAACTCGATGCATCAAAATTTATGTTATTGAAAAGAGTTAACTTGATTTTTCATTACTTTAATTGATTCCTGCTATAAAAATCAGCAAAGATTATGTTTCGTCGACCTTTAAAATTCATAAATAGCCGATTATCATGGACAAAGTTTTCTTCCTTGACCAAAATAGTAACCTAACTTTAAATATGTGCTGTTTATGTTGCAGACTTCGCACAAATCTAGACACTGTACTAATGCGGTAGCCAGCCCAAGAATTGAAGAAGAGCTTGGATGGATCTATAGAGGCTTGCACTTCCTGGATCACTTCCGATTCGAGAAGGTGGGGGCACCTACCTTCTAATGAAGGAGACAAAATAAATAAATAAATAATATATAATGACTTCTCATTCACGTAAAAAAGCAATATTTTGAAAAATATAAAAAACAAAATGCTATGACCGTTTCTTTCTTTCGTTTGTACTGATTTATGATGACCGATGAGTTATTAAGTATATTAAAAGTTGTATTAAGTTCTCTCCCGGCGGTTGCGTCCGAGTAAACCCTGAAATAATTATCTTGAGCTTGAATCCATTCCAGGCCCAGATAAGTGGGAGTGCTCAGGGACCTGATCCGAAGAGCGTGGAAACCCATACGCAGCACATGCATCAAACTGAAAGGACCTAAAATGAGAACCCCCCATCGCTCGTTCCCTTTCACGCACAAATCAAAAGAAATCCGTTGTTTTGGAAACCCTAACTTCTCTTCCTCAGTGCTCACCTCACAGCCTCAATTCACGAATCACAACCCCTTCAATCTTCTTCTTATTCAGTCTTCAAACCAAAAGAAATCCGCTGTTTTGGACACCAAGCGCCTGTGGTGTTTTGGGCTACGCATCGCTTAGCTTCTTTTTACTTTCACAACTGGAAATGTAGTTGAAAATCGATGTGATGTTCTTTGTTTAGCTTCTTTTTGTGAAACAAGTTCGTGTATTCGTTATACTTGTTTTCATACCCATTATCTTGGTAAAAAGGATAAAAAATGAAAGGCCCGATCTAAATTTTCAAGAAGATAGCTCAGGCATAATCTCCAGCAAGGAAGGGAAACAGACGAGAAGAAGGATACGACAACACAAAATCGTTGTGGCTGAGATCCAGAAAAATCGTTGTGGCTGAGATTCCTGGGTCTCTGATTTGGAGAAGGAATGCTAGCTCTCTTCTGGTGATCGATCCAGATCTTATACGAGATTGTATGTCAGCTATACAGAATCAAATCCAAAATCATCGAGCCCTCCTTCTCAATCAGCTTACTGTTTGTAATCTTGCATTCTTTCCCCGAAAATGAATAAGGAAAGGAGATGTAGTTAGGGAAATTTGGAGGCAGTTTCTAAGAAAAGAAAACAACTTTTATATTGAGGATAATCAAACTGCTAGTAAGGGATTGTTTAATTATTTCTAATATTAATAAAAATTACTTTTATTAATGATGTAGAGATTGTTTGATTTGTTTATCTTTTATTTTAAGAATTTTTACTTTCATAATATTTTAGAATTTTATTTAAGTCAAATTACTTTAAGTTAAAATTATATTTAATATTGACTATTTAGAGATTTTTGTTTGACTTTATATTTGTACTGTATAATTTAAAGTTAATTTATCTTAAATTTGAATTATATATGTTAAATTAATAGTTTAATTATATATATATATAATAGAATCTTGAAACAGAACGTCGAAATGCTCCAAAATCGAAATATTTTGTTCTAATTGGAAAAAACAAAACATCAACCAAAACGATATTGACAAATTTGCTTCTAACATACAAATCTTTACTGGCATTGCATTTTAAAAGTTATTAAGAAAAAAGTTAAGAAAATTCTGCATTTCGCCACAACCAGATTCATATTTTAAAAAAAGAGTAAAAAATAATAAGAGTGAGATGTTTTCATAATGCTATGAATTTGGTCAAAATAATAAATTTGAACATAATTTTTATGAAGCGCAAGTTTCAAATAAAATATAAATTGATATGAATTTATTTGTTTAACAAGTTTCAATGAAATTATTAACATAAAATTATTGTTACAATTATTGCTTAAACAATACTAACTATTGAATTATCTCAAAGAATAAAAAAAACATTTAGGCAAAAGATCAAGTAAGAAAACAATTAAAAAAACACAATGATAACGATAATATCAATGATTCGAACAAATGAAAACCATTAAATTATCTCGCAGAATAAAATAAAAACCCAAAAATCTATACAAAGAACAAATAAAAACAACAAAAAATTGACAAAATAAAAATAAATATCATTAGCATAAAGAAATCATTTAATTCAAAAAACAAATAAAAATATCTAAATAACTAAAAAAACAAAGGAAAATATCAATTTTAAAAAAGATCAAAGGAAAATATCATTAGATATTTGGAGTTTTTCGGCAAAAGATCATTTTTATAAATTAAAATTTCAGGACTGAATTGAAAAAAATAAAACCCTAACAAAGAGAAAATGATAAAAATCAAAAACCAAAACTAAGAGTTAATATACATAAGCACAAATAAAAAAGAGGGCTGTCTCAGAAGAACCAAAAAAATTGAAAGAATCAAAATTATACCAAAAATTAAAAGAATAGGGGTTGAAATGAAAAGTATAATATATGATCAATTTAAAACAGATGATAAAATTGAAATAAATCAAAACTTCAAGATAAAAAAAACAAAGTAATTAAAAATAAACCAAAAATCAAAAAAATAAGATTAAAATAAAAAACAATATATATGATCAATTTCAAATTGAAAAATAAAATTAAAAAAAAACTTCTATGAAAAAAATCTAGACCAAAAAATATAATTAAAAGAATAAAAATCAAAATAAAACAACTTTGAAAAAATATCTGTAAGTATTTTTGGTTAATGAAGAGAGAAAACAAGTAAAGAAAGAATAGCCACCCACAGGAAGTCTCGTCTTGAGATGACACGCGCACCACTGTCTAGAAGAGAATACAGCCGCGCTTCTAACGAGAGAGATGACGACCAGATATTTTCAACCGTCCCATGAGTCCGCACGCGCTGCCTGCATGACACATGGAAGAAAACTGTTGGCTCTTTAGGCAGACGCCAACAGTTATTTCAATTTTTTTTTAAATACATACAATTACGTTGTCCAATCCCAACAGCACACGTATCCTTTCAACAAAGCATGCAAGTTGTTGATGATCAGATCAGTGTACTGGGTAATTTATACAGAGCACATCACTTACCTAACACTGGTAACATCCCTGGTTACCATAGCACTCACCTAACACTAATTTGTAAGCATTAGTAACAGGCAATTGTTAATGTAATATTCGTTCAAGTCTATAAACTCCAAATATCTCTAGTTTTTTCTATTACTTAGGATCGTATAAGTGTAATAATATGGTTCAACAGATATAAATATCAAAATCTCCCATCTCGTAGCTGATATAATTTAAGTTTTTGAAAAAAATATATTTAATCACTTTAAATTAATCTTTTTTATATTTAAATCATTAACAAATAAAAATATTATTGTAATATATTTATAAATAAAAAAATATTTTAAAAACAATATTAAATGAAATTAAAATCCTCTCCGATCACTTGGTTTGCAAATCACGAGAATCTCCCCGTTTATTTGCTGGAAATTAGTTTACTTTTAGAAATTGAATTTTAGGGAAAGTAAATTCTAATATTTTGCAGTTTTATAGAAAATGAACTGGAAAACACTTTTCAGTATTTGTTTGTGTTATGGAAAATGAACTGAAAAATAATTTATTAATAAATTATTTTTTTTTCAAGTTTATTAAAATAATGAGAAACAAATCTTTCAAATTAAAAAGTTGAATGGGAATGAAATTGAAAAAAATAATATAATTTCATAAATTATCTCAAATAAAATAAATAATAATCAAAATAATAGAGATCAAATCTAAAAAATTACAAAAAAATGAAAGGTGAATAAATTAAAATAATAATAATTAACATTTCATAAATTATTTTAAGTAAAATAAGTAACAATAAAAAAAAATGAGGATCAAATTCGATAGATAAAAATTTTCAATAAAAAAATGATAAGAAAAAAGCAAATAGCAATTATAAAAATAGGGACCAAAATTAATATAAAAAATTAAATTTTAAGAGATGGAATTGAAAAATAAATATTCAAAATAAATTATATATAGCAATCAAAAGTTTGAGGATCAAATTTGATATAATCAGGAAATAATAACATTTCTAAATTTTTCAAAGTGTTTTCAGCCCAAATTTTCCGGAAAATACTTTCCTGAAAACCAAACCAGATTTTTCTTTGATTGGAAAGTGTTTTCCATTGACTAATTTTTTAGAAGACAAACAAACATAGAAAAATTTGGAAAGTAATTTTATGAGAAGTGAATTCCAGAAAGTCTTATAAATTATGAATTCAACACGTAGTACTTGCTTGGTGATATCATTGGCTCTTGCATAGTAATTTCAGTCGCAGCCGACTGATTTTTTTCCCCGGAAAAACTGTGTGTCAAAAGAGAAGAGCAAAGACATCAAGTGAAGAGATGTTGTCTTCGAATAATAAAAAATAATTTCACGGTTTTAGTACGACCTTTCTATTTTGGACTCAAATTCAAAAAAGAAAACTTTATAATTCATCAGGCCTATATTAACTGTACCTGATAGTAAAAAAAACATATTGTAGGATAGTCCTTGAAGTTGAAAAAAAAAATCAGAGAAACTTCGTGGCCATTTAAAGCAAATTGATAGGACTAGCGTGGGTGGTTGAAAAAAAATTCAGAGAAACTTCGTGGCTATTTAAAGCAAATTGATAGGACTAACGTGGGTAGTTGAGATTGTATTTTAAGAATGTTTTTTTTAAGAAATTATTTTAAAATAAAAAATTTGATGTTAATAATAAAAACATTTTTTAATATATATTTAAAAAAAAACACTTTCATTGTACCCTCAACAACCAAAAAGCATACCACAGCTAAGGATATCACTAAAATATGTGGTCGCCATGCAGTTCAAAGTCATTAAATAGACTGTCCTCCCATAGTCGAGAGAGCAACTTCTTCTCGACTGACCTATTTTTTTCTCGGAACAGAGCCTCGAGTCTCAGCTCATGGCTCAAACAACCCCAAACCACACACAGACTGTTTCTGGCTGGGCAGTCCTCGACTCTTCCGGCAAAGCCGTCCCTCACACTTTTAAGAGAAGGTAATAATTAGCCAGGTTTTATAGATTTTCTTACACTGGATTCGTTTCTCATGCTATCAAGGAAATTAGCAGTAAACAGCGGACTTGATTTGTTCAATGAACAGGGAGAATGGTGTCGACGACGTGACTATAGAGATTATGTATTGTGGCATCTGTCATACGGATCTCCACTTTGCAAGGAACGATTGGGGCATTACCATGTACCCAGTTGTCCCCGGGTAAAAAGTCTTCAAAGCCTGGTTACTGGTCGTGCAGATGAAATATCCAGAGCTGTGTAAGTGTGTTTTTCTTGAAAATCTTAATGTTTTCGCCGTGTGACAGGCATGAAATTACTGGGATAATCACGAAGGTGGGGAGCAACGTTAACAAGTTCAGGCTGGGAGACAGAGTTGGAGTGGGGTGCTTGGCAGCCTCGTGTCTGGAGTGTGATTTCTGCAAGAGCTCACGCGAGAATTACTGTGACCAAATACAGCTGACCTACAATGGTATTTTCTGGGATGGCAGCATCACTTATGGTGGCTACTCTAAATTTATGGTTGCAGATCATAGGTATTGAACGGTCTTAATTATCAATTAATAATTCACTTCAATGTATTCCACTCTTACCTAACATAAACTTGTCATGTTCTTCAAGACTTTCATGTCAAAATATAAAATTGAAGTGGGAAAGTGCTGATTTGCAATATTATTTGTTTCGACCAGTCGTTTTCTTGTGCGTGAAACTGTTTTTATTTGGGCTCAACAGTTGTTTTCAGATGTTTAAGTTGTTTTTTTAGAAATATATTAAAATAATAATTTTTTAAAAAAATATTTTTAATATCATCATATAAAAATAATCTAAAAAAACAAAGTAAAAATAATAAAATTAATTTTAACCTCGAATTACCCTCTAATGCTGAAATCTAAATTAAACCCTCAATTAATTTTGAAAAAAGAGAGTACATTCTGAGTAGAATTTGTTAAAAAATATGAACGAAAGGATTCAATCGATAATTTCTTACCACTTTGAAGATTCAAATGAAACAGAAATTTGTTTGCGGACTCAGTCAACTTATTTGAGGCCTGTCCTTCATTTTTCTATACAAACATTTATGAGAGAACAGGGGAATCTCTTCCATCCATGTAGAAGGCACTTCGATGATTGAAAATACATTTTCTTAATTTCCTAAATTTCTACTCGAAGGTATGTGGTGCGGATACCGGAAAACCTGCCAATGGACGCAACAGCGCCCCTACTCTGTGCAGGAATCACCGTATTCAGCCCTTTCAAGGATAGCAACCTGGTCGACTCGCCGGGAAAAAAGGTAGGGGTGGTGGGTCTTGGAGGTCTTGGTCATCTGGCTGTCAAGTTTGGCAAGGCATTTGGTCACCATGTCACCGTGATCAGCACCTCTCCGTTCAAAGAAAAAGAGGCCAGAGAACGCTTGGGAGCTGATGATTTCATTGTCAGCACTAATGCCCGAGAACTTCAGGTTTGTTACCCTTCCACCAACCAAATTATTGTCCCTGTATAATTGTTTGTCCACTAGTCAATTATTTTAATATTATTTTTATTTTTTTAATCAGATTATATTTTTAAGGCTGTATAAATTATTTTTGTATACACTGAGTCAATTGTATTATATTGAATCAACCCTTGCAAGATTTAAATTCTTTTTCTACTAGAAACAAAAAAAACACTAACAATTTCTGAATATTTTTTCTTGTTCATTTTTTTTGGCTCGACTCTCTACATGGCGTCATCAATGATATAGTTATAGCTAAACCAGTCAATCGTGTTTGATAATTAGTAGTTTCAGCAATTATATCTTAAGTTCTTAACCCCTATATTGTAAAATTTACTTCCAATTTAGTCCTTTTAACAGTTTCCTTCATGTAATTTTTCAGTAAGTTTTGTTTTCTAAAAAAGTAAAAGGGCTCAAGAATAATAAATGAGCAAGGAGGTGTATTTTTTGGATGGCAGGCGGCGAGAAGAACTCTGGATTTTATCGTGGATACAGTGTCAGCCAAGCATTCTCTGGGGCCAATACTAGAATTGCTCACAGTAAACGGGACATTGGCAGTGGTATGCGCACCAGACAAGCCGATGGAACTGCCAGCCTTTCCTCTGATATTCGGTAAATTAACGTTTCGGAGCTTAGTCGATTCCTATGTAATCAACTATGGGACAGTAAAACAATTGGTGTTGTTCTCTTCTCTTGTTTGTGCAGGCAAGAGATCTGTAAGGGGCAGCATGACAGGATCAACGAGCGAGACACAAGAGATGCTGGATGTGTGTAGCAAGCACAACATAACTTGTGACATTGAGCTTGTGAAAACAGACAACATTAATGAAGCTTGGGACCGCCTCGCAAGAAACGATGTTAGGTATCGTTTTGTGATTGACATTGCTGGAAAGTCTTCAAATCTTTGAAGATTCGGACACAAGTGCTCCATTCCTTTTTCTCAATTTCGTGAGCATTTTTTTTTTTGTTGGTGTGTGTTTTTGTGTCTCGTGATGTGATAGACAAAAAAATTGTGATCAGTCTTATGTTTAAGTCAGTTGTGCATTTCTTGTAATAAGAGTATGTGACAGCCAGAGTTTTCGCACTAAAAAAAATGTGTTTTCATGTATCTCCTTGAATTAACAATTATTGCAGATTTGGGCTGGATCATTCTTCTTCCTTCATGAGAAATGGCGAGCTGTCGTTAAACTCCAGGCTTATGAATCATAATTAAGTGACCACACTTTCATTTTATGGCAATAGAACCTGATCAGGGAGGATACAGATTCTTATTGACAACTCCACAGTCCACACCCACGAACCAACTAAAAAACAAATTTCAAAGCTCAATTTCAAGAGATCTTTAATTTAATTACAATCCACTCTGAAAAAGATTCATTCACTAACCCATCTAGCGAGGATGTAATTGTTGATCATTAATATTGTGTGTTTTTCAAATAATTTTTAATTTATTTTTGTCATTAATGTTCGTCCTGTTCTTCAAACTTAAAAAAATCAACAATGCCTTCACCGATAACTCTTTTTTTTTTGTTTCATCTAAGAGTAAAATAGTTATTAAATTGTTCATTAACAAATTGAAATATCTAAAATATTCTTATCCAGTTAATGTTTGTTTGTCTGATTCTAAAGATAAAACCGTAGTTTTACTGTTAAAAAACTCGGAACAAACGCAACCCCCAAACAATTAATTAATGACAGCTGGTAAATTATATCTAGAGCTACAGTAAAATATCAACATGTTATATTAATTTTTTTATTTTTTTTATTTAATATATATATAGTTTGATCGTAGCAGATGCATTCCGCTTGACCTGCAGAAAAGCATACCAGCACATTGCATTTACATTTTACAGCGGTTGAAAACAGACCTTTTGGATAAATCTAGGAGAACCATGCTGGAATATTTGTCTCTTTCTCCTCGAGAAGCTCAGCATAAGCCTGATCAACACAACCAAGCTCAGGACCCTATTGGTTTGTAAATCAAAAGTGTTTTTTTCTTCTTATCGGCAGAGATCTAAGTTTTTCTTGTGCTGTTTATATTGATATCACAGAGAGATCTATGATGATGGGCTTTAAGCCCATACAAACCAGCATCTCTTCAAAATGCATTTCAAGCCGAAGCCCATAAAAGAGTGAATTCTTGACCGGATACATTTCAAATTAATGGATTTGTTAGATAGATGAAAACCAAGTCCTCTATCCACACTACGTTGCAGCAGGGTTTCCAGATGATTTCTAAAGCAAGAAAAAGAAAAGAAACTATTGCGTTATACATGTGTTTTTATGTATCATATCTTTTTTATTATTAATGTGAAACATATGTTATTTATGCTTTGTAAAATATATTTTTTTAAATTTAATATGATATTAAAACGGGAAGTTATTCTTACAAGCAAAAGCAACAAACGATAGATATAGATAAATGAATTGTTGTTTATTATATATATATATATATTATTTTTTTCTTCTCATTCATAGAAAATATCAATCATATTATCTGGCACTTCTCTTATCTTTTTCCCCATTTAATTTGCTTATGATTGCTGGGGGTACAGTGAGTAGTTGATCTCGATCAATAGTTGTCTGAGTCCGCACACCAAAGTTACAAACTCAGGAGTTATAATTTTATATAGGGAAGGAGATGCGCTCCGCTTCTTCATTTTTGAGCTCAAGTCTAAGAGCAACACCCAGTAAGTTTTATTAAATCTCTTTTAATGTATAGGATTGATGTGGGAATTCACTCGTAAAACCACGTACATAAACTCTTGTCTCGGTTGACGTATAAAATAGTTTGAAAATATCTATTATCATAAGAAAAAATTCTAACTATCATGCACGATGAATAATTAATGGAAGGCTCCCAAACTCTAGATAAATCCCAGTTCATAAGCCACCCTTGTTGGGAGAAATTGCATAGTTAGTTGGAAACAACAAGTATGTGGCCACCTGTTAATCATATCACATGTTAAAGCTAGCTCAAATCTTAATTCATTCCGGTTTCAAGATGCCTTGGAGTGGAAGCAAGAATGTCTTCAAGTTTAATGGAAGATGCTCGCTCCGAAAGCAATCGTATCGCGGGCTACTGTAGTCGGTCTCGGTGGGTGAATTCCTGCCGGGCTTTATAAATTTTGAGGGGTTAAGATACAAGTTTGCTAACGTCTTTTTGCCTACGAAACGTGAATAATAGGGAGAGAACAATCAGCTGCCTAAATTATTTTCGCACTGGTTCGGCAGATGAGTATGCGACTGCTCGATCATCAAGCTTATCCTATCTTCCTTTTGTTCCCTCCTTTTTTAACCCCTTATCGATGGATTGAATTTGAGTATGGTATGTGAAGTAATTGCTGAGAAAGTTTTTTTTTATACCCTTTTCATTTATTACATGGAGGGCTTATATAAATCCTGCAAATTGAAATTATTAACACAATTTAGGAAAATTAATCCCGTGAATCTCTCGGAGAATGCATGACAGGAACAATTAGGGAATGAAGAAGTTTCTTTTTTTCATTAATCTCATGAAAAGATGTTGAAAGAACCATCTCACCAAAAATTTAAGTTTATAGGTGAGGTCCCAAAATATGATTATAAGCTTTTTAGTCTTGAAACTTGTACAACCTCACATTATTTTATGTTTAATTTTTTCATCAAATAGAATAGGGGTGATGAAATTCAAACTTGTGACCGCTGAGTCAACAAGGCTCTGATACCATGTTAAGGAATTATCTTACTTAAAAACTTAAATTTATAGGTGAGGCCCCAGAATATAATTATAATACTTTAATACTAAATGCATGCAAGTTTTTATTCCAACTTATATGACATGATTAATAATAAAATCTATTGTGGAGTAAATGGCATTTAAAAAATGGAAATATTTGACGAGTTCTTTTGCATCTCGAGGGGCGAGAAATATATTTGTAAGTTTATTGTTATTTTAAATCAAAATGAAAAGTTATTAAACCTTATTTTTTATTCAAGATTGGGGTAATGAATTGTTGTGTTCAATCCAAAACTATATTTCTCTCAAGATATTTAAGAAAATTAAAATGATTTTATTTTATTATTATTAAAAAAACAAGTCTTAACTCGGTTGACCAAATAAAAAAATACAATTGCTGAATCAATTAAATTTTATCAAGCCAATTCTAATTTAATTTAAATTAAAATTTTACCTACCAGATTATCCTACCAAGTTAGTTGATAGAACAGGTCGGCAGAACTAGGATACAAATATCACCATAAACCCATATAAATGCTTTTATTTTTAGAAAAATGGAGACTGGGCTCATGTCCTTGGCTGGAATGGTTCAACAACATAGAAAAACAACAAGAGAAAATCGGTGGCCATTACTTAAAGATACATTAATTGTAGACGAAATTAAGCAGTACAGATTCAATCATCTTAGATATTTGATGATATACTTACAGGATCGGTGTTAGCATTCACGACATCAGATTTCTCCACACCACAGATGAACGGCCGATGTTTTTTATTCATTTTTCAAATCAATACCCTGGATGGTTGCTGGAAATTACGATTTTTAAGAAAAAGAAGGAAATTAAGTGAAAGGAAAATTCTATATTTTCTAGAAATATTTTTCCCTAAGAAGTTTCGAGACAAATAATTTAAGAAAAAGAGCATTATGATCTCGTAATAAAAAATAAAAAAAAACTAATCAAAGTGACCAAGTCATGTCATTCCTAGCAACCCCTTTTCTTAATCACACCATCATCCTGAAAATTCCAATTCCTCTCGGACAGAACACAACATCCATATTCAAAACAACGGTTGTTCTGAGAATTTGTACGCGGCGTGGCACTTCATCTTCCTGAAGATTTTTTTAATTATTTTAGTAAAAAGTTATGAATTTTATTGATGGACATCCAGTTATATTAAGATAATCCGACGATATTGATCTATATTGATTTTTATTTAAAAAAAAGGAATAATTGAGGCATATTTGTCTCGAGGTTCAGACGCTTTATCTGTTTTTGGTTTCGTTGCTTGTTGTTTTGTTTGATTAACCTTGTCTGTTAATTTAATGATTCATCAATTTAGACCGGACAGGAGTTAAGTCTTAGAATAAACTAATGAAAATAATATAAATGACCTGATGGAAACCTGTTTTTTTAAATAAATAAATAAAAATAAATTCTAACTATATCGTCTCATCTCACCTGGTCGTGCTACAAGGCAGTACACGTAAGGTAAACACAGCGTGTGAGGGATGTTATCGTGTGGCAAAAGCTAAATAACGAAACGAGGCGGTCCTCGTTACTTCCAGCTGGATTTTCTTTATCCCTCATTTCTCATTTTCTAAAACCAAATTGCTGCCTATATATATATAAACACACACCCCTAAATTCTTTAGTCGGAATCTCAATCTATTTTAAGAAACTATAAAAAAGAAAAGGAAAGAATTTCATCAACATGACAAATCTTTTGTGGGATAAGATAAGATCTATCTTTTCAAGGGCAGGTGTGTTCAACATCACCATGTTTTTCTCAAGCTTATTTCCATCCAAACCCCATGCATATTTTGAAAAAAATCTTTATTCCATGTTTTTGTTTATAGAAATCGTTGCTTCATAAGTTTTGTAGTTTAGATCCTGTTAATACTAGTATTATTATTATTATTATACATTTTGATTCATGTTTGTTGTTTTCTGGTTTCAGGTGGATCTCCAAAGGGGCGTAGTAACAGCTTAAGCAACGAGCTGAACGTTAATGAAGAGTACAAGGAAGCTTTCAGGACGAAGTCTTATGTAGAAATGTGGAGCAAGGTTCAAGACCAGCTAAGAAGAACGAGCATTGATGGAGTTGACAAAGTGATCTCAACATCTAGTTCATCTCTTCCTTTCTATCTTCATCTCTCTGACTATCTATTCGAACCACACCAGCAAGAGACCCTCCGAGAGATGATGGGAAGCTTAAAGTTTCATCATCTTTTGGTTGATTACTTCGAGGCCAGCTCAAAAGCATGCCATATTTGTGATTTGCTTCTGCAGTGCAACCAGCAAACACGAGGCAATTATAAGAGAATTAGAAGGGTGATCAAGTTAAGCAAAAGGGTGCAAGATTCTGCAGATTGTTCAGATGATAAGATTCGGGGCGCTATGTTTAGAGAGCTGGCTGCTTACGCTTCGCTTGAAAATCCGTTATCGATGTTCTTTAGCACTGTGAATTTCCATGATTTTCATGATGACAACGAGGTGTTTCTCAGTGGATTGACTTCAGAAAAGAGAAGGATTGTGAGGAAAGCGAAGTTCAGAAGGATTTTTGTAAGGGTTGGAGGAGGATGTCTTGTGATATCACACACTGCACTTCTAATTGCCTTGCTTGTAGCTGCAATTCATAGCATGGTTGGCATCGTGGCTGCACCGGGACTAATGGGTTGCTCGTTGTATGTATTCAGAAAGCAAATCAAGTTCGTTCGTCGAGGGTCTGGGACAGTCTTGCTCGATAAAAGACTTGGCGCACAGCTAGATCTGGCTGCCAAAGGAATTTACATATTAATCAATGATTTCAAAACCATGAGCAGGCTGACTAGGAGCTTATTTGACGAGGTCGAACATCAGAAAGCTCTTGCCGGTATGTGTGTTAGGAGTAACAAACCTGAACTTTTGAAAGAGGTCGTGAAAGAATTTCACATTCAGGACTCTTGCTACTTGGAGCGGCTAGAAGAGCTTGAGCGACACATCTACTTGTTTTTTCATACCATGAATAGATTCAGAAGGCTTGTTATGGAAGAGATAATGGTCGAATCCAACAGCAGTACAGCTGATGATCATCAGCGAGAAATCCTATGATGACGAGGACAATATTAGGACAGAGACGCTGGCAGCAGGCGATCTTTGGTGTTACAAATACAATACAGGATCCACATGGAAACTGCTTGGAGCGCAGGCTGGCTCACCTCGACTTTTGTTTTCAAATAACGTCAAAACAAGGCACGTCCAGTGCCAATTTTAACGCTGTATTCATTAAATTCAATCTCTATGGATAACCCATCTTCCAGCATGTTATACTGACGCCGGATGAGATCTACAATTAATCTTTATTCCCCTCTTACATATTACTGACTGCTAACATGTCCGTGCATATATTTTACTTTCTTTCGTTGTCAGAAACTATTTTGCAAATTTAGCACTGTCCGTTTCTCGCCAGATATGCTTGAAGTATATATTTTGATATAATAAATTAAGAGAAATCATCAGTAATTGTAAAAACATGTTCTATTGCCAAAAAAAAAGCTGTTTTCTTGGCATCCCAGGCATTACCCATTAGGTAGCATAAGCTCAGTCACGCATCATTCTGCTACTTGTGTAAGCTGGACCTCAATGTCCAGTATGACGAGGAATTTCAAGGTAAAATTCAACTCACCGATTCCTATCCGTATTAGCAAAAGAAGCACAGTCCACTTTACTGTTCCACTTTCTACTATTTGTGGAGGAACAAAATGGACTGATAATTAACAAGATACAGTATGGGGGGGGGTCGTCAAAGGAACTGATGCCCGGAGGAATTCCACATGAAGCTCGGTGATTCTTGTAATTCACCAAAGCCATAAGACTTACGTAAGCATCCCTGATAGCTCAGCTCCCTTCTCTCAGTTTCTTGTATTCTTCAAGGCCCAACAATGAAGCTTTGACCTTCAGCCAATCTGCTGGCTTTGGCATGATAATAGCAATGTACCCTTCCCTGTCTGCCTGCAATTGGGTCAGGAAAGCATTTGATAAATTTAGATGCTGGTACAATTATGTCTACCTAGGTATTTTCCTACATTTCGGCACGAAATATGTAAGACTACAATCAGCACCACACCATCATGTCGATTTTCCAGTACATTGGGCCTTACTTTAGCACAAGTTACTATTAAATAAAAAATTGCAAATCTTGAAAGAGCACACGATAGTATTCTGAAGAAAGTAAGAGAGAATATTTATTGATCACTAATTCAATAATGAGGTTCCTATCTAGAAAGACACTTGCATCTGAGATACGGTATGCATGGAAAAGTAAAACTTACCGAAGAGTTGAGCAATTCTGGGTGTTTGATTAGCCTGTCATTCACTTCCAACAGAGAGCCTTTAACACAACATCTGTCAAAAATCATCAGCAAAATTCAACTCCAATATTAAAATGAATTAGGAGGGGGGGGAAGGGAGTGTGGACCTGAGAAAAAAAGTAGTACCTGACAATATAAGAATCATTCTGGGTGCAAACTTTACACAGAGCAGTGTTAGTCTCAAAGTGCTGTGCATTCTGCAAAAAAAAAGCTCTCTGTTGTTAGTAAGACTTTGCCAAACAAGTATATAAGAAGATGAATCAACTCCTGATCCTAACCACATCGTTACAAAACAGAAATCCAACCAGTCTCCAGAAATCATTTCCCTCTGAAGCAGTCACATTACCTCTCAATGCACTCGGTTCAGATTTCCAGTTCTGCTACGTAAAACTAGCAGTTTGCACTTCCAATGATACGAAACCCATGTGCACAAAAAGAAACAGTGCTGCTAAAAGAAGCGGAAACTAACTGATTTTTTTGATTTGATCGTCTGATTGTTTCAGTGAATGACTCTATAACCAGATTAGATGGTGGACTTCCACCCTTCATCACTAAGCATCAAACGTCCAGAAAACCTCAACAAATAATAATAATAATATTCTTAATACTTGCAACCATGTTAGAAATTTAAATTCCATTATCCCACCAATTTAAAAGCCAGCAAGAGGCCTTTAAGAAACCAACCAAGCTCCCAGTAATGGGTTTTCAAAAGGTCTACTCTAACCAATGTCTTCATACAATTCGCTAAATTCTTAGGAAAGATGCTTAATTTTTATACAATAAAAGAGCTACAGCCATAAAACAACGGACCTTCTTTCGTTTTCCTGTGACCTTAATGCCACTACGATCAGATTTGCCAACATTGAAATCAACAGCCGTGATCCCTCCTTCATCCTTAAAAGCCACATGGGTCGGTGCCAAACCAATCACACACAACCTTTTTTCAATCCCGAAAACAAACCACAATTAATTCAACAATCAATCAAAACCCACAAATTTAAAACAAGAGTTAAAATACTACCCATTGGCATGCCTATAAACGTACTGGTCGTGTCCTGGCTTCACAAAATCTGATCCAAACCCCACAAATCAAGCAAAGCATTAGCTTTCTTAAGCATCGTTAATTAAACAATAAATAATAGAAGTGTGCAGTTGATCAACCTGGAGCGAAATAGGAGACGAAGTTGGTCTGAACTGAAGAGGGAGGAGTGGTAGGAAGATCACAAATGTCAGGTAAAAGCAGCTTATGCAACTTTTCCTCTTCATCACCTTCTACTTCTTCCTTTAGTTCTTGGTCTAGGTTTTGAGTTGGGTTGTTTCGTGCTGATGATTTCTCAAGATTGTTTGCTTCATTATTCATTGGAATCTCTAGAGAGGGAAGACAAGAGAGTCGGCTTAGGCAGCTCGTAGGCTACTCGAACAGTCCTTGTCTGTCTCCGATGACTGTTTCGGCTGTACAATCTATCTCCTCGGCAATTTTAGAAAGTTAACTAACCTGACCTCAGGAATGGTTCCGGCTTCCTGGTCTGCAAAATGGGCCTATTTTATGGCCGTAGGTTTCGAGTTACTGTTGATACGGGCCCACAATGAAGAGAGCCTTATGGACGGCCTGTTATTATTTTGAGATTAAATTTAAAATTTGGATTAAAAAACCTAATATATTAAAAAACAAATCCAAATTTTAAAAACAAAATAAATCCAATTTAATTCATATATTTTTTTAATTAAACAAGACTAAATATTTAACTCACAATAATTTGCTTGAAATGGTTTGATAATCTCAATAATTATCCAAGATAGAGCTATGAAATTAAATTATCATTTTTTTATAATAAATGTTATAGGGTTTGTGACTATTTATTATCTGTTAGTGAAGTGATGGGCATGTAGATTTTTCAAAATCTTTGTCGTATGCATGCATGGATAGAGGAAAGGGAAAACACGGGAGAGAAAAAAAGAACTCCTTTCATAAAAATATCGACCGCACAGGCAGGCAAGCTCGCAAACAACAGCTTTCGAATTATTTGATCCCTTAAAAAGAACGAAACCACGCGCAAATTGGAATAGAAATTACAAAACAAATTTTTGATGGATTGCAGTCTCACTCACACTCCCATGAATCCACATCATCTGACCACTTTACAGTCTAGCCTGATCTCCTGTCCGCCACTGATGCTACTCATCTTGATCATGGACTTGACAAAGGCTTTTTCAAACATCTCCTGGGAGCTAGCAAACTTAGAAACCAAATTCTTAGTTTTTCCGGTAGAGAGTAGAGCTTGATCTGAAGTGAAAAGACTCTTTCCCTGGAGTAGCAACTTGTAGTAAACATTGTCAAATGTGGTTGCTGAAGAATCCATTGTAGCACCTGCATTTTTTACCTTGTTGTGCGCAGGACAGACGCTCCTTAGACTGTTTCCAAAAGATGGATTCAGCGTTGGATCCACGTCGAGAGTCGCATTGAAGCTGTGGATTCTGTTCTGGAATGACGAGCAATGAGCGAACCCAAGAGTGTGACCTCCTATACGCACACATGTTTTCGATCAGCTGCACGATTTTGTAATGGATCAAATGTTTTCAAGATGGTCCCTCGAATATATTACCTGAGAGAGCCACTAGATCCTCCAAAGAAAGACCTCTTTGGGAGAAGCTCTGCTTTAATTGGGAGATGTTAAAGGTGGGAGGTGGTAATTGCCTGGTTTCACTTGCCTTCGAAATTCTTCCATCTTTTCTTCCTTTCGGCACATCCCAAGTGGGACCTCCAGACTATGACAGACATATATACACAAATAAGATGCAAGCAGGCGTATTATATGAGAAATCGATAATCTAATCCAAGGTTGAAGGTTTTGAGTTAATAGATTATTGAAATATCACAGCCGCCATTATCGTCACTGTCATTAAGTTTTTGTATTGTTGGAGGAGATAATTACCAAAGCTACTGCATCTCTTGCGGCTAGAGCCAAAATATCAGCACAAGAAACCACGCCAGGGCACAAAGCTTCTACCGCTTTCTTTGCATTATCAATAACATAAAATGCATGCAATGAAATGTTCGGAGGCCCATCTTTCTCAGCTTGGTTCGTACCCTTGGATGCCAGGAGCACAGAAGCATCACAGCCCTTCAAAATGCAACCATAAAAAAAAACGAAATCAAGTAATCAACCATTATTGTTTTCAAGAACTGAAGTACGTAGATGTAAATAATGCGTGTGTGAACTAGTAATTACTCTAATGAAGCAATCATGAAAATGCATCCGAAGTAGTGCAGCAGGAACAGTATTGTCATTCATCGTTGCCTTCTTGACAGCCTCAGTAACAGCAGACTCAAGCTTAGGGCAGGTCTGGTCGTAGTAGTTCAAGCTCAGGGCACTGACAGGGGAAGACATTTGGGAAATGACCAGAAGAGCGCATACAAGAACCGCCACTGCCTCCATTGTTTCAAAAACTTCGAGTCGAGCTCCTTAATTACTCCTCTGTTATCTATGAAACTCGACCGGAAGAGATAGGTATTTATAGTAGACACTGAAGAGACAAGACTTGCATCAGGGTTGGTAGCGAGGGATATGGTTGTTAGCATATTTGGTGATCGAGAACCAGCTGATTAGTGGAGTAGTTTTGAAGCTTGCATAAAAATAACACAACCCAAGTCACATTTTTGTTGTTTGTTTCATCTTTTAAAAAGAAAGTTGGTCCTCATCTGGAGGCTTGCATCTTGACTTTCATTATAAAAATTACCGGACAGCATCTCAAGGCATGTTACATTTGATCATCAATCAATAATATTCTTGCTGTTGAGGTAGTGTTGAAGCATCCTTAATTACGGAAAAACCACCCTGCTCACCAGCCTTAACCAGCTATTCCTCGGTTGATTTAACCGGGTTTGAGCCTATCGTTACTCTTCACGTGTGGCTAATTCTTATACTTGATTACTATCTCGAGATATGAAAGAGACGAAGATGGTGAAACAGAGAGGACATGTTTTTCTTATACATTTTTTTTTCAAACAACAAAAACCCATTTAAGAATTATTTTACAGAGAAATTTATTTTAAATCAATGTGCTTTTAAACCAACCATGTTTTTTCCCCGCCATTTCTGGACACTACCCAAATGCAAATTAAATTTACTAGCTCTGTCTGTTATCCAAAAAAAGAATGGCCTCATACCGGACGAACAATAGAAACCATGGGAGCATGTAGGTGCAGGCTAGATCACCTGCTTACAACTACATATCTTCAAGAAAGATTATAAATAATGTATACTGGAGTGGAAGAAGCTAACCCCACAAGAGATTTAAAAGAATATGATTGGAGGAAGAGGTTGATCAGCAATTAAAGGCGTCCTTCCATAATATAATTAAGCTTAGACGTCCACCTTTTCATGGAGGTTTCTATATATTCCATGAGTCGGGATCAACATCCAGATTATGTTTTTCGAATATATGTTTTATTAACGACCTTAGAGGTTGAAATCATCAATAGGTTCACTCACTCTCGAATGTACAGCAGGAAACGCAGGTTAGCTGGAGGAATTTAAAAATTAAACTTTTTAATTGCTGTTTTTAATTAATTTATTTTGATGTCTTTAAACCATAGCTGCAAAACACGATCTACCTCTTTATTTAGTGTTTACTTGAGTGTAATTGTAATTGATGTTGTTTTTAAAAATATTTATTTGTTCAAAAATACATCAAAATAATATTTTTATTTTTTTTAAAAAAATTATTTTTGATATCAGCATATGAAAATAATCTAAAAACACTGAAAAAATTAATTTAGAGTAAAAAAAACAAAAAAAACCCTATTATTTCAAAAAAAAAATTAAAAAGCAGTCACCTATGAACTTATTTGACTCTGGATAGGAGTTATCTGAATTGAGAAAAATAAAAGGAAAAATCTTTGTATGTGTAGTAATAAAAAATCTGAAATGATTTGTTGATCCAGCCGAATCAAACAAAACCTAACCTTTAATTTATCAAAAAATTGAGGGTAGTTGTTCTTATCACAAATCAATTCGTAGTCAGATTTTGTTTTAAACTAGAATCAGTGCAATTATTATATGTTCCAGCACGATAAGGATGAATAAGATTTTATCTTCAATATTCGAAGGGAGTTGCTACAAATATTATATGGTATCAGCTAGGTTTTGTTGATTCAGTCAAGGGTCGTGTATTTATAAATTGAGTGTCCCGACCCTTTGTTAGTGTGAAATATTATTAACTAAACAATTAAAAAGTATTTATATGCTCATCCTCTTATATTTTATTGTTCACATTTTTGTTTGTTTTTTAAAAAATATAAAGGGTGTCATAGATTGATGATGGTTTCAAAGTTTGCACAAAATATTTACTTTAGTACTCTAACTTTATAGCCTATAAATATTTGGTCCTTCGATATTTTTTCAATTAAATTTTAGTGTAAAAAATTATTTTTGTTATTTTTAGTTTCTAATTGAGAGAGAGAATGTTGGAATTAAACATGGATAGAGAAAATCAATACTATCATCGATTTCCAACACCAATATAGTCAATCTTGGTGTCAAAGGATTTCATTTGGTGAGCAGAGTTTTATTCATGTGTTTTTTAACCTTGAAATAACCTAAAAATAAAATCTAATCTCGGGAAGAATTTAATTTTAGGTTGATTTCGAGTTTTTGATTATTTTTTTAGTTTTTTAAGGCTATTTTAGTTAGTAAAGGTATCTAGGCTACTTTTTAGGTGTTTTGGATTAAAAAAAATAACATGTAATTTATATTTTCCGGCCATCTCAGCGACAAGAGTTTGAAAAATCCTAAACGACTTATCGTGTGAGACTTTTTTCAGTCATTCGTTCCAGACTATTTTTATATAAATTCAAGTTAAATCCAATATGGTCAACTCACAAGGTTTTTATTCACTTTTTTTTTATTTAAAGCAATGTCATTTGAATGTTTTTCTAAATTCTTTTTGTTAAATAACAATGTTTTATTTTTAAAAACAAAACAACAAGATATGCCTAATTTGAACCATTAACTTGAAGATTAGCATGGCTAGCCAAAGCCTTGGGCCGAGTCATCTATACTTAGTGAAGTTGGGATATAATGGGCCAATATTGACTCCGACTCTGAAGCTTGTGACAGGTTACGTGGATCTATTATTTGTGATTTTCTTATATTACCAAAACAATAAAAGGCGTCCACGATTCCCTGTAGCTGCTCTCACAGTTTACTGTGGACTGGAGCAGTGTAAGGGTTGTTTTGCCCTTAATCAGTCGGCGCCTGGTGTGTGTCATTGGAGGTGATTTTCGTCTCTTCCCTCTCTTTCAAAACACTCACACATTGCAGCCGAGTTTCTTATCTTTTTTTCGTCTGGACAACTGGGTTTCTTACCTCTTTTTCTTCCCTCTCTTTCAAGCCGCCCCATTCCATTACCAGACAAAATTCGGAGAAGTTCACCCGAAACTAGAGCTACAAACGCCTTATTTCGTTTCGTTTCCCGTTCTTCGTTTATCTTCGTTTGGTCTGCGTCCATTCCCATTGTTCGTTTTTGGTTAGAGACGACGTCGGTCTCTTTGTTCAGGCCTGGTGGGGCGCAACGAGAGGGGTGTTCATGGGCTGCTTTGAGGTCGTTTTGTTGCCTCGGTTCGACAATTCGGTTCGTGGATCGATTAGGTTTGTTTTCCCCCTCTGTTTTGTGTTGATTTGTACAGTGGGAGCAGGATATTTCATTTCGTTTAATTGAGTTCAAATTGCTTTTATTTTGATGTTTGTGTGTGTTGGATAGTGGGTAATTGCTTTAATTGGGCTGGGGTTCGATTTTCCCTTCAATTTAATGTTGATGCAGTCTCGGGTTAACTTTGGGTTGGATTTGATTTGGGTTATTTGCATGCGGGCTGGTTGGTTCATTTTTTGCTGTCGATTTGGTTTGATTCGCTCTGTTTTTTCTGTATTAGGGTGTGGTCAATTCTGTCTTGCTTTCTCTCGGGTGAACTTTGGGTTGGTTTTGATTTGGTTTAATAAATTCTGCTTTTGTTACTCTTGGTTTAGACTCTGTTTTTTCTATATTAAGGTGTGGCCGATTCTGCCTTGCTTTCTCTTGGGTGAACTTTGGGTTAGTTTTGATTTGGTTTAATAAATTCTACTTTTGTTACTCTCGGTTTAGAGGTAATGTGTGTGTTGGATAGTGGGTAATTGCTTTAATTGGGTTGGGGTTCGATTTTCCCTTCAATTTAATGTTGATTGTAGTCTCGGGTTAACTTTGTGTTGAATTTGATTTGGGTTATTTGCATGCGAGCTGGTTGGTTCATTTTTTGTTGTCGATTTGGTTTGATTCGCTCTGGTTTTTCTTTATTAGGGTGAATCAATTCTGCCTTGCTTTCTCTCGGATGCAAAACATGACAATATCAATTAGAAATGTTGAATTTTATTATTATACTTTACTTTGCCTTTCCCTCAAAGCTTTATAGTTTTAAGTTGTTTCTAGCTTTAGTTACTTTAGGCAGAGTGTGATTGGTCAACGCCGTCGTTTACAATAAAAACCTCTCTAATTCAATTCCAATTAGGTTTTGTATCTTACTCCTTCGACTCTTAAGAGCTCGAGCGTATGGTTTTACATTCGGTTAGAAATTGGGGATCAATGATTCTATAAGATTAGCATTTCACTTTCAATTTCAACTCTATTTAGTGTATCGATTCTCTATTAAGGATTTCTATTTGTATTCAGTATTGCGCTTAATGTTTTTACTCTTCTGAACTATTTATTCCTTCACCTTCATTGATATGTATGTCCGGTTGTTCTTCTATAAATCATTCATTGTTATCCTCTTATACTTATATTATCCTAAAGGGATATGTAACAAATGAGCATCTTTATTAAGTTCACGCAAAACAAATCCAAAGACATATAAATAAAAGATGCAAAAAATTTCCATGTAAATAAATTAAAACTGATTCCGTTATGGTTATTTAGATTAAGCATTTGTAGTGTACTTAATTTCTTCAATTAAAAAAAAATAATTTACTTCATTTCTACAAATAAACTTTGTTGCTCATGATTCTTCATTTGCTTTTTGTCACGTTAATCCTTTCGGTCACATTCTAGCCAAGATAGTGCTTCGGACTTGCTGTTTTAGTTCTATTTGTTTGTGTTTACCCATTCTATGTTTGTGTTTGTTGTTGTATGGGCCTATTTATTTCAGACTTTTTCCATGTTTTTTATACTTCTCTTTCTATCTTTGCCTTGCATTTTGCTTCTTTCAATAACCAACTGTTCTGTTTGATTGTGCTTATGTGTTTTTTGAATGGGGACCATTGAGTTTTCCTTCTCAGATTTATTTTTTGCTCCTTTTATTTTCGTTTCATTTCTATGCTTCTTTAGCCTCACTTTAGTTGCTTAGCTTTTGGGTTTGTATTGATTTTTGGATTCTAACTTCTCAGATTGTTAGCTACTGGTTGTCCATTGTTGTTGCAAGTGTTTAGGTTGGTTTTGCATCTCTTGTTGCTTTTAAGGTAAGTTTTTTTTTCCTATGCATGGTTTCTCGGTGGTTTGTAAGCTTATTTTTTGTATATGCTGTTATTAGTAAGTTTTTAGTAATGCTGGTGCTTTTTTTGAAATTGATGTTTCTTTTTCTTATAGTTGCATACTGATGGTTTTTTGGCTTCCACTATTGACATTGTTGCCTAGATTGTTTTTATTATTGTTAAAATTGTGTATTAGTTGTTTTGCTCGATCTTATGATGGAGTTTGGGAATGAATATAGTCATAAACATATTTTGGATTGAATTATGCAATTGATTGTATCAAAAATGGATGTGATTATGGATGAAATGTGACTCAAATTGTCTGCAGGTTGTGTTATGGATAACTTGGGATCTCCCGATATAGGGGAGACTCTGCCGAAATTTCAATTTCATTAGAAATTTCGGCGATAGGAAAAAAAATTCTCAAACTTCATCTATCCTTTTTTTAGGGCGAAATATTAAACAAATAGGAGAACAAAATTTAGGGTTGTTACTTATGATGCTTCATTTTCTGCTATTCATTGTTTTCGTCTAAATATTTATGTTAGATCTACTTAAGTTGTTTTATCGTTCGTCCCATTCGCTTTCTCCAATTACATATATGTATGTATGCTTTATATTGCTATTTATTTGTTGTGTTAGTATGGAACAAATAAACATTGTTGCATTCAATTAATCTTGAATATTGTTGCTACTGTTTTTACTGTTGATGTTTGTTGTCCTTTTAGTTACTTTCTCATGATTTTTTTTCTTCTGCTACTACTGTGATTGCCTTGATTTTTTCTATTATTGTTGAAGTTAATATTGTTAAAGCTGTTCAAATTTTCATTTGAAACTATACATTCCGGTGTCCCCTTACTATAATTTGGCATAATAATTTTCCATTAATACAATTTACCCTTCAAATATTGCATTCTCTTCCTTTTTTCTGTTTTTTTATGTCTACAATGATTTTTACAGCATATAGTGTTAGTTTTTTATGGTTTCTTTACTGATTTGCTGCATTTGTTCTTCCATAATATTTCCTAGAATTTTCTATTAGATGACTTAATTTGTTCATTAGTTCATTTATCACCTTGCGATTTTTATTTTTCTCAGGAAGATTAACAACAAAATGAGATGTCTCATTTCAAAGAAGGAATTCCACTTCGTTCTGCACCTCAACATCCCTCTATTTTGCACTGATGTATAAATTGTATAATTAGTACTCTTTTGTTATCTTTTATGACACTACGTATATTCCAAAATATATAACTTATGTTTACGAAATAAACTCTTTTATGTTGTAGTTCTAAACTTTTTATACAGACTATATTATAAGTTTATCGTTATTAATTTAATTATATGATATTATATATACAACAATGCCCATGGCAGTACGTGAGTATATAACTAGTATATAATATTAGATGAGACCTAACTTTCAAGAGAAAGTTTGTCATGGTGTTAGCGGTTGAGAACTAAGGAGGGTAAGGACTCAAAGACCCAATAAGTAGTAGGAGTTAGTTGGGCCTCCAAACACTCTGCAGTCCACATCTGTATTATGACTTCCAGCCTGCCTATAACCCTGTGTTTATTAGGATACAAGTTTTTGAGTTAGTCCCCAGACTATAACTATTTTATCAACAATCTCCAACATAGATTATTTATTTGTCAATTGGGTCACTAATGTATTCTTTAATTCTCCATAATGTAGATCGGGGACTCAATTGAGAAAACGTTGCGGGTTGGGGACTAATCTGAGGTTATCTTTTATATTTTTTTCACAAATGATATGATGTTAATTTTGTTGGCAAACACTAAAATACAATGAGAAATATAACCTTTGAACATATATCCTGTGGCTTCTGGTTTGTGAAACATTCCTGCAAGGCTATTCCATGTCGAGCAAAAGCGAGAAACAGTCATCAAATCTATTGGTAGATCGATGCTTCTATCTCATAGAATCATGTTACAAGCATATGAATGAATTGGAAAAGGAAAAAAAAACTTTTAATTTACAAGCTTAAGATAACAAAAATAAAGATATTATTTATATGATGAAGCTGCAAATTGATTGCGCTTCTTATTAAGCTGCAACTGTATACTAAATACAAAAATTTTAACGACCCTGCAAATCCCTGATCACCAAATGTTCGGTGTCAAGCTTGATTTTCTTCCTTGGATTGGAAAGCACAGCAGCTCAGGAGCAGCTAGGCTTGAACTCATGGGTTCTCCTCCTCGCCCTCCCTCTTCAAGGCGTGATCCAGAGCCGGAACAATACTGTCCCGGCCAACATCAAGAAACAGAAAAAAATGCGGCGGGCTGCTCTAGTAAAACGACAAGCTCGCCTCAGCCAATTTAGAGGCTGAACTCTAAAGCTGCTGATGATTAGTTTAGAACTGTGCCGAGCTTGTGAAAGTCTGGCCAAACCCCCAATTTGCAGGAGCAATGCCTGTGAAGAATCGAGTTTGTCCATCGGTAGTTGTGATCTTAAAGGACAAAGATTGGCCATTGAGATAAGCATTAGATTGCCAATTAGCCCCCCAGTTTCTTGACATTGCCAGCCAGCCTGTTTTTGAGCCTTTAATTGACACAGATTGAATGGATCCAGCTCCAGCCACATTGGTAATCAAGACGAGCTCAAAGTAGTTTCTTCCATTGATAGTGAATCTGACTCCACCATGCTTCTTGCAAGGAACCCTGCAGCATTAAACCCCATAGAATGTTATAAAAAAAGATAATCGAAAAACATATGAGAAAGTACAGTCGGTGGGTCTGATTAGTACTATACATACCTTTGGAACAGAACAGGCACGATCCCTCCTCTATAAATACCAATCTTTTCCCAAGCAGGCTGGGCCATATCGAAATGCTGGAGGGGAGGGTTGCACCAGCCTCCATTGTTGTTCGGGAGAGCAAAATTTGGGGGGCAGAAATTTGTTGCTGTAATAGTCACGGACTTTCCTTTAATACACCATCTGGAATCTGTTTGAAAATCACACATGATTCTGTAACATTCTCCGCATGAAGCTCCATTGTTGAATAAAGCAGTGCTTAAAGCAGCCGTCCTAGTCCCATAACCAGTAGAATACAGGTTTCCATATCCACAAGCCCCTCCTGCAGAAATGAATTTCTATTAGTTGCTGTGAACCCTAAAATCATGAAGACAAATAAAAAGATAATACGACGTTCAGTTACATTACATACCCATAGTTCCTGAGGCGTCGCTACCTCCATAAAATGTAGCGTGACCTTTCATCCATCCTGATGGGGCAAACGCATCAGCACCGATAGCAAAATAGTAGCAGAATTGCAGCAAGATTGCAAATGCAAGAAGCATTTTCCCCATTTCTTGACAAGATAAATGCTTCTGAGAAAATGATAAGAGAATGGAGAGTGAGGATAGCTGGTGGCTAGTGTATTTACATTTGCAAAGACAAGAACCGCTTCAATAAATAAGGTACCAGAGGCATGGTTCCTTGACGCAGACATCACATGTGACTTCTGAAAAACTTGCAAGATTTATTGCATTTGAAGTATCTCTGGAAGACTGCAGAATTCTGAACCTCATTCAATTATTCCCACGTTCTCATACTCTCTCATCGCTTGTCCACATGCACTCACCAACATAAGAGCCGTGAAAAAATCAAAACCCACAAGACAAATTGTTTCTTTTAATCGGAAAGTTGTTGGTATTTGACAGCATTATTGGTTTTAGATCATATCACACTGCCTCACATGATAATATGATGCGATGGCATTAATCATGCATGTCTCTTGTGCACATGACTCGTATTTTTATTTTATTTTTACGTTGGACGGTGTATATCTTTATCCTGTTTAGATCTCTTCATACAAGGTTTAGGCTCAAGTAAATCATCTTGGTTTTTACTGTTTATCAAAATTAAAGCACCCAGCTCCATGGAGGGAGGGAGGTGGTGACTATACTGCTATTTTAATCGCCCAAGTTTAACTTTGATCAGAAGGGCCTGATTGTTCTGTGAAATGATTTTGGAAAAAACACTTCAACAAATTGATCTTGGAAAAATTATTAGCACTGCTATATATAATATACTCCACCCTGTTCCATCTGCCACTCCACTGACCTTGCCCATGTGATGATTGTACAGTCAAAGCAAAGCCAAGATTAAATTTGACTGTTTAATCGATGATTTCGATCGGCAATGAGTGATTGTGGGATTAAGAAAACGTATGAAGGAAAATAATTGGGATTCGGTAATCATACAAGTAGCAACTACAT
The DNA here is from genome assembly GCA_032356905.1 of Salix exigua. NCBI lineage: Eukaryota > Viridiplantae > Streptophyta > Magnoliopsida > Malpighiales > Salicaceae > Salix > Salix exigua. The sequence goes on along the minus strand of CM063589.1, from coordinate 1,254,273 downwards.
GAAGTTGAATCAATCAACAAGCACATTTCCATGTTGATATGATTATAAAAAGTCAACAAACAGAACATGGACTCATGAGTACATTAGGAGTTTCCTTCTTGTGGGGCAAAAATGATAGGAATCATATCGTCCACATGAGATTAGCTGATCAGACGGGAGAGAATCCTGTTTCTTCGAATAAAAGTATTGATTTACAAGTATATTTCTAATTTTATTGTGTTTTTTAAAAAAAACTTTTTTAAATAATTATTCTTTGTTTTAAATTAAAAGTTTTTGATGTTTTTATATTATTTTGATATAATTCTGAATAAAAAATACTGGATCACTCATTATTCATTGTACCTAGCCCCTTGATATGATGAAATACTTGGAAACAAAGACATTACTAAAATACCTTGGTCTTTTTGGACTTATCTACAATGCCTAGTTCTTTAATGTGGAGTCAAACGACATGTCACGCCTAGTTATAAACTAGCTCTCTTGTTGAGCAACACTTCAGAGCTTTGCCGAGGTTTTATTGACATGTATATTGGTATTAAATCTTGTTTCTAACTTGGAACATGAGTCATTAAAACTTTTCATGAAGTTCCAAGTTCTTATACCAAGCACGCGTAGATCCTTTAAAAGTTGTAGGAAGTATTTTGTATATTGAGTCATGAACTTGGATGATCAATTTCAAAATCTACTACATATATTTTGTATATGCTCCATTAGGGTGGTCAATTTACTATAGTTATTCAAACTTATTTTCATAGAAATATAGTTTTTAGGAAATATATGTTTGGACAAAGAAGAGACTCTTTATTAATAGAGGTTATACACATACCCCTGAATACTCTCATTGATAAATTATCTCCTTTGTTAGCTGGGCTCTTGAAAGCTGGGAGAGTTTGACGTGAATCAACAATTACAATGATTGATATCTATCATATAGCAACTAGAAGGGGTATATTTGAAGTATTTGCTATATGTATTGGTGTGGTGATAGCATGGGTGATCCCTTGAAAAAACTCAATGAATGTCATTCTAGTTAGTCTTCTCAGGTAGTGTAATTGTCTACAAGCTCCTGGTGCAATCAGTGGTCATGATGCTAAGGTATTGTATGTTATTGAGAGTGTTAGGACTTGTTGGCATGACAAAGTCTGAGTTTTGCCTCAAGTTATCAACATGGTCTGGGTAAGGAATTGGACCTAACTAGTGAGTTGTTGAAGTTTTTGTTTGTTAATAGTGTTTGAGGTAATAAGTAGATATGTCACTTGTTTTAGCCTAGTTGGGCTTTGGTAATGTGCCATAAAATGACTTGAAAATGTCAAAAACAAGTGTTAAGAAAAAACCTATGACTTTTTGATCATATCCTTATAGATAATGACAATAATATAATCCTAAGAATCTAAACAACCTAGAAAAGAAAAGAAAAAAGCTTTAAGATTTGATACTTAGTTAATCAATTGGTTTTACCAATCTCGTTTATTCTTTCCAACCAAGGTGATTGATAGCTTATTCTTAGAGCTTAGTAGGCCAATATGATTTGTTGTTAGTACCTTCAAAAATCTTCATTGAGGGAGGTAAGAACTTTTTGATGCTTAGATAAATATCTTTTAAAGAGAGAAATAAAATAATATTTAAGAAAATGTTTTGTGGATATATATGCATAAAAAACAAAGATTATGAACACTTGTTTTAAAGGTCTCATGGTATATTTATAGTCTAAAGTTCTTGTCATTCTATAAAAAAAAATAGTTGAAAAGTTCTTTACTTTCAACAACTTTAATGAAAAACAAATATCTTTTATATCTTATTAATAAAATAGTTGGTATAATAGATCTCTTAAGAGAAATTGTATACACCTATTAGTACAAGGAAATCATTATATTAACATGAACAATTATTTTTAATGAAGAGATATGATGATTTATCATGCCTTTAATTTTTATTATGTCAATGATGATTGTTGAGGATTAGATATGAAACCTTTGAATGTGGCAAATTCAAGATCTTTGTATCTTTCATATCTGTCATACCATGTTTTTCTGAATTTGATGACCACCATATTCAAGTTTCTTGGATTCGATGTGTTCATCAAATTCATGTTTGCTTGTACTTGATTATGAGTTATAATTACATTAAAACTTTTCATGTTACTCAAACTTATATATTTAAAAAGAAAATAAAGGTTCTAACAAAAAAAAAAACCCAACTCATTACCGATAAAAATGTCGGTTCATCGATAACGTTATCAAGAAAAACTCTCTTACCCACGAGTCTCAGCAATATCATCTACGGCCTCATAGATAAACGAGTAATAGAAGTACAGCCTCTGTGCACAGTTTCAAGCTCTGCACTGTTTAGGCCCACCAGTCCAGCAATCCAAAGAACAAACTTTAGCCTGGGAAGAACGGATCGAACAGCACATTTACCATAATAAAAGAAAGCTAATCCCCGGAAAATACATCACCCGAATCTGATATAATTATAACCTCACTGTCTCTGTCCTGATCAATATCAGCACGAGAAAGGAACAGTAAAACTCGATCTCTCGCGAAAATTCTATCTTGCATGAAGATTTTGCAGAATCATGGTCCTCATCTTCCTACAAACAATACTAACAATAATTTATTTAATAACCAAGAGAGAGAGAGAGAGATCATCCATACATTCATATCAATTTAAAGGGGGGGAAACTGCACAATCACGTATCATTTCTCCTTATTTATCAACATTTAGAATCCTTGGCAGCCAAACATAACGTTATTAATAATTACATTTTCTTTTGACTAAATTTGAAGGTCTACCTGAACAGTAAGAAAGGCAGACATTGCAGAATCGGCTTCCTATTCCTCCTACAAGCAAGAGGGAAAGAAATCAATTACATCAATCTACAGGGGAGAAAAATTGCGTAATCACATATCATTTCTCCTAATTTACTAACTTCATAGGTATCAATGGCAACACTTAGAATCCCTAGCAGCCAAACATAACGTAATTAAATCATTAAAAATATAATCATATATTCAGTTACCGAATCTTGAAAGTTCAACTCAATAATTAGAAATGAAGATAGTCGAGCATTCAGCTCAGAGTTCTTCGAAAGAACAAGATTCAGAAGATATTGAATTAAAGTATCTTCTGTCAGGTTCTTCCTCAAGCGATTCGTGAGTCGAACAGCACGAGCTGTTCGGAGAACATCCGAGCTAAATTCAATATGAGATACTATTTTTATCAAGCATACAAAAAAAAAAGAATTGGAAAAGGAAAACACAAATCAGATCGATCATAGCTTAAAAAAAACGTAAAATTGAACAAAATAAATAAAAATCTATGTGAATATGAGATATACGAACTTTCATAAGTGAAAATGAAAGTTGGCGTGTAAGATGAAGCGGTGGAGTTGTTGTTTGTCTCTGAATCTTGAGACATAAATGCTGCTGAAATCTGTATGATAAATGGAAAATTTGAGAGGAAATGGTGGATTTAGGGTTCTATTTTGGTAAGGGAAATGTAGTGAGTCAGTGCCTGCAAATCATAGCTAGTGGTGGAGCTGGAGATAGGTAGCTCTAGAACGGTTAGAGTTCGTTTTGGTGCTTTGGCATCAGTTTCACGCTTCTTTTCATCCAAGTTACTCACGCTCTGTTCGTTTTTTTTAGTTTTAGCTCTGTTTTTCTGTTATCTTGGTGGGCCCGTTAGTAAATTTATTCTGGCACAACAATAAATTATAGTGAAAATATAATATAATATAATACAATAAATGAGATAAATTAATGGAAATAATTAGAGTAATTTCATGCCAGCTATTAAGATATTAAACTTTTAGAAATAATTACAAATAAAAAAATCTGATATCTACAATTCTTGCTTGATAAAATGGCCAGGCATCATCTAGAGTTATTAGATTCACATCGAGGTCGGTCCGACCCCAGATTGGGGTCCACCTGCAAGTCAACAAGTCAACGTAGGCTATAATTTGAAAACCCTCATTTCAGGGGGGGCGTTTTGGGTGATTCAAAGTAAAACCTGGTTTAGGTCAAGCTCCGGGTGGGCAGATCCCTAAAATTGACCCGTTAAGGTGGCTAGATTTTATAAATATGATAAGAAAGTAGACTGAGCAACTGTTGAAACAGCTACAGAAACATCAAGCTAGATTTTAATCCACGAATTAGAAACAGGAATCGGTCCACAACGCCACCGGCCATGAAAGTGAAAGTAGTCTCGGTAAAACACGGTGGTCATCGACGGTCTGTCCGAGATAACACATCCCCAGGTACATAGATTATCTAAAATGGGGATTGGAGCATTCGATCAAACCAGGTATTCACCATGGAAATACAGAGTACTATCCATGTGATACTGAAACAAGCATGTTTGTTTAGGAATAGGAAGTGTAGAAAGAGGAGAATGAAGGCCAGAAACATGAGGCATCGGAGTCTTTTTCTAAAAATACGTCTCGTCCTCGTCCATGTATTCTCTTGCTAGTTCTTCACAAAGTACTTGGCTTTCTATCCAGTACTCATCGGAGTCTCTCTCTTCTGGTGTCCTTGGCGGGAAACGCAGGGTATTGACTGCCTCGTTGTGCAAGTTAAGACAGGAAGCAATCCTAGAGCTGAAGACAGCGAGTGGCTTGGCTGTAGAGTAGATGTCTCCAGTGTCCTTTGATACCAGCCACCCATTTGCATGATCTAAAATAGCGTGGATTGCACCGTCACGGATGGCCTTCGCCGCGATGCTTTCGACATCTTCAACAGGGTTTGCAGAGTCCAGCTTCAATTTTTCAGCCTTTTTCTAGGTAGATTTCTATTTTTTGAGTGGATGGATGGGTTCTTTTGTTCAGGCTATGTAACGGTTAGAGTGGCGATGCATAAACATGGATCAGTTTTTTTATATTTTTCATATGGTTTTCATTGTCCAATTATTATTGTTCTTGTTGTTATTAATATTATTAAATGATAATATTAAACATGTTATGATATCAAAATTATGTTGGATTTAAAATATATTAGTGTTCCATACATACATACATACATACAAATATGTATGTACGTATAAAAAAATAAAAAATAAACTAATCTATTTAGGTTGATTCTGATTAGAGATAGAGATTAAATTATTTAATGAATTCTCGAAATTCGATATCAAAGCCAAAATGACAATCCAAATCTGAAGCAGTGACTAGAAGTTTTTTTTTTCTTTTTTGGTAAAAATGGGGGCAATACGCCCACAAGCAGTGAAACTAGAAGTTTGATACGTTGACTGAACATGAATACAAGCAGCCGAACTTTCTGGAGCGGGATACAGACTAGAACGGGAGGGTCCCCCCGCCGAATGTTGGGGATGAACCATGCTACAAAGAGTACTCTGTTAGGGAGTCTCTTGCCAACATTTAAAAGTCTTACCAGCCCCACGCCGAGGCTTCTGCTAAAGAATAAACCACCATCAAAAGAGTGCGATGGGAACATTCAACTCCGTTGGTGAGGACAAAGTCTCCACGAAGATAACTATTTAAAGCATGCATCAATTCATAGTAATGGGAAAACAAGATAGAGATGGAAAAATAAAAGAATGCACTGCTAGGTAGAGATTAAAAAGGTTACAAAAGTTCAAGCACGACAACAACAACAGCCACAATATAAAAAAAAAAAAAAAAAAAAAGTAGCCCCACAGGCAATGGTTCAAACTAAAAGGATTAGTCTATAGAATGTCCTAAAGTTAACACTACTGCTGCTTCAATACAATACAAAAAAACTAATGGAAAGGAGGAATAGAAAGATACTAAACATAATATCAGAGAAGGCACTACACATCAGTGTCTGCTCTCAGACTTCTAAGGAAGCCAAAAGGAGCATCTTATGCAGCTGCAGGGATAGGCCCATTAGATCTATATCCACGGCCCCTTCCGCGATTTCCCCTCCCACGGCCACGGCCTACAATCAATATGCAATAAATTAATGCATCACAACTGACACAAAGCATTTTGTAATGGTGTTCTTATGTGTCATGTTTTATATAAGCCATGTGATGTTCATTCAATCCAAAGCTTTCATTGTGATCATGTTTCAAGAAAGTTGCGATATTTTTCAAGGAAACTTTCTGCTTCGAGTACAATTGGAAGGCTGCCCCAGTAATCAGTAAAAGGTTAAGTATGGACAAATGATGAAGATTCACCAAGAGGGGATCCTGGCAAAACACCTAAAAAATCAACCTACGGTTTTTTTTAATATAATATGAACTCAAGGATGGCCATAAAGATCATGAATGCAAAATAAAAATGGAGGAAAAATTACCGCGGCCATGTGGAGGCGCTTCATAATTATAACCATCACGGCCTTGTGGAGGTCCTTCATGATTATAACCACCGCGGCCTTGTGGAGGTCCTTCATGATTATAACCACCGCGGCCTTGTGGAGATCCTTCATGATTATAACCACCTCGGCCTTGTGGAGGTCCTTCCTGATTATAACCACCGCGGCCTTGTGGAGGTCCTTCCTGATTATAACCACCGCGGCCTTGTGGAGGTCCTTCGTGATAATAACCATCACGACCTTGTGGAGGTGCATCATGATTATAACCGCCATCTTGCTGGGTATCAGAATGAGGTCCATTAAACCCTCCCCTTCCACGGCCACGGAAACCACGTCCTCTGCCTCGACCCCTCCCCCTAGGATAGCCTCGGTTGCGATCCCAACCCCCATCCATATGCTCAGCAGACACAAACCCATTCCCTGCAAAATCATGCCATGCAGTCTTGCAACTCAACAACCACAATATAAGAGCCTGGTATCTCACCAGCTCCGGTGTCAAAACTAAGAAAATTCTTGAAAATATTAAAAAAATCACATTAACATCCTAACATAGCTGAACCATCACCCATACAAGTATAAATAAAACACGGCAAATAAAGCAAGCGAACAAACATCTAGCACACTCAATCACTCAGACAATTTTCTGGCAATAAACATATATGAACAGATATCTCAAATGAAAAAATGAGGATTGTGAAGCATGCAGTCAAAACCCATCAAGACATACCTCTACCCCTTGCCCTTCCTCTGCCACCACGTCCCCTACCACGGCCACGTGGTGAACCGTCTGCAACACCAAAAAAGGGGACTGAGCAGATGCAAATAACATCTATCTAAAAAAGTATACAGAAGATAAGTACTTACCTCCTTCATATTCAAACTCTGTGAATGCCTTCACCTGCTCAGCAGGTAGTGGAGGCTGGTACCTGAAGGGCATTGCGATTCATAAGTGATTACACGTTATTTTATTTACAAATATGGGTTCATATGGTTACAAGTACTACAGGCACGCACAAACTCACCCAGCAGATGATGTATTCAGCTCCATCTTGGAAAGGGTAATTGTAATCATTGAAACATGCCTTGTGGTTTCCAATCTGCAATAACAAAAACAAATCTTCATCACCACAGCTACAGTAACAAAAGCCGCATAAAGTGTACAAATTTGTAAAAAGAAAAATCAGCTATTCTGAATTCCCTTCATACTGTACTTACGGAAGGAGGCCTTCCTCAAGCGGTTCCCAAGTATCTGTTATGTCCGTGGATCCAATTGATGTGATTTGATGGAGACCAACAATTCTTCTCTGCGTTACAACAAGAAAAAATAGAATTACTACACACAATCAAATACAAATTGCTCAAGTCACGAAATAACCAGTTATTCGGCAAGCACCTTGATTAACTCCACTATAGTCACTGTTTTGTTGATGGCTCTCCCCATCGCCTTGAACACAATTTCATTCGAGCCTTTTTCCTACAAATAAACACAAAAATTAACAAAAAAAACAAGAAGGTAAACGACGAGCTCGTCATCGGTAAGAAAACAATTAATCCACCTAACTTGAACACTAGATGCCCGCGGACAAACAAAGGTAGCACATATTATTGGACCAACAGAATCATCAAGCTCCGGAACTTATACGAATTCAATTTTTTAGCCTTAAATTAATTGAAAACACAAAAACATACTGTCCAGATCCTGCTTTCGTAAAATATAAACCCGAAAAAATAAAAATAGTGATAGATAAGAGAAGTACTTGAAGCAGAGTCATGGCATAAGAGATATAGCTACGCATCCTTCCTTGACTAGTAATTCGAATCTCATTCTCATCAATTGTTTTATCCGCTCTAGGCTTCTCCACTCTCTGGTACCGATCCATCCTTCTACACCGCCGCCGAAACAAAAAGAGAAAAAATCAATTTAGATGATTTTTGTAGGGAAAAATCGGAGCTAGGGTTTGTTAAGTTGGATCTGAGACTTACCTTGTAAGAGAAAAATAGAGACAAGCTTGCTCGGCCAAGAAAGAGCCCTCTTCTACGGCTTCGTTTCTTCTTTTACGCCCTAAACCGCTTGCTGAGGCTTATCGTGCTTTATATACACCACTCTTTTCTTCTCCGGTTCAAACCGGTGTTTGTACTCGGGTAGGAATTAGGGTTTATCGTTGATTACTTGATTTTGTTGAGTGCCACGTTTTAAATGTTGTCAATTCAGCTCCTCACGTATTGCTTTATCGTCAAACAAGTACTTATCTTTTGATTTGTGGCTTTAACTCCATAAATATAAATCCAATGTTGATGAAAATTACAAGATTATTTACCTTAAAATGTGCTAAATGCTTCTACGCAAGATTTGATTGGCATGAGTGTGATATTCTTTGTATTCTTTCGTATAGTTTGTTTTGTATTTGAAATTGCATTTATATACAGTTTAAAAATATTATTTTTTTTCATTTTTTATAGTAATTGTTATATGCTATTGTCATAAATAAAAAATTAAAAAAATATTTTAATATATTTATAGCTATAAATACCATGCAACACAGTATCATATTATCGTTACACCTTGATTTTGAAGTGTCAAACATTGATTAAAAAAGATAGATGTATTTTTACATTTAATACTTTCCTCTTTTGTCAATTTAGTATTAAGATTGTCTTATACAGTGTATTTGTTTATATATATATGAGAGGACAGTTAACAAGATCATGTAAGTTGAATAAAATTTTTGACTATCACAAATAAATAAATAAATGATGTCAGGGTAAGATTAATACAGACAATAAATAAAAGACTGTTCATGACATTAAAGTATAAAATATATATGTCATGAGTCGTTTAAGTAATATTTGATTGTTTTTTTCAAATCCCACTACACCTTGTCTGTAAAATAATATTATTTTCAATACCAACATGATAAAACTATTGAGAAATATAAAAAAAAAATATTAATTTATATATATATAAACAATTTAAAAATACTTTGGAAGCGAAATTATCCAATAACAAACTTGAAAGGTCAGACCTGATTGCCTTGCAAGCGAGTATAGGATACCATTACTCACCTTCGCCGGTCAATGAAAAAAGAGCGATCTTCTGTTTCGACTAGAAATTGGTTCCTGGGCTGGTTTTCTTCAAGAATAGACTGTTTCTTGCAATCGGGACGGCCTTTGAATTTTGTTCTTACTTTTACTCTACAGAGCTACTGTGATTGCATTCTAGACGAAATTTCATGAAAGATTTTTAAAAAACATGACTTTAAGTTATTTTTTTTTAAATAGAAAATATTATAATATATTTTTAATAAAAAATAATTGTTATTAGACTATCAAACATCTTCTTTCTGTTGTATTGTTCTAGGGCACTTCATCTAGCCCTAGATCTATGCTCAGCACTGTATGTGGTCGTATAGGCCCATCCCAAATCGGAATTTCATATATGCAGGGAGACAAGGCCAGGCTGAGTAATAAAGGCCTGTGACTCAAGTTTGATGTCAAATCCCGTCGGCCGAATTTTAAAGAGAGCAACGATGGCCATAACCAGCGGATCATTCAGCTCCTAACGATGACAAGAATTTGGTCCAAATTTAATGAATTTCCTAACCGAACTGCACCAATTGGTCAATTAGTTTGATTGTTTCAATTTTTTTAATTACTAATGATTTTTTTTTCTTTTCAGAAGTAATTTGGTGTACATATGTATAATACACTCTTATTTTATAATTGTTTAATAGAAAATCCTGCAAGAGATAGGTACAATAATTGCAAGTTTGCAGTCGAGAAAAAACAACAGCTCTTATTATTTAAACTTTGTTTCCCCCATTAAATATTGTTTATCACGTCATTGTTTATTATAAAAAACACTAAACCCTGTGGGGGAATTTAATGTAGTTCCCCAAAGCACTGTGGATTTCCACGGTGCTTTCCATCTTTTTTTTATTTTATTTTTATTTTATTTTATTTTTTTCTGATTCTTTTTTTTTCTTGCTTTTTTTATTTCTTTTTCTTTTTTTATTTTTATTTTCTGATTCTTTTTTTTTGTTTCTTGCTTTTTTTTATTTCTTTTTTTTATTTTTTTCATGAAATATTTTTTAAGATTAATTTTTTTTTCTACTTATATATAATTTTATTTGTTTTTTTATAATCAGGGTATTTGGGCTAATTTAAACACATCACAGTTAATTCTCGGATTTTTTTTTCTGATTCTTTTTTTTTTTGCTTCTTGCTTTTTTATTTTTTTTTATTTTTTTCTAATTCTTTTATTTTTTTCGTTTCTTGCTTTTTTTATTTCTTTTTTTTTCTGATTCTTTTTTTTTTCTTTTTTTTCTTTTTTTCATGAAATTTACTGTAGTTCCCCACACAAAGCACTGTGGATTTCCACAGTGCTTTCCATCTTTTGATTTTTTTCGTTTCTTGCTTTTTTTTCTTGCTTTTTTTTCTTTTTTTTTCATGAAATATTTTTTTTTATTTTTATACTTATATATAATTTTATTTGTTTTTTTATAATCAGGGTGTTTGGGCTAATTTAAGAACATGACAGTTAATTCTTGGATTTTTTTTCTGATTTTTTTCTGATTATATTGTTTTTCATTTTTTTCCATGAAATATTTTTTTTTCTGGTTATACTTTTTTTTTCTTTTTGCACTTATATATATATATATATATATATATATATATATATATATATATATATATATATATATATATATATATATAATATGATCGAGGTGTCCGGACTAACTTAAGTGCACCATAATTAATCCCCGGATCCAATGTTTGGGATAATTTAAGCATGTCACGGTTAATTATTGGATCTAATTTTTTTATAGTTTTTTTTTCATTTTTTTTCTAATTATATTTTTTTTTCATTTTTTCCATGATTTTTTTTATTATTGTACTTTTTTTTATTTTTGTTATTTTTGCATATATATATATATATATATATTATGATCGGGGTGTCTGGACTAGCTTCAGTGCACCATAATTAATCCCCGAATATTTTTTGATAGTAAAGGTGTTCATGCCAGCTTGGACGCACCACGACTAATACCCAAACCAAATTTTTTCCTTATATTTTTTTCATTGGGATCTCTGATCCAGCTTGAGATCGCCACGACTAATTCCTGGATTGATTTTTTTTAAAATATAGATTGCTACAGTGCTTTCATGTTTATACTTTTTTCTTCACTTGTATTTTTTTTTATAACCAGTCTCTCTGAGCCAACTTAAACTTTTGTTTTTTTGTTTGTTTGATTTTTTTTCATTTATATATATTTTTTATAACTGGGGTTTCTATATATTTTTTATAACTGGGGTTTCTGAATGAGCTTGAGCACACCATGACTAATGCTCGGACCTTTTTTTTTTATAATCGGGGTGTTCGGCTCAGCTGATGCGCACCACGAGTTGTATAAGTACGTAAATACTCCCTATAAGATAAAATCCAAGAGTTGGTTATAAGGATATATTGGTAATTTACCAATTTTTAAATATATTTTCTGCGGGGTGTTGTGGGTACGACGTCAATTTCAAAACTCATGCATATTTCAAAAGACGCGCGTGGCATCGTAGAACTTTTAAAAATATATATTATTTTTTATATATTTATTTTATTATGTAAAATATGTTTAAAATAATGTAATTGTATCAAAGATATTTTTCTTTTTTTTCTTTTCTATGCATAGTACAGTAATCATAATACTTTCAAATAAAACAAAAATCATGAATTGTTAGTGGGGTGTCTCGATAATTTTACATTTTTAGAAACTAAACTAAAAAATTAAAAAATAAAAAATTATATGTATTAAAACTAGACAAAAAAAAAATTTAATCCCTGCAGCAGAGCGCGGATTTATAACTCGTTATGAGACAAATCACGTGGATTGTAATGGTGACTATTTTGTTTTTTTTGACTTACAAACCTCAACCGATGCTCAATTAAAAGAAATTTATTAATATATTTAAATATTTAAAGATAAAAAATTAAAATAAAACTCACCTGAACAATTAATGTTTTTCTCTCTCTAAAATATTAAAAAACGCACACTTTAATCCTCAATTTTTCACATTATAAGATATCGGTCCCTATCGATTTATAAAGTTTAACTCCAGTCCCAAAATTTTATTTTTTTTATCCATGATTCCATACAGAGGATGATTGAATTCCAGTGATAAAAAGATAAAATCTATGTTGAGAATGACTACGACACTTAAATAAGTGATTTTAGCATCAATGAATTCCCTTTGATGTGTGAAGTTTATACAATGTGTTTTTTTCACTTAAATTTGCATGAAGTTATGAATTTGAACACGAAATTAATTTTAGTTTCAGGTTGATTGTGGATTTTTGAAATAATTTATGGGTTGATACAGGATATATGAGCATGCTGTATAGGTTGAAATATAATTCAAAATTTCTTTTTATTGGTTTAAAACAGATCGGCATGATTTCTTGGTGATCGAATTCGGGTAATACAGACGACGTGTGGGTTTTTTTTTTTCAAATCAGGAAGGGGGAAACGACACTGGAAGCCCCTCTAGCAAATTTTAAAGAATTCAGGCAATACAGGCTAGTGCAACTTAACTTGCCAGGTTCTAGGTTTCTCTCTAAAAATCATTAGTTTAAATCTCATAAATTTTAAGGTTACTGGATGATCATAAATTTTAGAACTTGTAGAATTAATTGATACGAACACAAAATGACTTGGATTGTCATGTTATCAAAAATATATATATAATTAAAGAATAAATCAATTAAAGGCATAGGGACTGCTTTACACCTGCGCACCGGGGGCTTTTTTCAAGAGGGGCATGATTTTTGGCCTTTCTAGTCCGAGAAATTGAACCCTTTTTTATTACAATTGTATTTTTTATCTTTTCCCGTGCTTTACCCTTTAATTTTATCATTTCAATATTTGATTAATTATTAATTAGATAATATAAGTTATTTCAATTTGTTTTTTTTTCCAACCACTTTATTATCTTGTTGATTCTTAATTTTATAGTAGTCTATTTTAAATTAGAAACTCTCTATAAAAAATATTAAATTCAATTATATCCTTAATCTAAATAAGATATGTGGCTGGTTAACTTAGTTTTACCAAGAAACACACTTAATAATTTTTTTTTTGTTACGCGAATAATTCTCAATGTATTTAGTTAAATATCTACATGAACTTTCCAAATATACGCGACCTCAAAAGCTAGAAGATACACAACACTCCAACACCAAGTCCAATCGAGGATTCCATGGTTTTGAATAAAACAATGAGTCCATGTATGCAATCCCGTGGATCAGATTTGACAGATGACCAAAATGTGCACTCAAGAATCTGGACCATCCAATGATCCACGAGGCCATCATTGTAGTGGACACCACAGGGTCTAATTAGAAATTATTATCCTAATTAGAAAAAAAATATATGAAAATTCATTTCCCAACTTTATTTGATGCAGAACAACATTAATTTTGACTTTATTAATTACAAAATCATCTTCCTGCTTCATCATAAACCACTTCTAAAATCACATTTAATTTGGTTCCTTTCACAATATAAACCAAGAATTTCACAGATAGATATACTTCTTAAATAATATCTTCATCATCCTTGGTTGATTTCACTCCACAATTCAAAACTTTCCGTCCGAGCATCATATCCACCAACACACAATCGGTTATCCCTTCACATACTGTGCCATTTCAAGGTATTTGGTTCAGTCACGAAACGCGTAATCTCCAGCACAACAAAACAAAATCACTTTCCATTTACTTGCCCATATCTCAACCGAAGAGAATAAAAAATCTAAAACTTATAGTATTTTTGTAGCCAAGAGTTTGGGATTAAAAGTTTATTTTTTTTATGATTTTTGGTGTAAATTCTGTAGTTATCAATATGATATTAAAAATTTATATAATTGCTAACTTTAAGGTTTATAAATTTAGTCGAAATATAAATGAGCTAACCTAGATACTCACATTATTTAAAACAAATACGTCCAGTAAATCTACAAATCCATGACTCGAACTTGATTAAGATGATGTTTTATTTGATTACGTGATTTTATTTATGAGTTGATACATCCACCGAAGAACTCAAATTCTATGACAAGGTGCTGATCCATGTATCAACCGTTACCATTTACCTTTCAGAATCCACGTCATCCTCCACCAACCTTGTAATTCAGCTCCTCTCCCATCCTCTCAAAACTATATTCCAATTTCTTGCCTCTTATCTCTCTCGCAGGCCCTTTAATGAGCCATGCTGTGTCCTACATACCCTTCGCGGCACCTCCTATTCACTGTCCCACTCCATCACCAACCCCCTAGCGCGAACTTCAACAGCGACGCTCCCTTCACCCTCGGCCACAACATGCTTGTCTCTGTGCTTTTGGCACTTTTTCTGCCATGTGTAGGCATGAGCGCAGTGTTTTTTTTCTATATTTGCCTCCTATGGCATGCTGCCAATAATCAACCCGAGAACATTCCTTTACCGGTAAAAGCTCTGACAAGTAAGGGTTTGTCATCATCGGAGCTAGAGAAGCTGCCTAAGGTCACCGGGAAAGAGCTTGTTTTGGGGACAGAGTGTGCTGTTTGTCTGGATGACATTGAAAGTGAACAGCTGGCTAGGATAGTTCCTGGTTGCAATCACGGGTTTCATCTGGAATGCGCTGATACCTGGCTTTCCAAGCATCCTGTTTGTCCTGTTTGTCGGGTCAAGCTTGATGCTCTGTTCTTCAGTGCTTCTGCTTCTCCAGAGAACAATCCCTGTTAAAATTTTAAAGATAACTTAAAAGTTGATTATGTCTTGAGTTTCTTATTTCGGATTGCAAATGATGCAGTGTATCATGTCTTGAGTTTCTTAATTAGGATTGTAAATGATCCAGTGCGTGCATGGGTTTTTTAATTAGAACTGGTTCATGGCATTATCCATCAGAATTCTCCTTAGCAATTTCTGTCAGAGCAAATGCTGGAAACACTTTCATCTCACAAGTTTACTTCGGACCATTGATAAGCTTAGCCAATGAACATAAGTGGCATGAATATAAGTTTTGAAAAGAAGAGAAGGTGATGCAGCCGACAAACCCTAGTTTACTTTTGTCTTGTGTCCATAGAAGACGAATTCTTATAGGATTTGTCGTCAAGATTAGCAGGTGATACAAACCAGTACGGAGTTCAGTTTTTCCCTTTCTCTCATTCAGAGCCATGGAATGGTTTAGAATCCTCGTACAGTTCTCGAAATTACCATTTCGACACAAAAGTTAGTGATTTGTACCATGCACGGCGGTTACCGGTGGCAGACAGAAGGTGCCTTGGTTATCGGAATGCTTTCTTCTGAGACTGCCTGTTTTAGTCTTTTAGATGCCCACAGGTTTCGAATTGTGCGTCTTCATGCCTGGGAATCTGCAATGCCCGCCATTCTTTACTTGTAGATACCCACATGAATAAAGACAGTTATGGTTCATGTTTCTTTTTGTAGTCTAATTATATTTTTGAAAAATCCTGATTTTCTAATTTATTTTTTCTGTTTTTGATTTTTTAATGTATTATTATTATTATTAAAAATAAAAAATATTATTGTAATGTATTTCAAATAAAATGTATAAAAAACAACTTATATAATAATCTCATACACCCGCCGTGTCTTTGATTTTACCAGTATATGGCGAAGTGGCAACTGCCCATAAAAGACAATCGATCGCACACCACTGGTTCTCCTGGAATTGGTTTGTGTACAGCAATCTAGTAACAAATTCCATGTGAAAAGGCGTTCAACGAATGTCAAAAGTATTTCTCCACCACTAAATAGATTCTTAATTTCGTTGGGCTATACAATATGAAGTTTATGTTTGATACTGTATTTAAATAAGATTTTTAAAAAGATTTTGTTTTTTATTTTAAATTATATATTTTAAGAATATCAAAATATTGATTTGATTAAAGCAGGTTGAAGAGGAAAATTCATTTCAAACTGAATTATTTTTTTAAAAAAAATGTTACCATTTTAATTAAAAAAAAACTTTAATTGTTATAATAATCAAGCAACATTTTATTTCCCACGTCAAAGCTTGCGGAGGCCTGACAAATATGAATCGTCTTTTTCTGAAGAAGGTGCCGAAGGCTCCAATAATAAAAGTATAAAAAAAACATTGATTATTAGTGACTCTTGATTTATAAGTTTGGGATCTACCATTATACAATCAATTAATCAAGAACTTGATGGAAAGGACAGTATAAAATTAAATCAGAGCTGGATCCCTTTTAATTTAATACACTAAATGAATAAATAAATATTAATATTAGCTTTCTTAAAATACCTAGCTACTTACTTTTATTCCTTAAAAAACCTTAGAAAAAAATATAAAAGCGATCGAATTAATATAATAAATAAAATAAAATATATTTATTTATCAACTAAATTCTAATTAAATACAAAAAATCATTTGATTATAATAAAAAAATATTCTAAATAACGATAAAAAATCACTACATTTGCTGAAACTCGCGTAACAAACGCATGGTTCCACGACTAGCAATTTCCAAATTCGGACAGCGTATAAACAGTGGTGAATACCACTCGGCACCTGTGAGAATCTTGGTGTCGTCACGAGGGTCGCATCAATCTCATGTACGGTGTAATTTTTTTTTGTGTGATTTTAATAGAAAGAGATCAAGAGAGAGATCAAGAGAGACACTACGAGGGCAGGCGAACTCCAAAAACAGAGCTGACTTGAAAAGGCATGTTTCGAATTTTGAATTGGGTGATTGATTTATTTTAAAATTATTTTTTGAATATTGTTATATTTACGTGTTAATGTTAAATATATTATATATATATATTAATTTAAAATAAATTTTAATAAATTTTTAAATGAAAAATATTTTTAAAAATAAATTCAAATAATCATTTAATGCAGTAGAAGAGGTATACATTTTTGTGCGTACTTCCAGACTTAATTTAATGCATATTTTCCCATTTATTATGCTCTATGTAATTATTCATTAAAAGCATCAAGCTCAACTTCTTGATGGCTGTCCAAGGCTCAGGTGAATGACATGGAGTCGGCAACAATCGTCAAGTTTTGTAATCTTATTCGACATGGTTACAGATCTATTCACCGGGAAAAAAAAAGTAATCAATAACTGGATTTATGAGATTCAATAATAAATCTAAAGTACTCAATATATTTACAAAAAATAAATGCAAAGGAGAAAAATAAATAATGTCAAAGAGAGAACGGGAAATTCTTAAAAAAAATCTGGTTTTTTTAATATATTTTTGGATTGTTTTGATGTTGTCAAAAATAAATTTTAAAAAATAAAAATACAATTTTATAATATTTATAAATAAAAAATATTTTAAAAAATAATTACTAACACATTTCCATACAGCCATGTCGAACATCTAGGTCAAAACTGACAACCTGTGCGCATCCAAATTCCGAAGGGTTCGCGGACAGTGGCATGGAATGGCCTAGGACTGTACAATATTTTAATTCGGACCTTATGCTTTCAAAATAGTTTACCCATAGCTATTTAAGAAATATATTGGGCCACTCTTAAGCCTAGCTCAAAGCCACATCAAAAGGCGTTGGGCTGTCTACATAATAATAATAATAAAAAGCAACGACACTTTTTTTATTTTCCTTTTTTTTCCTGGTCTAGTTTTAAGTTTTAGCTTTGTTTTAATCTTCAATGGAAAATTTCAACTGTTTCGAGATTAATTACCAGTATTTATATTATATATTTATCTTTCTAAAAAATATATAATAATGAAGAAGATAATATCTAACTCATATAAATTAATTGAAAAATATTTTTTTATATATTTAAAAATACATTTATATATGTCTCACTATTATTTCCATGTATTTTTAAGAAAGAATGGGTAAAATTAATTTTAGAATGTGGATGTCTCATATCACAAAATTATTTATTTATTTGAGGCTATGAAAGATATTATTTGTTATAAAAAATAAAATTATTTTAAAATAATATTTTTATAAAAAAGTATCATATCAAAATAATATACAAATTCAAAAAATTGGGCAAACACACTATCTATAAATGGAAGTTTAATTGAGATTGTTTTTTAATATTTTTTTCGTTCAAAAATATATAAAAATAATATTTTTTATTTTTAAAAATTATTTTTGATATTACCACATCAAAATGATCAAAAGACATCTAAATAATAAAAAATAAAAAATTGCAAATTTTAAAAAAAATATTTTCCTAGCCTATCACCAAACACATTCTAAGAGTGTGATTGTAATTATTTTTCTAAATGTTCTTCACTAAGAAATATATTAAAATAATATTTTTTTAATTTAAAATTTTATTCTTGACTTCATAACATTAAATTTGTCTAAAAATACTAAAAACAAATTACTTAAAGAAAAGAAATCATTTAAGAAAATATATACTTTTAAGATGATTCCGAAGACACCCCCATGTGTGCATTCTTGGATTCCACGCTTTTATAGTGCTGCCAGCCTGCCACAACAATCCGAAAGCCGAACAAGAGGGTCATTGTCTCAGTTATTAAGTGACGTTATACATTGACACATGGCAGCAATCGAAAGTTAACACGCATTTGTACTTATCGCTGTCCTGAAAGGGCATGAACTCCATCAAAGACCTTCCACCTGGGCTTTTTAGAAGCTGGAACTTGCCATCCTCCGGATACGTGTGATCCTTTCATACGAGATGTGGGCTCCAGAGTGGGACCCATATCTAGATTTGAATAATTGAGGTGATAAAGTAAAGCCACCAACTTTCATCCGGCAGCATGTGACACATGTCGTTAGTGTGTATTTTGGGAATGTTTGTTTTTCGTGTTGCAGAGTGTTTTTCTTGAAAAACAATTTTTTATTTTTTATATTGTTTTAATATATTAATATCAAAATAAATTCAAAAAAATTAAAATTATATTATTTTATTAATTTTAAAATAAAAAACAAGTTTTAAAAAATAAGTCAAAACAATAAACATACTTGATATATGTCGTCTCGTGTTATAAGAGACCAGATTTTCCCACATTTAAATTTTAAAGAACTGTCCTACTTGATCTTGTTCACTCGGAGCTCTCTGCCCTTATGGAGCGAGGGAGAGTCGCATGACCCGGCTCTAAAAATATGCCCGAGAGGGCGTGGGCCACGACAAATATTATTTAGCCCATTAACTTTTTTTATTTTGGGAGATTTTACAAAATTCTTTTTGTAAATGCAATGATATAATTTCATGCAGAATGAGTTTTTCTTTTGATAAATAAATTTATTCGTAAGCAATTATTAATAAAAAAACCACATTGTGTATTTGGACACTTGTGGATTAGCCCTAAAAGTTGTTAGCTAAATATAACATATTTGTATTTGAGAATGTGGTTGAAGTTGTTTTTAAAAATATATTTAAATATTTTTTTTATTTTTTAAAAAATTATTTTTTTACATTAATACATGAAAATGATTTAAAAATACCTATTTTTTTAATTTAAAATAAAATAAAATAATTTTTTAAAAAATTCAATAATAAACACTGTAACGGTATAACCTCGCTAATCAGAAAATACATTTAATTTAAAGAAAGAAAGAAAAAACCTCGCTCGTCAACGCCGTTCTACTAAATTTTTCTTAGAGACGTGTGCCTTGTGCGCGAGCCCTCATATATCATGGGAAATTCCCTTTTAAAAAATGGAAAAGTCAGAGCGAGGGACGGACGTGCCTAAGTTTGCTTGCCTCCCGTAATATCACTATTCAAAGTCTTTGAAGACCACACGGACCCTGCTTAAGCACATGGCAAAACTACAGTACATTTGTTCACACCCATTTGTTGGTTTAGTAACCCTACACGTGGCAAATCATCAAAACTCGTCTCTCCGTTTGGTGTGATGTCGAGGTAGGGTTTGTGGTCGTGGTTTCCTACTGGAGAGGGGAATGCTACGTGTGGGTGTACGTGGTGGTGTACTATTGGGGTGAGATGTAATGACGTGGAAAGAATATGGTTCTTCGGAATATAAGCATCAGAGAGGAGAATAGTAGAGGCTGGTATTTTTTTCTCGAGGGAGAGAAGGGAGACGGAGGCTCTGTGCGTGTAAAGAGGAGAGAGGTCGAGATGCTGATGAGCTCGGAGGAGAATACAAGGAAAGTTCAAGCTAGTCAAGATGAAGTAAACGGTGATCATCACTCCCAGAAAATCTCAAGCTCTCGATTTTCATCACTTCTGGCCTCCAAAGATCGGGATTATCTTCTCTCTCGAGATGGAACCCAGGTTTAGTGATCTCTCTCCATCTCTTTCTGTACATCTATGGTTCAAATTGATGAATATTTGTGTATCAAACTTGGTTTTCCAAGCAAGTATTTCTGTCAACTTTTTGTTTCCCTTTTCCTGGTCCAGAAAAAAAAACACTGTTTAGTCTTCTTTCTTTTTTAATTTTTTAAGTAATTTTTAATAAAATTTTTTACTGATGATCGTAGTTCATAATTATGAGCAAAAAAATAAAAACCGGGAGGGAAGCTGGGGTGCTTGGATGGTCACATATCCGGGTCGAGTTTTGTCATTTAGAAAAGGGTTAAGCAAATACCCTTTGACCTTACACTTATTACGAGGAAGGCGCAGGTACTTTCTAGAACCGTTATTCTGATTGGTTTTCTGGTTGAAATACAATATTATTATTATTATTTTTTGCATGAAATTAAATTAAAAAAATTCGTTGATAAAAAAATAAAATTTCCTGTGATTGATGTATAATAGTAATTTTATCATGGAATAAAAAGAAAATTACTGATAGAAATAAACGAGGCGGGAGTCAACCTCAATTATATAGGTATCACTCGTATAGGTAGAATATATAATTAATCATTGAGGTGATCAAGTAGTAAAAATTTGAGATTAAAAAGTATTTCTATGATTTCAAGTTAGAGTTTTATGGTTGCTGATAGTTGTTAATTTTAAAACCTATAGAATTAGTTAAAGTATGTGCAAACTTACCCGGACATCTATATTAATAAAAAAAATAAAACATATTAAATTAACATATAATATTTACATGTGTTCCAAATTAACCCTCCAGTCAGTAGAAAAAAATAATCAAACTAGCTAGTTCCTCTGGCGGGTTCTCATTTTCTCTTGTGTTGGTAAGTGATTAGATTAATTAGTCTGTGTAACAACTTTTATAAATGAATTAAATTATACTTTGGAGCATGAATATAATAGCCTTTCAAAATAGTTCATTTCTTTACTGTATTTATTTTATCTCCTTGAATTTTTTGCTTTTAATCTCATGTTTATTTTGTTTATCTTCTCGTTTATATGTTAAAACATTTACTTGTCGCCAAAAAAAAGTTATCTATTCAAAACCATTAAGATAATTGCAAATTATTGAATTGATATTTTTGATAAAAATAAATAAATTTGATGACCTTCATACACTCTTAATTTGAAGAGTTTATAGGCTAGCTTGTTAATTTGAAGCCTAAGCCATGCATATAATATTGACCGTTAAATTAGATTGATCTAAAAAGCTATTTCACTGCTCAATTAACTTAATCAAGTTCAAAGGAAACAAAACATGTCTATATTAATATTTTAAATCCAAAATAAATTTATTTTTTATTCAAAACACGTTATTTTATTTTAAAAATAACTAAAATGATATGATTTTAAAATTTATTGTTAATCTTGTCGATCCACACTATCCAAAGTCATAAGTCTTAAATGAGTTTTGTGATTATAAATAGAATCCCAATTAGTAGATTATCAATGACTTGGTTATAATTATATTAAACATCGAACCTTACGATTCATTGGATTGATTAACCATACAAGTATTATCATAAATGAATTAAAATTCTTGATTCCTTGTTATTGCCTAACGACGTCGCAGTAGATAGTATTGTTGTTTCTTCTGCGGGGTGGGGGAAGTGGGTCCCCTTTTCTGGGATAGAGCACTGTTTGCTCACAGAGCCAAATATGCTGTCTTAATCGGCATGGGCTTCCACACAAACACAACGGTTGTCCGTAAACAACCAAGCTGATAGGACATGTGTCATGATTAATGATCAGTTCTTCCTTGCATCCAATTATAGGGACAACACGTGGCACAAAATTTGGTAACGCATTGTTTTCATTTCCTTTTCTCATGCCTTCTAGAGATGGATGGTCGCGTGTGGCTGCGAGCCGATACTTGAATTGTTATGATAGTGGTAATTGACTGTTAGATATGGAAATTAACGGTTAGATATAGAAGATTAGAAAAAATAAAAAGTTTGAAGAGCAGTTTTTTTTATCAACATAAATGTTCGGATCAGCTTGTGTATATTCGATTAATCTCACGAGTTTTAAAATTAACAATCATATAAGTTTTCAATGACCTTGAAATTTGCGAGTCTCGAGCTGATGATCTCTAATGAGCAAACCTCGGGCTTGTCAAGCGAGCACTCTCAAGGTTAAAATAACTTGTTATTTATACGAGAATCAATGCATATGCAAGATCTATATTATAAATACAAGTTATTTTTAAAAATAAAATAATTACCAACAAAATAAATTAATATAAAAACATCTTTTAAGATTGTGATGAAGTACTAATACAAAATAACAAGTGTTGATATGAGCAATGATCACATGTGTCATAATTTTTTTTATATATATATTTGTATGTGATTTTTTTTAGATTAAAAAACATACCTTTTTGTAGATGCTTTTATTTTGTTTTCTACTTTTAGCCCGACATGAAAACTTTTTTTCTATTTTTAGCCCGACATGGAGTTAAAATGGATTGGGACTTTAAGAGATCAAACTTCAGCCTCATATTATTTTATGCTCGGACGATTTATGATTTTTTTTTTGTTGGAGCTTGTATGAGATTTTGAATTTTTTAAAAACAAATTATCGTGTTACTATATCTTTACAAAATTAAGATCAAAAGGCTAATACCCGTTGGATAATTTTTCTCTGTTATCGTTGCCTATTGTTTCTTTCTTCGTTCTTATCCAATTCATGTTTTTGACACAATTTATTTTCTTTCTCATAATTATAAGTGAGTAATTTCCAATTATTTTCATGTTATTGATACTAATTATTTTGGAATAAAATGGGATTTATTTAATATTTTTCTTCGTTCAATTGTAAATATGCTACATTAAATTGCTATGCAAGTGTTTTTTTTGACAGCCATTGTCCCATGTATTCGGCTACTTGTAGGTGAAAGTTTCTGATCTCGAAGGCAAAGTTCTGGGCCTCTACTTCTCTGCGAACTGGCACGTCCCATGTCGAAGCTTCACTAGCCAAGTCTTAGTTGGTGCATATGAGCATTTGAAGAGCAATGGATCTAATTTCGAAATTGTCTTTATTTCATCCGACGAGGACGTGGTTGCCTTCAACAATTACCGTGCCAACATGCCATGGCTTTCCATTCCATTTGCGGATTTGGAGACCAAAAAAGCCTTGAATAGTAAATTTGACATCGAATCAATTCCTTGTCTAGTCATTTTGCAACCTCAGGATAACAAATATGGGGCAACATTACATGATGGGATCGAGCTTCTTCACCGTTTTGGGGTCCGAGCTTTCCCATTTACCGAAGAGAGGCTGGAGAAATTGGAACTGGAAGAGAAGGAGAAGCATGAGAGCCAGACCCTGATTAATTTACTGACAAACCATGACAGAGACTATCTTTTGGGTCACCCCGCGATGAAACAGGTAAGTCCCTACCTTGCCCACATACCTGGAATTGAACATGATCTCAATTGAGGCAGTTTCGATTTTAAGTTGCTGGCAAAATTTGTAAGTGTTCAAAATATTGCCATCATCCATGGGAGATTTCATGATGATAAAAGACTTGTGATCTGTATAGCAGATCTCGAGTTCGAGTCATACGTGCACCCTTTGTAAAAACCTGAGATAAATAAAGTATTACTTGTTCATCTAAACCAATAAAATTTACTTTTTGGAAGATGAATTTTTCTTGCATAAAAAAAGAAAAAGTTTTGAGTGGATTACACAATTTTATAAATTATTTGCTGGCTGCCAATTTTATCTAAAATTATAAGTTATAGATATACTCTAATATATAATTTATATAATTTTTTATAACATCTCTTAAAATGAAAGCTTTTAGATTTGAAATTTGCATAAATTTATATTATTTTAATTATTATTAAATGTAATGAGGATTATAAAATTTAAACTAATGATTGCTTAATCAACTACCATTTTAAAAAATTATCTTATCCAAAAGTGTAAACTGAGTGAGTCTCTAATATGTGATTTATATAATTATTTAACACTTAGATGTTGTGTTTTTCTAAAATATTTTTTTTAAATATTTGTAGATTATTTTTATATAATGATATCAAAAATAAGTTTTTAAAAATAAAAGTATTATTTTAATATATTTATGAGAAGAAAACATTTTAAAAAACAATTATTACTATATTTTAAAACATTGAAGGGTAATTGTGAGCGTGATATAGTTAGATGAAGTGATTTTTTTTTTAATATGCAACTCATTTAATGCAAAAAAAACACCAATAAAACAACAACTTATACATGTTTTTTTATTTAAGATTTTAAGAAAATTACACCTACACAACCTAACGGTTGGCATTGTTATATACAGTAACATGTCCGAAAAATCTCATATATTTCATCCATGAAAAAAGAAAGCATCGGTGACAAATCGTGACACGTACGGTGTTATTTCAATATATTCCACAGCTGACACACTTAAATTTAGTGTAGTTTGTTTTTGCAATTTAAAAAAGTTTTATAATATATTTTTTATATGATATGGATTTCAGTTTACTCAGATTTATCCATATATTTTTTAACAGAAATTTTAGGCAAATAACATTTCAGACATTATTTGGAGTTTCTTTAGGCACTGACCGACTCGAATTTGCATTGAAATATTCGTAGAACAGACTGTGAATATTAGGATCCTCTTAAACAATGTTATAGTATTATTTTAATGATTCAAATCTTAGCAGCCTAGTTTAACGGGAGAAATATTTGTGCGTGAAAAATCTTTCTTAACATGTTTGTCACTCGCAGGTGCCTGTTGCGAAAATGGCAGGCAAAACAATCGGACTATATTTCTCAGCTCAATGGTGTCATCCAGGAGTGAAGTTCACTCCCAGGCTACTATCCATCTACCAGAAGATAAAGCAAGAGTTGGCACACAAAGGAAATGAAGATGACTTTGAAATTGTGTTCGTGTCAAGTGATCGCGATCAAGCTGCGTTCGACTCCTACTTCAATGGCATGCCATGGCTAGCATTGCCTTTCGGAGATCCTGCCAACAAAATCCTTGCCAAGCACTTTGATGTGAAATGTATTCCTTCGCTGGTAATTTTAGGCCCTGACGGGAAAACTGTCACCAAACATGGTAGAAACCTAATCAACTTGTACAAAGAACATGCGTACCCTTTCACCGAGGCCCAAGTGGATTTACTAAAGAAACAAATGGACGAGGAGGCTAAAATCCTGCCAAAATCAAAGTCCCATGCAGGGCATCGACATGAACTCGGTTTGGTTTCAGAAGGAGCTGGAGGAGGACCGTTTATATGCTGTGATTGTGATGAACAAGGTTCAGGATGGGCTTACCTGTGCCTTGAATGCGGATATGAGGTGCACACCAAGTGTGTTAGAGCTGAGGACCGTGGCTCCATGGTTGAGAGCTGATCAAATCAATGTGTTTATATTTCTCATAACAAGCTCGCGTGTTCACTTGTGCTAAAGAACAAAATTATATCCTAAATGCATCGTGAAAGATTCAGCTATGATAACAGCATGGCATTTTCCATTATGTTTAGACTATTTCAGGTGCTATATGGTGTCTTTTCATTGCGTGCTAGATTTTCCCTGCAGTTATTTTTTTTCCGTTCTCTCTTCTGCCTTATTGGTGCTATATGCAAGCCCCCACTTCGTTGTTCGAGAAGTTTGTGAGGCTTCAATTAAGCTGCTCTCAATTATGATAAAGCAAATGGGTTGCATTACCAGTATCTCTATTACATTGACTACAGCCAGTGAAGTCTATTATAGTTCGCTACATGTAGCACTCCAAGCCATCTCAAGCGCTCCCAAGTCGACTCTCCAAAACTCTCATCAATGCAAAATTGCCAATGCGCGTGCCAGAAAAGTGTGATGAAGAAATTGTGGGAGTCTTTGCTAGACGTCATCTTCTAAATGAACTCCCTAGCTAGCTACAACTTGCAACCTCTCCACAAATATTCGAATAATAACAAAAATAGCAACTATCTAGAAGATCGAGGGGAGTTCTTCCCAAATAAGCACATTCCGTACCCATATAAGCACAATCCTTGGAATACAAACATATGTACGCATGCATGCATGCATGCATGCATGTATGTATGTATGGATGGATTGATGGATGGATGCATGCATGCATGCATGCATGTATAATGGTTTCAAGTAGAGGTTGGAATTTTCAAGGATGGATACTAATGCCCAGTTGATCTACTTAATATCAATGAAATCTTGCTTAATTTTCCTACTCTGCTTCATGCGTTCTTCAGCTACAAAAGGAAATTGGTTCTTAGGAAACGAAAATTCCCTGTATCAAGTTTACATGCCTGCCAAAAGTAAATGAAATGTACGCTCTTTATCCTTGCTTATTAGTATGCGAATCTAAACTTGGTAGATGATCTCTTGACACATCAATTTGGAGCACGCATAAACAATCCCACATTGGTTTGAAAATGGGGACACATGGAGCAAACCTTTTTTTTCTTTCAAGTACAATCAATCCACATTTTTAAGCATCAAAGGCGTTTTCCTGCACAATGGACAAGTGCTGTGCCCAATAAACCACTCACTGATACAACTCGAATGGAATATGTGGCGACACGGTGGCAGGCTACAAACCATTTCCCCTTGTTGGAATTCCTGTTAATCATTTTCCACAGGATGGGTGTTAATTAACACAATTATTAATCAAACTGGGGAGGTTTTTTCATCTGAAAAGCCAGAAACCTGAAGGCAGATTGAGCAGGTAGATCCATTCCATAAGTTGTCCGCTATGTTTTTGCCTGTATGTCTCTTATTTGTAATTTTCAGCATTGATTTTCCGTTGCTGCAAACTGTGCTGTGTGCACTAAGCCTTTCTATTCTTTCATTCAGGATTTGAACCTAAAGCGAAAAGACGACAAGGTCAGGGTTTAATTCAACACTTGAATCCATGAAGTGATTAGTGAAGCGAGGAGCAAAATCACTTACGAAATGAATGAAGATCCCAATTGCGCAATCATCAGAATCCCAAAGAGCAAATGCTTTTCTAGAAATTTCAATGGAAAGAACGCACCCCATGATGGCTCCAACTTTGGCTCCATGAAGGAAGCTACTCTTGGACTTTAGGCCAACCATTGCTCCACAATAGGCTCCCAATATCGTGCAAACTATAAATACAGAAAGACCATTCTGTAAGATGCTTCTTTTTTACTGTCAGAAAAAGAAAACTAGCATGGGAAATGATAAAAATGCTATAGCCCCTGCCTTTCCTCTTCTTTTCAATGATTTCAATACATTCAAAACTTGTTGGTGGGCTTTTTGGTTGTTGATTTTTTAACGAAAAATCTCCGAAATATTCTCTTATAAGTAGTTCTTCACCCCTGATGGAATGGGAAGAAATAGATTTCTGGTTCTCATTCTTTGATTAATTAAACGATTCTGGTGTCGTTGATTTTGAGCTGACCAGGGGATATGTTTTTCATAGCAAGCCAGAGAAAATCTATTAATTACCCTTAAACACTCTTCATCAGCTAGTACTACACCTCGTTTGACGCTATCCATTTACTAGAACGTAGAAAAAACAGTATCTGAAAAAGAAAGAAAGAAAGAACTTGACAGAAGAGCACCAAGAGAAAGTTTGGCACTAACCCAGTGCAAATTCAAATGTCAAAATTGCACAGAATAGCTTGCAGGCAATTGCAGAGACCGTGGAAGAAACCAAAAATGCAAAAGAAGTAGCCGCAGAAGATGCAGCAGCACAAGATAACGGCCACTTGTATACGATCTTCATCATCTGTTGATACGTTGTAGCATGTCAAAGCAACGAGTTCGAAGCCAAATAGCCTTCCCGACGGGAAACAAATCTATCAGACCTGAAAGGGAGAAATAGCCTGCAAAAATTGATCACAAACATGCAATTTGATGAATAATTAATGTAAAAGAAGTGGGACTAAAATACTTAGCCGCCACAATGTAAAAGCACACAAAATTCCAAACATTGACGCAAGTATTCCACAACGCTCTCTAATCAATGTCCTTCCATTGAATAACCCCCCACTTCGGGTCAAAGTCTCCTTTCACAATCATGTACAAACTTTGTTAACTAACAAAATATATGATCTTCGGAATCTTTTTTCTGGGATGTGCGTGGGGACTTAGCTATGCATATTAATTATCACCTCGTGGATCGCATGGTTGGATTGAATTGTTGAGGACGTCGTCTTCCATTCATGATGTGGGCAATTCATAAGTCAAGCTTTGGAGGAGACCGGCTGTGATATGATAATTTGATAATTTTTTTCTATGATTTTTTTCTTATTAAAATATTTAATGGATTTTAAAATATAAAATAGAGATAACATTTCCTCCTATAATACAACACTTGAAACCTCGCTTATCGAAAGAAATTACTGTTTATACAACTGCTGCATTACTAATTAAGCTACTATGCAAGTTAACAAATCAAAAATAAATAAATAAAGGTGCAAATTAAATAAATCCTTAAAAAACAAAATAAACGTGTTTATTAATTTTAACATTTAGAATGAGATATATGAATTTCATAATATTGATTAGAATTAATGAGTATTAAGAGTTCTCTGTATTAGAAACACTTATGTTAAAAATATGATTTTTCTTATTTATATATATAATTTCACTAGCAAATGACTTTCCGTTTTAATAGGGAAGATGACTCCTGTGAAAAACCAGATTAAGGACGTATATAATTAATATTTAAATTCTCTATATAAATATTGTATAATTAATTCATATTTTTTAAACACCACAAGTATAATAGGTCATATTATCTCTTATTTAAGATCCTATGACGTTATGGTGTGAATGTATGGTTTCGCATTATAAGAGATCGTTCTCAAACTTTCAAGGAGGGACCGAGAGAAATTTGTAAAGTCTCTTCTTGTCAAAATCACAGGCGGGCTGACATTAAAAAAATGATGCATACACCTCCGATTATACATCTCTTGAAAAAAGAAGAGTTGACGAGTGTAAACCAAGACTTTGCTTTGTAACTATTTCAAAGGTGTTAGGAAAAAAAATAAAAAAAAATGATTTTTTTTTGTTTTAAATTAATTTATTTTAGTGTTTTTACATCATTTTAAAGCACCGATATTAAAAATAATTTTTTAAAATAATAAAATATATTATTTTGATATATTTATGAGCAAAAAATATTTAAAAAAACAACCTCAATTACATTTCTAAATTTTTATCTTCTAGAAAAACCTGACATTTTCATAACAATTTTATAAAACGTTAGTGTTCTTTAACATTCTAAGAATTAAGGCATTGTTTGGTTATCCCCAAAAAACTATAGTTGGACCAAACACAAAATTGACAAAGCAAGATCGTATTTGACATTGCATTTTATTTTTTTTAAATAAAAATAAAAATTATTAATCTTTATTTTTTTATTTTAAATTAAAAAAATGGTGTTCTTAGATTTTTTTTCATTGAGATAATTTCAAAAATAATTTTTAAAAAAAAAAAAATATATCATTTTGTTGTATTTATAAACAAAAAATACTTTAAAAAACAATCTTAACTACGCTCACACAAATTTATGCCTCTCCCTCTCCTATCATATATACTTCCTTAATCTAAAAATAAATGGTTGTATTGTATGCATTTAATACTTAAATATATTGGTTTAAATAAAAATAATAGTTCTCAGTAATTCCTTTTAAGTGATTAAACTCGTTTCGATCAACCATGGAAAGTATAATGGTGAATCTCTCACATTGAATGGTTGTACTTGTATTCAGAGGGCTCATTACAGAATTTTCTGAGTTGGGCTTTAGTTGTTCTTTAGCAAAGCAGTGCCGTTGAATGCTACGGGCTTGATAATAATCCAGTGCCTTCTAAGGCTTATTTAATCCATATTATTATAAATTAAATTAGTCCATATAGTTCTTACGAGCTATAAACCCGTGCTGTGCTACGGGGACTAAAATATTTTTTATCTAGTTTAAGCATATATAATTTCTAGTTTTGTATTTCGGTTTTATATTTTAGTTTATTTTTTTATTGTTTGTATCTATACACTTCTTCTCTTAGTTTAGATTTTTATTTTTATTAAATACAACTTTCATTAAAAAACATAGGAAGTTCAGCTTTTGTGGTGTAAAATGAGAGTGAATATCTTGTTTATGCATGTATACAAAGATTATTTTGTATTTGTATACTAAAAACAAAAAAAGTATAAGTGGGGAAAAAAGAAAAAATGTAAAAAAAGTGGATCCAGGGATTAGTCGTGGTGAATGTAAGTTGACCCAAAGAGCAAGGTTCTAAAAGAAATGCATATGTGGAGGAAAAATTATGGTGCGCATTAGGTGTCCCGGATACATTGGTTATAAAAATGTAATAAATTAGTCTGAAGATCGATCAGTAGTCGCATGAGTCATCCGGATACTCAGATTAAAAAAATAGGATCTCTATTAACCAAATCAAAAAGAGCAACGGAAAGCATCTGTAGCAATCCACAATGAAATGTGCGGGAGTTACAATGCTTTACCCACACCGTTTGTATGTATACACCTCAACTCTTAATTTATATTTTTTATTTTTAATTGTATAAATGCAGTTTGCGTGAAAAAATAGTAAGTTCAACTTTGATAGTATAAAATGAGAGTAAAACTCTCTCTTATGCATGTATATGAAAGTTATTTTGTATTTGTATATTAAAAACAAAATATATAAGTGGGAAAAAATGTATAAATGAAGTGGTCCGAGGATTAATCGTGATATGCGTAGGTCGACACCCTGGTTATAAAACAAACAATATATATATAAGCTGGGAAAATCATGGTGATCGTAAGTTTACCTGGACACTCCTGCTAGAAAAAACACATGTATAAGTGGGGAATATATATAAATGAGTTCGAGGATTAGTCATGATGCACATAAGTCGGCTCGAAACCCCGTTTATAATGAAAAAAAAATACATAAGCGGAAAGCACTATAGCAATTAAAAAATAAGTCCGATGATTAGTTGTGGTGCGTGAGTCGGTCTGATATCATGTTTATCAAAAATAAAATGTATAAGTGGGAAAAAGGGATGAGAAAAATGTAAGAAAAAAGTGGAGTGCAGGGATTAGTTGAGGTGCACGTAAGTCGGCCGAACACCACCATTATAAAAATATATATACATGGCAAAAACAAATCGTGGTGCGCATAAGATGGTCGGGCACCCTGGTTATAAAAAACAAAAAATGTATAAATGGCGAAAAAACATGAAAACAATGTTAAAAGAAATTGGTATGGAGATCTATCATGGTGCGTATGAGCTGACCCATACACTCAGGTTATCAAGAAATAAATAAAAAATCCCGATTAATAAAAAAGAAGCAAGGCAAAGCATTGTTGCAATCTGCAGTTAAATGTGTGGGGAGGTACAACGTTGTCCCCACACTATTTACACTTTTATTTGTATAAATGCAATCTATGTTAAAAAACATAGTAAGTGCAATTTTGATGGTGTAAAATAAGAGTGAAACTTTCTTATGCATGCATACGAATATTATTTTGTATTTATATATTAAAAACCAAAAAAGTATAAGTGGGGGAAAAAGGAAAAATATAAAAAAGTGAATCAGGGATTAGTCAGTAGTGCGTGTAAGTTGAGTCCGAATACTCTAGTTAAATATAAAAAATATATAAGTGGGAAAAAATCGTGGAGCTATAAACTCGTGCTCGCCATCTGGGATAATTGTTTTTTTGTCTCATTTGAATATATATAATTTCTTTGGTTTAATTTTGATATCTTAATTTTTTTGGTTCTTCATGTGCTATTTATCTTTGTATTAAATGAAACATACATTTAAAAACTAAGTAAATTTAGCTCTAGTACCATGAAATAAGAATGAAATTCTTTTAGGCATGTATAATTAACCTTCCATTGTTAGTGAGTTGTTATCTTTGTATTTTTTTCATCTCTTTTGTTTATGTGTTGCTTGATATATTTTTAGTTTAAAATAATTTTAATTTTAAGAACATTGAGATAAAATTAATTTAAGATTAAAAGAAAAAAATACTTCATTGTTTATATATATTATAAGAATTTAATATTAAACAAATATCACATGTATTTTTAAGGGAAAAATCTCAAAATAATTGTTATCGTTATTTCTAGCAGCTTAGATCCATAGTATTATAAAAATATTCTAATAACGACAAAACATAGAGCAAGTATTTAATATATTTTTCATAATAGATAATTTGACTCCATTTTTTACCGGTTTTTCATTTAAAATATCATACATAAAATATTAAATTACGTGCCATCCCTGCAGACAACTTTTGATTTTAATCTTATTATGGATGTGTTGGTTATTATTTTACTTATTATGGGTATGTTGGTTATTATTTTACTCTGCATGAAAATGTAAGAAAAAATCCTCATTCCTAGGCTAAAATTCAGGTGCATTAATAGGTAAAATAATAATTTTACTTCCCCATCTAGAATGAACAACTAAGCTCTTTTATGTTTTTGTTAATACCATTTCACAACCGAAAGTTTTCAAAACTACAACACCATTTTCTAATAACTTGTGGTAGTTTTATAAGAAAAGAGTAATCAGGATGAGGTTTTAGTAAATTAAAATTATAAATTATTTAAATATAATCAAATTTTTATATATTTAATAAAATGGATTATTAAATTTAAAAATATATGTAAAAACATTTTGATATTTGTATTAAATACTAACCAATATAATATTTTTATGTTTGAGAGATTTGATTGTAAACAAATTTAAAACTTTCTACAACTATCATTATAATCTTTTTATTGTTTATTCGAAAACAAAATAAAATTAAATAAAAGAAAAACAACACGCACACTTTTCTTTACTATATTAATCAAACCCTAATAAAACACACATGTTTATGAACACAAAAACATTCAAAATAATTCAAGCGAACTTTAAACATTTATAATAATGTTGGGAACAATTATAATGTTGAATTTGAAATGTCTTCCTTCTCTTTCCTCTTGTACTGATAATGCCACCGATAAAGACTTGAAAAGAGAAAATACACAATAATAATTGGTTGTCTTTTCTCTCTCTTCAGATATAGATTTTTCTTCTTGGATGTTGTCGTCGGTGTTTCTTCTCCACAAACAGACCCACCTAGAGCATGGTTCACTTTCTTATAAAAGAAACATATATGTATCATCCACAGTTCTATCAAGCTTTTTCACTATCATAGTATCTTTAGGATCGACTATATCCTGCTTCGCATATCAACATAGGGAGCTAACAATGATAAATTTCGACTAACGACTTTCACTATTTAATGAAGTATTAATAGATTTAATTAATAAATCATTCACTTTAATGGAAGATATATGTAATGAATTATTTGGTTGGGCGAGGGAGATAGTGTGGATGTGGTGTGCTCGGGCTGACTGGATAGTGGCTGTCGGCGTTGGAAAAAGAAAAGATCTGGGTATTAAAAAACAGAAAGCAGAGAGGGTGAAAAGGAGATGAAGAAAGAACAACGAAACAACACCTAATTTTATAATTAACTGCACATAATTTTGACAGTGAAGCGTTGAGATTAAATAAACAAAAAGGCACAGATCATGAGAGAAAATACAGGGAAGCCAAATAATTTAGAGAAGAAATAAACAAATAAATCAATAAATACCTGTATTCGTGTTTCTGATGGTTTGGAAATCCAATAGGTTCATATCCTTCGGAGAGAGAGGTAGAGAGAATAGGCAAGCGAAAGAAGAAGAAGAAAGTGAAAAAGGCAAAGAAAATGAAACAGCTGTTTTAACCTACAATAAAATGAGTTTGAATAAACAGTAGTATTTGCAGACATGATTTAGCTGATAGCCATCAATTGGTGGTTGCGCATTGTTGAACTGTCATGATGTTATCCAGGAGAGGGGATGTGCATATGGAATAGGAAAAAAACAAAAACAAAGAGGTAAACGTATGCATGCCAAGTATAAATTTCAAACGTCCATTCCACAGTTAAATCACTCACATTATACAGTGATCCCGAGCTATTTTAGATATAAGGTAATAATAAATTAGATAGTTCTTTTTTATCCTTAAAAATAACCAATTAATTCCTATTTTTAAATGCATTTGTAACTCAATAATTTTCACCCATTTCGATTTTTTTAATTTTTTTTAATAAATCTTGAAAATATATAATATGAAAAAATTGATGAGAAAAGAAGATATTTTTTGAAATAAAAAATATTAAATAAGACATGGTTAGTAATAGAGATTGATTAGTTATTTTTTTTTATATAAAAAAACTATTTACTTCATTTTAAAAAACTAAAAGAATTAATTTATAATCTACTATATATGGGTTTGAGCGAAATTTCCTTATCTCACACGTCAAGGAAATAGCTTCCAAGTTTGAACTACGAAGAAGTTCCCTCCATCACTGTCTTTTTCCACACACAACAAGGCAAAGCAGATGTGCATTCGAGCAAAAAGATAAAGAAAAGAAAGAATAATACTCAAGATTGTCCCGAAGGCAAAAGCAAAGAACAAAAAAAAGTAGGGAACAGAATGTCCTTGACAAAAGCTATAAAAAGTTACCAATCTCTCGCATGTTCTTGTAATAAATCGAAACCCACCATCCTCAAAAACACCTGAAGACAATTTTGCTCTCTTGCTGTCAGTTACTGCCTCCCAAGCCAATGGGAATCTGTCTCTCTATACTCGGTTTCTCTAACCCTCGTTCTCATGATATCCATATTTCCGCATCCTCGGACGAGGACTGCTACCAACCAGAACCACCCAAAAGACCTGCCCAAGATCGTTATAATCCTCCACCGCAGCCAGCAGCCACAAAACCAGCTCCCACTTCAAAAACGTCTGGCAAATCTCAAACTACTCCCACTCCATTTTCAGCGTCAAATATTGGCCCCGTTCTTCGCAAACCATACGTTGACATAACCAAGATTTACGATCTTGATAAAGAACTGGGTAGGGGCCAGTTCGGTACAACTTATCTTTGTACAGAGAAGGCGACACGAAGAAAGTATGCGTGCAAGTCTATTTCAAGGGGGAAACTTGTGACTGAAAGGGATATTGAGTATGTTAGAAGAGAGATTTTGATACTGCAGCACTTAGCAGGGCAACCAAATATTGTTGAATTCAAGGGTGCTTATGAGGATAAAGAGAATCTGCATGTGGTCATGGAGTTATGCTCTGGTGGGGAGCTTTTTGATCGGATTATCGCGAAAGGGAGTTACTCGGAGAAGGAAGCTGCTGCAATTATGAGGCAGATTGTGAATGTGGTTCATGTGTGTCATTTTATGGGGGTTATGCATAGAGATTTGAAGCCTGAGAATTTCTTGCTTGCTAACAATGACGATAAAGCTCCGATTATAGCTACTGATTTTGGAGGCTCTGTCTTCATTGAAGAAGGTTGGTGAATTTTTTTTCTCTTTTCTCTCTTTTTTCCCCTTCAAATTTGGCTCTCCTCCTTACTTTCGTTCATTTTTATTTCCATTTTGTTCTTATTATACAAACCATTGCTTGTCTGATAAAAGATTCTCCAACTTGTGGGGTTTAATTTTAACGCAGCTAGAATTTTCCAGGTCTAAACTAAATATGTTTGCATGTTCTATACCCATTTGGAAGACTTAGGATCTTAATCTCCCAGTACCGTGTTTAGCAATTGGATTGCATGAAATCTAGGATATTGGCTTGATCCAATGCATCGATTAATATTTTTATACTCTTAAATGAAAATTTGAGTCTAAATATTCAATTGGTGTATTAATTACTTCTTAGTGATGCCATAATTAATGGATTAGTAGGACCAAGTTAATCCAGAAAGCGACTGCACAGGTCAACCAAGTCAACTTTTTTTCAACCGGAAGATTGGAAAAGGAAAGAGAATATAGGATACTGTGGGGTCTGGGTTGATTACATCATATGACTTACGAGTAATAGGCTCTGTTGTACTGATAGACATCCTAGAGAGACACACCACAGTGAAAAGTATACAAGGATATTGTTATACTAAGAGATTAACGCCGTGATTTTCTTTGCATAACTAATTTTCCAGGAAAAGTATACCAGGAACTTGTTGGAAGTGCTTACTATATTGCTCCGGAGGTATTGAAACTGAGTTATGGAAAAGAGATTGATGTATGGAGTGCTGGGATCATTTTGTATATTCTTCTGAGTGGAGCGCCTCCTTTCTGGGCTGGTATGTTCTTTTTGAGGAGCCAAAAACACTTAACCACATTGTTTTTATTCTTGGTTTTAAGAATGCCATCCATTCTGTTTGTTTTCGACTTATGGATCTCAGATTTTTAAACCAGGATTTTTCTGTCCTGAGATATTTTTGAAGTATGATGTTTTTCCGACTGACGTTCGAATGTACACAATTTAATAGAGACCGAGAAGGGCATATTTGAAGCAGTATTAGAAGGCAATCTTGACTTGCAGAGCCCGCCATGGCCTGACATTTCATCCTCTGCAAAGGACCTTATCACGAAAATGTTAACGAGAGACCCTAAGAGTAGGATTACTGCTGCCCAAGCACTTCGTAAGTACATAATCATCCGAGAGAATTTAATCTATCTGTCCTTCATCTCATTTAATGGGTGCCCATGACTCGGATCTCCAATATCCTTCTTCGGTTGATTGATCTTACAACTATTTGTGTTTGCTCGGGAAATTTTTTCTTCATCATCAAATTATAGATGTCATAAAATTATGTGGCTTACTGATACTATTCTCACCATATAATTGAGCCAGAACATCCATGGATGAAGGTGGACGGTGACGCATCTGACAAACCTATAGATAGTGCTGTCCTGGCTCGGATGAAGCAGTTCAGAGCAATGAACAAGTTAAAGAAACTTGCACTAAAGGTATGCTTTAAAGCTCCATTTTCTGGATGATCGCAGCCACATAATTGTCCTCAAATTAATTCTCAATCGAATCCTTTTCCTGATCTTAAATTTACTTGCATGAAGGTAATAGCAGAGAGCCTTTCAGAAGAAGAAATCAAGGGCTTAAAGCAGATGTTCAAAAACATGGACACTGATGGAAATGGTACTATCACATACGACGAGCTCAAAACTGGACTGTCAAGGCTAGGATCCAAGCTTACTGAAGTAGAAATACAGCAGCTAATGGATGCTGTGAGAACTATTACTTCTTTTGCTGGTTTCTAACAAGCTTGGCAGCAAGATTCATTCTTGAATCTGCTAGAACAAGCATTGATGAGACAAATTTTGTTTTGATAGGCTGATGTCGATAACAGCGGGACTATCGATTATGTAGAATTCATTACGGCCACCATGCATCGGCATAGACTCGAGAAGGAAGAGCACTTGTACAAGGCCTTCCAATACTTCGACAAGGACGGCAGTGGGTTAGTTTGCTGCTAAATTTCTCCTCTGGTTTATAATTTTATCAAGTATTATTGGTTAATGGCAGGTTTACTAGTTCTCATTTCATAAATTTTACTGTGAAGGCCAGACATTATTATTGAACTTGTTCAATTTCACAGGTTTATCACAAGAGATGAGCTCAGGCAAGCCATGGCTCAATATGGGATGGGTGATGAGGCCACAATAGATGAAGTCATAGAGGATGTTGATACAGATAAAGTAAGCCTCTCCCTTCCTTTTTTAAACTCAATTTAATTGCTGGATCAATCTG
This sequence comes from Salix exigua, assembly GCA_032356905.1. NCBI lineage: Eukaryota > Viridiplantae > Streptophyta > Magnoliopsida > Malpighiales > Salicaceae > Salix > Salix exigua. The sequence goes on along the minus strand of CM063589.1, from coordinate 1,216,060 downwards.
CCAAACTGAGCAAGATTTAATAGCAATATGCTTTTGTATGACTGATTCCGTAATATTCTGCAGGATGGGAAAATCAACTATGAGGAGTTTGTGAGCATGATGAGAAAAGGAACCCAAGAATCTACAATAAATCTAACATAGAAATATTATTGTACATACAGCGCTTAAAAATTAGCCCCAGTAATGTCTGCAAATCCTTTGCTACAAAGGGCATGTCGAGTATGATCAATAAGCCTCAAGTTTTTTTTCTTTCTATTATTATTATTTTCACGCTAACAAGAATAATAATAATAAAATAAAATACAAATTGTAAATGATCAGTTTATCAAGGGATAATCAAGATTCGACTGGAAAATGTAAAGATATTTGTTACAGGAGCTTCTTCTTCTTTTTTTACACGGAAAAAAAACATATAAATGAGAGATAATTTTACAAAATATAGAGACGAGTGAGTGTTGTTTATCAAACTCAGCCCCATCTTTTTATTTATAGATTTGTAATTTTATTTTTTAATATAATATATAGATTTTTATCTTATAATTTATGAAAAACAATTATACTCTTATACCTAAATTTGAAATCTATTTTATCATTTATAAATGAGAGTTAATTTTTTATCTATATATTTTTTTAAAAAAACTAAATCTATTAGCAAATTACATCTCCAGCCTAATCTAAATGACTCTTTAAGAGTGTGATTGAGATTATTTTTTAAAATAATTTTTGTTTAAAAATATATGAAAATGATATTATTTTTTAAAAATATTTTTATATCATCATATAAAAATACCAAATTTTTTATTTAAAATAAAAATACCAATTTTTTTATTTAAAATAAAAATAAAAACAAAAACATTTTTTTATTTTTTTCAAAAATATTTTTATAATACATTTGCAAACTTTTCGAATACCCATGGACATGAGTTATTGTTTTTCTTAAGAAAAAGCTCGATGCACACACCCAGTTTGTGTGGACTTCATATCGGGCCTCTAAACGTGGGCTTTTATTTAGACCCTGAAATACCTCCGGCGCAGAAAGCGAACTGTAAGAAACGGCCATAGTACTAATAAAGCTATAGCTTTGGAAACCCGAAGATCCGCTGTCAGGCAAAAACCCTAACTCCTCTTCACTCGCGTATCAGGTACTCTCTCTTTCACCTTTTGATTCCGTCAATCTAAAACTAAATAAAATTAATTTCTTCACCACACTATCGAATCAGTGACCTTGCAATTTTTATTTTTATTTTTAAATCAGGGTTTTACGTCGTATCGTCCCCGGATAAGGGTTTGGTTCTTTTGAGTGGTGGAAAAATTGAAAGTTGTATCAATTTCTTATTAAGCTAGATTATAGATGTGTGAGCCTATTTTTTTATATTTTTTTTGCTTTATTATATGTTTTTTATACATAAACTCCATGAAACCCAAAGTTGTTATATTAGGCTAAATTCGTGGCAGGATTTTGTTATCTTATCTTCTTAGGTTCTTGATTATTTTAGTTGTGATTTGTTGATGGATGTGTTTGTTGCTGGTGTGTAATTTTTTGTTAGTTTTGTTTCTTAAATTTTCCGTGTTTTAGGATCTTGAGGTTTTCTGACTTGTAGCCTTTAGCGTGAAGGAGAAGATGGCTTCGCGTTTCTGGACACAGGTTTGGTGATATTTCGCTAATAGTAATTTTGTTATGTTATATTGTAGGGGAAGGACTTTTTGACTTGGTTTTGTTGTATTTTTTTTGTTTGGTTTGGTTATAGGGTGATAGTGAATCTGATGAGGAGAGTGATTATGAAGATGACGTTGATGATTCTGAAGCTGGGGAGCCAACTGCCCAAACAACCGTGGATAATAAGTATCTTAGAGGAAATGCTAGTGACAGTGATGAATCTGATGATCAAAAGCGTGTGGTCAGGTCAGCCAAAGACAAGCGTTTTGAAGAGATGTTGGCCACTGTTGATCAAATGAAGAATGCTATGAAGATTAATGACTGGGTCAGCTTGCAAGAGAGTTTTGATAAGATGAATAAGCAACTTGAGAAAGTCATGCGGGTTATGGAGTCTGAGAAGGTTCCAACCCTTTACATCAAAGCTTTGGTAATGCTAGAAGATTTCTTGAATCAAGCCTTGGCGAATAAGGAAGCTAAAAAGAAAATGAGCAGTAGCAATGCCAAGGCTTTGAATGCAATGAAGCAGAAATTAAAGAAAAATAATAAACAATATGAAGATCAGATTAACAAGTACAGGGAACACCCTGAAAGTGAGGACGGTCCAGAGGCTGACGAGGAATCAGAAGAGGAGGAAGAGTCAGATGTGGAGTTTGAGGAGGACCCTTCAAAAATAGCAATGTCCGATGAGGAGGATGAGGAAAATGATGACCAATCCGGGAAGGATGGGGGCTGGGAGAAGATGATGAGTAAGAAAGATAAGCTCATGGATAAGCAGTTCACAAAAGATCCTAGCGAAATCACTTGGGATATTGTGAACAAGAAGTTTAAAGAAATTGTTGCTGCCCGGGGAAGGAGGGGAACTGGAAGGTTTGAGCAGGTTGAACAGCTAACATTCTTGACAAAGGTTGCAAAGACTCCTGCACAGAAGTTGGAAATTCTTTTCAGTGTGGTTTCTGCACAATTTGATGTGAATCCAGGTCTCAGTGGGCACATGCCTATCAATGTCTGGAAAAATTGCGTGCAGAACATGTTCATTATTCTTGACATTTTGGTAAAATATCGTAATATTATAGTGGATGACACAATTGAGCCTGATGAGAACGAAACCCAGAAAGGAGCAAACCACAATGGGCCAATTCATATTTGGGGAAATTTAGTGGCTTTTCTTGAGAGGATGGATATCGAGTTTTTCAAGAGTTTGCAGTGCATCGATCCACATACACGTGAGTATGTTGAAAGACTGCGGGATGAACCCATGTTCTTAGTTCTTGCTCAGAATGTCCAAGAATATCTAGAGCATGCTGGGGATCTTAAAGCTGCAGCAAAGGTCGCCTTAAGACGTGTTGAGCTGATCTATTACAAACCACAAGAGGTTTATGATGCTATGAGAAAGTTGGCTGAACAGACAGAAGATGGAGGCAATGGTGAGGAGTTTGTGGTTGAGGAAACTAGAGGTCCGTCTTCATTTGTTGTTACCCCTGAGCTTGTGCCTCGAAAGCCTATCTTCCCTGAGAATAGCAGGACAATGATGGATGCTTTAGTCTCCCTCATTTACAAGTCTGGAGATGAGCGAACCAAAGCTCGTGCAATGCTTTGTGATATCTACCACCATGCTCTCCTGGATGAGTTCTCAACCTCCCGTGACCTGCTATTGATGAGTCACCTGCAAGATAATATTCAGCACATGGACATTTCAAGCCAGATACTTTTCAACAGGGCCATGGCACAACTTGGTTTATGTGCATTTCGGGTTGGTCTTATCACTGAAGCACACGGATGTCTTTCTGAACTATATTCTGGTGGAAGGGTGAAGGAGTTGCTTGCACAAGGTTTTTCACAGAGCCGATACCATGAAAAAACTCCTGAACAGGTGCTGGTTTCTCTCTCATGTTTTCACTGTGCTTGCATCCACAAGTAGTTATCTTATTATTTACAGAAACACGGGTTTTATTTATTCTCCAGGGGGGCTGCCAAGCTAACTTGGGAAATTTACTTTTGTAGATAGAAGTCGATATTAGCTCTAAACATTTTGAATTGCTTGCAGAGTGATATTCTAACAGTTTAGGCACTGGAATTAATGTTGCATCATGCCAAGTCTTGATCTTTATCATTCAACATCTAAAGTCTTTCCTTTTTTGACTTTCTTTCAACTCCCTATATTTTTGTACCCTAGTTATATACAGGTTCCAGATTAGTTTCTCCGATAGTGTTTATGCATACTGGTAGCATATCATACAGATGGTTTGCCTATGATCTGATTTATCACTGATTGATTTCTTTGTGGGTGTAGAAGTAATTTTATGCGATTGTGCATGCAGTTATTAAATAAAAATGTATTTTCGACTGTTATACTGGTTAGTATGAGTGAATCTAGTCTTGGCTGCATCATTTTTTGAGCATTTTTCTTGGTTAAATGCTCTTGGGTTTATATTGTCATAGTTTGCTCTTTGTCCATGGATGAGTCCCCCTCACTGGTGCAAGTAATTGATTTCAACAGGAAAGACTGGAAAGAAGACGCCAGATGCCATATCATATGCACATAAATCTTGAGCTTCTGGAGTCTGTCCATCTCATTTGTGCAATGCTGCTGGAGGTCCCCAACATGGCAGCCAATGTTCTTGATGTCAGGCGCAGAGTCATTAGCAAGAATTTTAGGCGGTTGCTTGAGGTAAGTGAGAGGCAAACTTTCACTGGGCCTCCTGAAAATGTCAGGGACCATGTGATGGCTGCTACACGGGCACTTAGCAAAGGAGATTTCCAGAAGGCCTTTGATGTTATTGAGTCTCTTGATGTCTGGAAGCTCCTCAGAAATAGAGATGGTGTTCTTGAGATGCTCAAAGCGAAGATTAAGGAAGAAGCTCTGAGGACCTACCTGTTTTCCTACTCGTCTTCCTATGATGCACTTGGCTTGGACCAGCTGACCAAAATGTTTGACCTTTCAGCAGCCCAAACTCAAGTCATTGTCAGCAAAATGATGATTAATGACGAGCTCCACGCAAGCTGGGACCAGCCAACACAGTGTATTGTCTTCCATGATGTTCAGCACACAAGGTTGCAGGCTCTAGCATTCCAGTTGACAGAGAAGCTGTCAATCCTTGCTGAAAGTAATGAAAGGGCAACAGAGGCAAGAATTGGTGGTGGTGGTTTGGATCTATCTCAGAGGCGGAGAGATGGCCAGGATTTTGCTAATGTGACCGCTGCTGGTGGTAAGTGGCAAGACCACTCTTTCAATCAGGGAAGGCAAGGTTCTGGCCGTTCTGGATATAGTGGTGGTGGTGGGAGGCCACAGGTGTTGGGCCAAGCCGCCGGGTCTGGCTATTCAAGGGGAGCAGGCAATTTGCGAGCAGGAGGTGGATATTCTGGTGGCGGACGTTATCAAGATGCCCCCACCCGCATGGTTACTCTCAACAGGGGAGCTCGTGCTTGATTTTTTTATTTTTTTTGAAAGACTCTTGGACCAATTTCCAACTTAGCTTCAAGCATGCGTTATTTTGAATATCCAATGGCAGTGTAATCCTTCAACTTTTCCAGTTAGCCCTATTTATGAATTTGGAAGTTTTACTAGTCTGTCAAATAATTTTGGTACCTTCAAACAAATAATCATGCAGCTGTTTGTGTCTAATTTGATATAATTAATGTGACAGATTAAAACATGTGGTGTTTCTCTGTTTCCTTGGGGAGAATGCTAGCTTGCTGTCCACTCTTTCAGTAAATTAAACAAGAGTTACCGGAAACGTATAAAGAAATCACGAGAAATCTTGATTGGGAAACCCAATGTTAAGTAAATAACATGTTTTTAAAACATGACATTAAGAAAGAAGACCAAGTTAAATTTTGTGGCAGGGTCATTTTATCTCAACATACGGGGGAAGTACGTAAAATAAAAATGTACCTCCATAAGGACCGACCTAAAATCAATTCACTGGTGACGATGCTCCCACAATTGTCAAGACCTCAAACCAATGCTCTCAAAGCATGTAGCATTATTCCATAACGATGATTTATTTATTGGTTGAAGGTTAAAACAAAATTTCATGAGATCATGGGTCAAATCTCATCTTCTACAATTTATGTAAATCCCCCTTTCCCTGTAATTTTAAGGGAATGTTATTAAACTTGCTGTTATTTAAATTAATTTAAGATATGAATCATAATATGAATAAATTGAATGTGTACACACACACACGTAAGGTTCATCATCTCCCTTCTACTACAATTACTTCAAACTAATTACAGGTATATGTGGACTTTATCTCAACAATGATCCAAGTTAATGCCTACATGCAAAAGTACATGACAAATAGTAGCAATACAATCTTCTTCTTCTTGTTGTTGTTTTTATCTAATAGGGTGTTTAGAAATGTGCAATTTTTATTTTAAAAAATAAATATTTATTTTATTTTTAACATTTTATAATCAAAATAATAATAAAACACTAAAAATTAAAAAAAAAATTATCAAGTTTTGAAAAACATGTTCAACTTTTATTCCACGCAGCTACAGTCGGGCCTCTGGGCCGACAGTCATGAAAACGGAAGTCCAACCCACGATCAGTTCCACTCGCGATAAACACATAACGAAGTCCAACAAGAAATACAAAAGGAGCAAGAGGATGCTCTCGATTTCCTCTGTATCCCGTTGCTCAGCTCCCTCTCTCGTCCTCTCTCAAAAGCCAAGGCCTTCAAGATTCCTTACGGCTCGCTCTAGTTCCACAAGGGAGCCTAATTCGAACCAGAATCCTGGCCAAAGAACCAATTACTCTGGTGTAAAACTCGAGGAGTCAGTAGATTCTAAGTCAGGAAAGTCAAGACTTGATTCTTGGATTTCTTCTCGCATTTCAGGCGTCAGTAGAGCTCGTATTCAGTCTAGTATTAAATCAGGACTTGTCTCTGTCAATGGAAAGGTTACCGATAAGGTAGTTTTCTCAACATTTCCGCGCTAATCTCTTCTTGTTTGGTTTTCTGGGATGTTAATGTTGATGTTTATTTAAGGTTTCGCATAATGTAAAAGCTGGAGATAAGGTGAATTGCGTAATTTCAGAGTTGCGACCTTTGAGGGCTGAACCTGAGAATATACCTTTGGATATTGTCTATGAGGATGAGAATGTTCTAGTTGTTAACAAACCTGCTCACATGGTAATCAGTCTTTAAAATTTAAATAAGGTTGAAAATTTGATTGACTAATGCTATGTTGTAATTGAAATGTTAATGTTGTAATTTGCATTTTCATTGTGTGATTTAGGTTGTTCATCCTGCGCCTGGTAATGCTACCGGAACGCTGGTCAATGGTATATTGCACCATTGTAGTCTTCCAGCAGTTTCGAGCAAGGAAGTTTTGTCCGATGCAGAGGATGTTTCTGTTGATGATGATGATGATGATGAAGGGTTATGTACTAGCCCATATGCTGCGTCTGTTCGACCCGGGATAGTGCATCGGTTGGATAAAGGAACCAGTGGATTGCTTGTTGTTGCCAAGGTATTTCCCCTCTTTTCCCCAAAAACCTTAGTGGTTCTAATGTTAAATTTTCCGTTAAAATATTATAAAGTTTTGATAATTCTAGTGTACTGCATATTGATGGTAGGATGAACATTCACATGCTCATTTATCTGAGCAATTCAAGCTACACACGATTAAGAGAGTGTATGTTAGTCTTACTTGCGGAGTGCCTGCACCATTGGCAGGGCGTGTTGACGTTCCTATTGGCCGAGATGTGAATAACAGGATACGTATGGCTGCTATAGTTGAACCGAACCGGGGACAGGCCCGTCATGCTTCTAGTAGGTGATTATAGACATTCACCAGTTCTTTGTCTTGAATTGCTGCTAGTTAGCACCGTGTACTTTCTAGTCGTTTTCTTGTATAGTCTCCATGAGTGTTAGTTAAACTTAACTTTTTTTGTGCTACATTTGTTTAAGTTGATTGAATCCATTATCAGGTATAAAGTGATCGAAATACTAGCTGGAGGTGGTTCAGCTCTGGTTGAGTGGAGGTTAGAAACTGGTCGCACTCATCAGGTACAAATAATGTAAAAGGTTCATTTTATTTAATGAATTGTTGGATACTGGTTTAATAACAGTAAATGTGACTAGCTACTCAAATAATTTATGTTAATCTAGAGGCCTTTTCAATCTCTGGAGGTCCACTTGTAATTTTCATGTACAAAAGATGGCATCAGCAAATGTTTCCTTTTCTTGATTTTTTTCATTTATATTTTATTTTCAATGGTAACTATGGATCTTAAAAGTGTCTGTGTCTTCGAGTTGCTGAAATCTTTCACCCAGCTCTTTGTTTATTATTGCTGCTCTCATTTTCCTTTTGATATCTCCCTTGCTGGTTGATTTTTGAATGATGATCAACCTTGGACATAAACCTTTCACTATTATTGACCATGGTTTTTAATTTTTAAGATTTTAAGCTTTTTATTATTCTAGGATTAAGGTAACAGTAACATCTATGGAAAGGGTGAATTAGATGTTCCACTAATAATAATAAATATTGGAATTAACTCAATTAAACACAATTAACCAACAATATAATTAAAGTGTTTGAAGTAAAGAATATAGGTATAGAAATTGCAAACTCAATTCTTAACGTGTTTCGGCAAACCTACTTTCACCTCAAGTACCAAACCGGTCTTGAGTATTGTATTCGTTAATAATTTTAGTTAAAGATACAGTGACCATGTAGAATCCACACCAAACTTATACATTACTTAAAGATGTCCCCTGAGATTTTTCCTTTGGGGACAATACCTCACTAATGTTAAGAGTCTATCCAAACTAAAATTTATAAAAGTGATTTTATAGTCATGCGATGCTGTCTCAATAGAGTGAATTTTATAATTTGAGAATTTATGATCTCTATACCTCACTCAATAACACTTAGAATATATAAAGGTATTTAAGTGCAATGAGTGTTATAATTTATACTCTTGTGCAAGAATATGAAGATCTTAATGCACAAATATGAGTATGATTGATGATTTGTTGTTTTTGCTTTTAAAATAGATTGTATATGATAAATACTCAAATTATGTGTCTAATTCTTCAATTAAACAAGCTATATATATAATTCTAGCAAAACATAGTCGTTACTGTTCTTCTCTTAGCTCAAACGATTGACCGGTTCAAATTGGTCAAACTAATCGGTTGATTGGTTCTTGTAAATTTTTTAGGTTTTCATCCCTGATGAATAACGGTTGGCCGGTTCACTTAGTATCCCCAATTGGTCTACTAGCTCAATTGAAAATACTAGATTTTAAAATTTTAATCTTGGTGAAAACTTGAACCAGTCAAATGCATATCAGTTATATTATGCATGCAATGTGATGCATGTGAGCTCAATTTAGTTTTTTATTGAGTAAAATATAGAAATTTAACAAAAAGCTCTAAAATAAACATTTATAAACCAAGTCTTCAGCTGCTTTGTATCTTAGACTTGTTGATTGATTTCTTCATTCAATACCTCATGCGTGTTGATATGATCTTCATATAATGATGTTTAAACTTAATTTTATCCAAGCATATCATTAGTCTATTTTTATATAATTATTATTATTATCAAAATACATAAAATATTAATAAGTGATCCAAGAGTCAATAATTTTGTGAGTGATGATAGGTTGTTTTTCTGAAGCAGATCCGTGCACATGCGAAGTACATTGGAGTTCCTCTGTTAGGTGATGAGGTTTATGGAGGGACCCAAAACATGGCTTTGTCACTGCTTCGATCCAGAACCCAGCCTAGCTGTCATCGCCAACTTTCTTTATCACTTTCAGGAATAGAGAGGCCTTGCCTCCATGCGCTGGCTCTCGGGTGAGACAATTAGAATAAAGCTGTCTGCTTGCTCCTCTTTTTTATATTGACACCACTGGTTAGTATGGAATTGTTGCTTCTTTCCTTTGTTTTGTAGGTTCATACATCCATGCACAGGGAAAGAAATACATTTTTCTTGCCCACCTCCTCCAGATTTTACAGAGATCTTGAGCCAGCTTCGGGAAATGGGAACAGAGAAGGTATAATGCAATTCTGTGCTGGGGCATCAATGTATGAATATTTGTGCTCCTTGGCAATTTTGCAAGTTGATTGTAAAACTTAATGTTTGTGAAGATCATCTAATCCTGTCTGCAATATGATTATTAGAATAATCTAATATAGAGTCCCAAGTATTATTCAGTCCTGGAAGACCATGGATTGTTGTAGCAAGCATATACATTTGCTTAGTAGTATCATTCTATTGCACTGTTGCACTTATTGTGTCATTCTGCTACTGTATGGTATTGGATGGTTTGGTATATATATACTTTTCATCTCGATTCTTTAATCTGCAGGGCTCTATAAGCTTGCTTGAACAAATGCCAATAAATCAGATGACTCATCCTTTGACCTTTGATGTGGATTTTCTGTGCATCATTGGGTGCTTATGAGACTGAAGTTCTTGTTAATGTTCATGGTGCGAACAAAAAATTGAAGGAACTTACTGTTATTTTCTACTGTTTGATGTGCAGCCTTGATTCAAGGAACTGTGTCTGTGAGCAAGGTGACAGTTTGAAGATTTGTGCAATTGTGGAAACACCAAATGGACAAATTCATGGCGAGGGCAAATATTCTGGCATTTTCATGGATGTAATGGGCCACAACAGCCCGCGACAGGTGTAGATCTTCATCACAAGGGATGGTACTGCCTCTTTCACTTCACAGTTCTCGCCAGAATAACTACTCAGTTGGCATAACTTACCTGAAGTACCTTATCTGGAAAATCTCGGTTTATCTCTAGATTGTTTTTCTAATGATCTGAGGATTTCTATTGATCCTCCGCGAGAAGCAGCATAATCAAACAATAAAGCATTCTATAGTGCAGCTATAAAACCGCAATCAGATGAGCCAATATGCCATTGCTGATTCCTGACACGACCGGGGATGCATAGGAATACATCTGCATCTTCCAACTCTGTTTAATCCTAATTTAAAGGGCGTGGTCTTTACTCTTTAAGGTCTACATCATTTTCACTGTTGCATTTGGCATTGTGGTTCAACCATGCTTCTGAAAAAAATATTTTTTATTTAAGCTTCAAATTAATTATTACATTAGTTGTTTTGATGTTGAAAAACCTTGCAATGATATCTTTTTTTTTAAATCAAAAATATTTTAAAAAGCAACTCCAACCAAGCTGGAAGCCCGCATCATCAAGTAGTAACTTCATAGAGTAATAAGGTGAAAGTATTGACATTGCCAAAATTAAATCAGGGGTCGCAGGCGTAGCAACTAACAATAAAGTTTGCTTGCAAGTTCTAAAGAAAATAAAAACTCATAAGCACCAGCTTCCAACAAATGGCACCCGCAGTGAGTCAAACAGGAGATGCCAGTGATGTTGCATCTGGGATTTATTCTGCAGTTGGCTGGAGGAGGATGTTGCATCCTACCCCTCTGGAGTCTATAACTATAAGAATTCTATAAAGACCGCCGACTTCCAGCCCAAAAGCTGGGTTAGAAAAGTGAAAAACGTCCATCAAATGAAAAAAACCTGAGATGTAAACTATCTGAGATACTATCAAGATGGAAAGTAACAGAAGGACGCCGCAGGATTTCTGGAACGAGAGTTTCTGCATACAAAATGGCAAGAAGATGGAACACGTTCAATGAAACGGTTCTGGAATCGCTTTACAGGGTTATGATTGGCGGCCAGATGATCACGATGGATATGATGAAATAAATATAAATTATTCTTTAAGATTTTACTTGATAATTTAAACCTCGAATTGTCAAGCTCGAAATTCCCTAGCTTGTTTATGAACTGCAGTGATCATTCTCTATTTTCGCTGGCAGCAGAGACTTCATCCCAGCAAAGTGATCATTCAGGCCCTTGATTATCTCGTTTAAACTCTCTTACAGTAAACCTATATTCTCAATTGAACAAGTGCATAGGTAAGTACTGGTAATTAAAGCTTGAGTATCACAGAATTTCTCGATTTCTCAACGGTGAAATTCATTTGGGGCAATTGGATTGTTAAATGGAAGCTCGTAAGAATTCTACAGCCCGCACACCATTAACACAGAGTTAATGAAACTCCTAATTGCACGAATTATTGAAAATTGGAGTGATTTCCAGCAAATTGCATCGAATATGAAACCAACCCTTTTGGATTTTACATGAACAGCATGTCATCGACTCCAATTTTCAATTACAGAAGAAAAGAGGAATGAAAAAGAAAATCACCCTCGTCGATTAATCAACGATTCCCTCCGCCGCGACGTTCTTTCTCAATCTGTTCCCTCTGCTTCTCAACAAGTTTATCGATCGCCGATTCTACAGCCTCTCTCCCGCCAATGAGCAACCGGGTCACAATCTCCGGATCTTTTTCAAGCCGGGCCTCTTCAAACTCCTTCCTCGCATTCTCCCTCAGCACATCTCTCCACAGCACTCCTCGCGAATCGGGCCACGTAAAGTATCGCGTGGCCCTCAAGATGTCTCGGTATAAATGCAGCGCTTCACGTCGCGTGCTGGTTAATCGCCGCTGATTCAGAATCTCTTCTTCCTCCTCGTCAAGTGATCTCTCTTTCTTCACTAAATGCCTGTCTAATAGTTCCTCTAAGGTGTCTGGGCCTTCGTGTAATAAACGTCGGTTGAAACCGACGCAGCTTCGATCTGTCACGTATAAAGAGGAAGATAGACCACGCCATTTTTGCAGCTTCGTAGCCATTTAGGCTGCCTCTTCGTTAGGACAAAAATATCAGCAGCGGAGGTTAAGGGGATGTGGTCTATTTAGATGGGCCATAAGAGTGTGGGCTTATGTTTCTTTCTGGAAATTGGAATTTGCAGGCCTCCGGCCCATCAATAAAACATGCGCTAAAATCATCATGAAATTTAAATGAGTTCGTAAAATCACCATCCTCGTAGGAACACAATGGCCCAGTCAATAAATGCTAAAGGCTCCAAGTCAAAGGGCATTTTGTGTAGGCATTTTTCGAACGTCTCTTATAAACCTTTCCGAGAGTTTAAACTTTCCAAGGCATCGACAACCGCATCCATAATTGACTGCAGGAATCGTAGTTACTAAGCTTACTACAGCAAGAGGGAGATAATTATTATGCATCATTCATTTTCCTAGTGAAAAAAATGGTTGAGTGGCTTGATCAATTACACTTTTTCTTCAAGTAATATGATTGTTGAAGAAATAAACTGCAGCCTCGTTAGGCAAGTTTTTGCACTGCTCTCTACCAACTCTCTTGCCTTGTGGATGAAGATCCATGTAAATTAAAATTAGGTGTGCTCATCATCTGTCAAATCCAATTCATTATAACGGTTGGTGAATGTTTAATGTTACAACTTATGCTCAAGTGTGTTCATTAAAGAGATAAAGGAGGAGGGGTTTAACTGTGGCAATCTTCACATAAAACTATAGTTTTTTTTAAAAAAAAAAATTATATGATGTTTTAATTTTATATTCAGTATTATATTTAATTGGTTTACTAGTGATTAAGTTATATTTAATTTTTTAAAGATTATTCTAGTGAGCATGACAGTTTAAACCGATTTACTCGAGTTTTGTTTTTGATTTTTATATTCCATGTGGGCATCACTTTTAATATTTTTTTGATGACTAGGATGAAGCTTAACAAGTCATACACCGGCATTGACAAAGCAAATGCATGGACAGGTGAGGGCGTTAAACATAATAGGAATTAAAGTTGGAATGCCATATAAATTTACAAATATTCATGATAAGACAATCAGTATTAAATTCTGGTGGCACAAAATGGCTTGCTAAGTCGCACCTTCACGTTTTGACCAAACCCTATCTCTCTCCGATAAGACAGACACGGTCAAGTCACATAAAACTTGCTGTTGCCAGTTGATGTTCCAATTTTATCTTCCTAGCACATGGATATATAAACCCATGTATGATTGAGGGATTGAAAATGGTGTACAGAGAGAGTTCAAGAATAACAGAGATGGAGAAACAAGCAGCAGGCGCCGCCGCCGCACCACCACAGAGGATCCTGAGATTTCTACCCGAAGCTGCTTCTGCAATCAACTTCCACAGCCTTACATTTAGCCCCGGTAGAGACAAGAGATCAGAAAACATACACAAGCACAAATCCAGTGTGGGCAAAGGAGGTAATTCTAGCTGGTCGATGATCCCAGTTGAGGTTAGAAGACAGCCAAAGAATGAGAGGTTTGAGACCCAAGAAGAACCGACCTCGCCAAAGATCTCATGTATGGGTCAAATCAAGCACAAGAAGAAGATGAACAAAGCTACTTATAAGCGCGTTTCAGTTCCTCAGGAAACAAAGCCTGCGTCACAGACTCAACGTCAGGTAAAGAAGCATGCATCTAAACTCAAGAGACTCTTCACTGGATCAAAAGCAGGAAGGAAACCTAAAGTTTTTGATGGGGGCAAGCCAGCACTTCCTGATAGAGCACCTTCATTGAGTCACATGAAAAGGTTTGCAAGTGGTCGTGACACTCTGGCTAGCTTTGACTGGACCGCTCATCAGATTGCACCCGTGGAGCCTGATGGCAGGGACTGTTATTCTGATGAAGAGAGGAGAGATAGCTTTGAAGATCAAGAAGACATTGAAGAGGTTATAATTCCTTTCTCGGCACCTATGGTGTTAGGTGGAGGAGTGGATTTGCTACCAAGGAAAGAAGTTAATCTTTGGAAGAGAAGAACCATGGATCCACCTAAGCCTCTTCAATTGAAATCCAGTATGGCTAGAGAAAGTTAATCAAAGTCTTTTCCTTATCTGTTTATGTTTGCAAATAATTTCATTAGTTTTTTTAAAAATCTTAAATGCTCCAAGAAAGAAGACATTGAGATATGTAAGATAGATACGATTGTCAAGAATCATGTACAAACACTGTGTTCATTGGATCTTAATTTGCCTGTATATGCTTAATTACTTCGAGTTGTCTTGAAATTAAACTGATGACTAGTCCAATGCAAGTCCACGAAATTGCCACCAAACCAGAAGAATAAATCGAATCGATCGACCGGAACAGTTTTTTTTCTTGGATTTTTGTTCTCTCGGCAACAAATATCTTGAGCAGGTGATCATTTTGAGGAAAGCTTCTGGTCCTTACCATATGAACATTTAGAATTTTCTACATGTATTTTCACACGTTGGAAATACTTGGATATTATTCATAAAAATATTAACAACCAGCAGCATAATTGGCCAGCTGCCTCGATTGAAAAAGGCAACCATGTGAAAGGGAAGGGGTGGCTTTGGGGTCTTATCAAAGCTGTTTGAAAAGATGTCTGCAGTATCGTGTGTATTTTAGGTTGTCCAACGCGTCGCCTGCCTGCTAGGGCAAGCCCATCCTGCCTGACATAGACATAGACATAGACATAACATGGTGGTGGTTGAATCTTCCGGGGAAAAATTCTCAGCTATTTATGCTTGGTAGGTCGGTGCTTGAGATTTTTTATATAGAATTACAAGAAAACTAAACGTTGTGGTCAAAACCCTGTAACACAAGACTCAGGTTACTGTGGATTCGAATAGTGTAGGGACGGAAATGGGCTTGGTGATCAGGCGTTTGATGTATTTTTTGTGGGGGTGTTTTCGGATTTACCCTCTTTTTTTTTAATTTTCGTCATTGTACAGTGTATTGACGCCTCTGACCCTCGAAAAAGACAAAATAGTGCACAGGGGGCAGGGGCTCTCTCGGCTTTTCCATATTTATCTACACAGTGCGAAGACGAAAAAGGGCTCCAAAAACGACAAGATAGCGAACAGTAATCGGGGTCAGCAGCGTCCTTTCCGCTCCGGTATTTACGTAAATATAGGTGAGAACAGGGGCATCGTCGTAACTACACCATTATTTTATTATATTTACGCTGCAGGCGGTGGCGCGTTTCCTTCTGCGCTCGGTAGTTGCCGCTCTGGCGCCTTTCAGGCGGCGCATGAGCCTTCATCCAGGCGTCAAAAATTTTCTTCCGCCGCGCCAGACGATTCGCCTGAATGTCGTCGAGCCTCCGTCGATTTAGGTCGCAGCGGACGATTTTTTCACGGGCGTCGGTTTTCTCTCTCCTGCCGCCCCAAAGTCCACTCCGGTCCCTGATATGTGTATAAAGTTTAGTTTGGTCCCTTATGTATTGATTTCTATTTCATTACTGATTTCTTCAAATTAAAGTTTTATTGTTTTCAATTGTGCCCTTCAATTAAAACTGATTATATAACAAGTATTTATTGCAGTCCTTATAGTCTTGATTTTTTATTTACTTCTTATTCTGTAAATTATTCAAGTCCGGATGTTTGGATTTCTTTAATTTGGTCCTCCAATTGAAATTATTAATATATACAAAGTTTGAAATATTAAATTAGTATTGCTTTCTTTTCCCTTTATTTTTTTATTTGCTCTTTCTATTAATTGAATTTTATAATTTTATAATATGCACAATAATGATTTCAGTATTTTTTTATTCAAATATTTTGCTCTTTTTTCTAATGTTAGTACGCGCTCTTTAGTGATCGTTTATGACGCAATACCTATATTCTAAAAGATGTAATCTATGTTATTCAAGGATTAAGGCAACTATACACCTAAGGGGGGGGAATTAGGTGTAAATACAATAATTATAGCAATTCTAAAATCAATTACTTTAAAGTAAAGAGATAAGAGAGAGAGATTGCTAACTCGGTTTTTAACGTGGTTCGGCAAGCCTACGTCCACGATTCAAGTACAAATCCGTACTTGAGTATTGTACTCTCTTACTATTTCAAGTAACAAGATTACAAATCTCGCTTGATGAATCCATACCAAGACTTTTACACCACTTGAAGATATGCCATCTTCAAGATTTTCCTTCTTCCCACTTGAAGATGTACCCTCTTCAAGATTTTTCCTTGGTGATGTTCCCTCACCAATATCAAAGAGTTTTATACTTCAACTCGCAAGAATATTACAATGGTTGTTTTTGTAAAACAACAATACACTCTTAATAGTGTAGATATTACAAATGAAGATCTATGATCTCTTTATCTCACTTGATAACACTTAGAATATTTGAAGGTGTTTAAGTGTAGTGAGAATGAGAAATACTCTTTGTGTTAAGATATGAAGATTTAAACACAAATATGAGTATTAATGAAGATTGATGATATGAAGATGTTTTTGCACTCTAATTGCCTCAATATAAGATATGAAAGTTCTATTTTTTTAGTTTTGCAATTAGGAGGCCTATTTATAAGTTTTTAAAAGAAACTAGCCGTTTATAGTCGTTTTAATGCAACTGTCATATCAAGCGGTCGACCGGTTCACAACGGACAAATAAAGTGGTCGACCGGTTCAGTTCAAAAGACAATTCGTCTTCAAGCGGTCGACCGGTTCACAACGGATAACCCAACCGGTCGACCGGTTCAGCTCAAAAGACAATTTGTCTTCAAGCGGTCGACCGGTTCACTTGGTATACACCAAGCGGTCGACCGGTTCATGCAGAAAGGCAATTGTGACAAATTATCTTTTCTGAATTTTTTGAACCGATTGATTATGACTTAATCCTATAATCATCAAATCCTTTTAATGCATGCAATGTGAAGTGTGTGAGTTCATTTTAAATTGTGCTATCAAGATAGAAATAGAGATTTACATAAGGCACTAAAATGAACACTTATTCTAAGTCTTCACTTGTTTGCATCTTGGACTTCTTGGAGTGATTTCTTCGTGTACTCCGTTATGCTTGTTGATGTATTCTTTGTATAAAACCTGTTTATCGCTTAATCTCATCCAAGCATATTATTAGTCCATTTTCTTTTTATTGTTATCATCAAAATATATAAAACATATAAGTGTGACATTATATGTCAACAATCTATGCTTACGTGACAAACTCAACTCAAAATTTTAAATATTTTATCTTTTAATCTATAATTTTTATTTACTTATATCATATAAATCTATCGTTGTAAATTTAATTATGTTAAATTATATACAAAAAAACTACCCGCGGCAACGCGCGGGCAATTATCTAGTTTTGAAATATCTTGCGTATGTTCTTTTTAAAATATATATATATATATATATATATATATATATATATATATATATATATATATATATATATATATATTTCTTACAGTACTAATATTAGCAAAATTATATATTAACTCTGAATTTTATTAAGAGTCGTTTTCTTTTTAAGAACGAGGGCTTAAGCCTATAATTGGAATAAATAAAGTTATTGATAAAGAAATTGTTCACATCCTCTCTTAAAAAAAATATTAATAAAAGATTGTTTTTTTAGAGAGACTATCTACCATGCCTAGTGTTTTTTCTCAAAAGATATCTGTTCAAACTCTTATTGAAATTTCTTTCAATATATGATATTTTTCAAAAGCATCAAAATAGTCTTTTTCCCACATTCCTGGATTATAATAAATAAATAAATATATAAATAAAATTATGCAATTCCCTCCACAACTTTAACAAATTTGCTGCCAAATGAGAATTTGGCACAGCTAAACAATTCCTCCCGTACTGTGGCTTGTCCATCTTCTAGCTACTTTCCCATTCCATATTGCAACCCAAAATTTAATTCCGTGGAATTGTTTTAAATGTTAGAAATTAAATTTCAAATTAAACCTGATCTCTCTAAAAATTGCACAAAAATAAATCAAATGTCAACCCCTCAAATTTAATATAATAAAAATTAAAAATTACAACTAGCTAATCTAAAATACTCGACCACCTCTCTTTTTTTATGGATATTTAAAAGAATAAGATGAATGTGACAAGGGTGATACAAAAAAATATATTATATTTCTTTTCGATACATGAATTCAGTTTATTTATCTATATTAAATAAATGATAGCTATAGGACTTGCCTGTATTAAAAAATTGGTAGCGACCCATTTTTGTAACCATTGTATATCGATTTCTCTACTTTCATGGTTTGAGATTCTACGTGCTCTGATTCTACTTTGTCTTCATGCAATTCCCTTCAGAATTTTATCTATCCAATTTGAGCCCTTGATTTCAACGATGATTTTCACATTCTGTCTGAATATTTGGATTCTACTCTAGTTGATAGCACGATCTCCTTGGCATCTAAGAAGTGTGCAACTTTTTTTCTATTTTCTCTCTTACAAAGCTCTCCATTCTTCTCAGATTCATCTCCCATCACAAGAGGGAAATCTACATCGTTGCTGGTTCTGCATGGTTCTGCCGTAAAAGGGTAGGTTTTACTGCTACGGTAACTGTGGCTCGCTGCTTATTCTACAGCAACGAGCTTGTTTTTTTGCAGTGGTAGCCATGGAAACAAGCTTGTATAGAAAAGGTCTGGGCAATGGAGAACCTCAGAGGAGCTAAGCAGTAAGCACAGATCGGGAGGGAGAAGAGATGGGAGGAATTATCATGAAAATCTGAGTGGCCATAATTGTTATCCATTTATTTATTTTTATCATTGTTTTTTAAATTATTTTTATTTAAAATAATATATATATAACATTATTTCCTTATTTAATATTAAAACAATTCAAATATAAAAATTAAAGCGGGTGTTTTACAATGATTGAGTTAACCGGGCTTTTTAAATGGATCAGCTCATATAGGATCCAGAATTTGTTTGTTCAGACCACGCCCATGAGCTTACGCGCTTACAGACCTGGTTTTATTTTCACTCGACATGGACAGGGAACGTGGACAGCTACGTGGGGGTGGGGGCAATAGAAAATGCACGCCCCTCTTCCTGAATTTGTTTTTTCTATTTTTTTTCATTTAATAACAATATAAACCATTGCATCTGAGTAGAAAATTTTATTTTTACTAATTCTAACTTTTTTAATTTTTTTTTTAAAGATCATTGTGTTCATGAACAACTCTTACATGTATAGGAATACTTCTTACTTTAGTTTAAATTGAAATTGAAATATCACAATCACTTTTTTGGTCGAGTTGAAAATTTGAAAGGACGACAGACAACAATTGCTTTAGCAAGATCTATGTTTCCGCCATCAAACCCAAACCCAAACCCAAGTCTAGCCTAAACTCAAGAATCTAACCTAACCTATATATTTAAAGAAAATCTTTTGCCAACGAGTAAAATAATTTGGCTTTATTATTTCATTCAAGTTTAGATTTTTTAGTCTTTTATGTTTTTTTTGAGTCATTTATTATTATTTTTCGAGTTCGCTATAGGTTTCCTTGAAGTTCTCGTTCTCCTCCTACTGCATTGTCGGTAACAAGCTTAGAGTTCGGGTTGTAACAACTTTTCTTCATTTGATCGGTGCTTCCATGGCTACTCTCCCACCACAAAACAGCTATGAGTTCGGAAAGAGCGTGGGATGAAACCTGCTCCTCTTGTAAAGTGGCAACGGCAATCTATGGCCTAAGAATCTACAGGTGTTATAAGCTCATGGTTACTGGTATCTTTTTTTTTTTAATATCCGCCAACCTCATAGCTACTGGCTCTTGTGTCTGTCGCATTGTATTCTACGATGAACTTTCAAAGTTTCTGCTGTTCATTGTTTCCACAAGGATTTCTGATTCTTGTCGCCAAACAGTTTTACAAAAATGTTAAAAACAGTGTTTCGTGTATGTTTATGAAAAAAAAAACGTTTTAGATTATTTTATTAAAAAACATTTTAAAAAAATAAAAAAATAAAAAATACATCATTTTTAAAAATAATCTTAAGCACATTTTTAATTTTCAAACAGGAATAAGAGCCCAAAAGTTTCAAAACACACGAGATCTAAATCTGTGCATTGATCTGTACTCGCGTTGTCAGTTTCCTCGTTGGACATGAGCTGGAAACTCTCGGGTTTTGTTTTGAATGTAGGAATCGACCATCTTCCCTCAATGTGATGGACCCAAACATGCGATTTAATTGCGTTCACTTTCCGATCACAAGAAGCCGAAATCCAACCGAACATAATATCCTCCAAGGAATTATCAAAAACCCAACAAGTCTCTCTCTCTCTCTCTCTCTTATATTTTTAGTCTCAATGATATGGTAAATTTTGCAGGATTCATGAAAAAATTCCAGTCTAGAAGACGATCCAGGACCAGGGTGTTAATATGAACTAATTGTGTAGGTCACCACACACAACAGCATCATTCTCATTAACTTCATCCTGTCAGGACTCATTGCAAAACATCATATACATGGTTCAGAACCGTAACCCCATGGATGATCCTTCATTTAATGCTACAGTTCAATTAAATACCTAAGCTTGCTTACCTACCTATAAAGCCCACAATCCAGTCCGGTGAACAAATCTTTTTTTATTTATTTCGAGGAAACTCCGATCCCATCCCTGTGCTCACAGATATTAAATCCCCTCTTTTCCCCTGAAACCTGATCTGAATTTCTAGCACTAACCTTCTTTTTTTTAAAAAAAAAAAAAGAGAAGAATTTTGATTTAATATATCGAAAAACTAATTATTAGAGCATGGGATTTGAAAAGTACTGCCCAGGTGAACTCAAATGCCAGACAATTAAACATGTATACTCGAGGAAAACATAATTTCCCAAAACTAAACTTAAACTGGCTCTTCAATGAGCTCATTAAACCACAAACTGGTTTGTCCAGCAAAAATTAGCCCTTGAATCATGTGACCCATGGAGGCAAATTCTTGCTGTTCCGTGACTGACTGAAGACTAAAAAGCTGGACTAAATTGGAGGAATCCAGACTTGTACAGCAAACTAACAGCACAGCAAAAGTCAAGATCCAGAGCTTTTATCACTATTTTTTTTTATCGCAAAAGTGCCTTTTCTCTCCATGCGCGCACAGGGTCATCTCTTGTTCTAACATGCACTCAACTCCTCGGTAAATCCTTGCCGTTAGCCCCTCCACTGTGGGCCCATATTCTATTCTATTTATTTATTTATCAAAATACCTGGAAACAGAAAAAACTTCAAGAAGGCGAAAATCAAGTGACTGGGATTTTTTTTTTTGAAATTTAGATAACAATCATATTGACCTTTGGATTCTTCACTATCACCATAATAACAGTAAAAAAAACCAAGTTACAGCCAGGAAAATAAAAAAAGAAAAATACATGGATGGGGATTTGAACTAAGAAAAAACTCGAGGAAAAAAAAGTCACAAAGGAGGAGGAACATGAGGTACTCAAACATGGAAAAAAAAACAAGGATCGTTTTGATTTATTACCAATCAAATTAGAGACTAAGAATTTGTAGCTGTTTCTGTCGCCTTCTCAGGTTTTCTGCAGAGAATCATATGCATAGGAGTGAAAATCCCAGAATCACCACCCCTGGTAAGGTAATCAGCTGTCTTAAAAAGCATCTCGTGAACATCAACGGTCCCTTTTGGTGCAATCCCTAGAGCGGAAAGTACAGTTACAACAATGTGGTTTCTCCAGTAAGCAATCCTTCCCATCTTAAGCCTAGTCCACCATGGCTGTGATGGCGGCTTGGCCAAGTCTTTCTCTTTCACAACTTCAAATCCTACCTTCCTTGCTGCCTCTGCAATATCAGTATAGTTTCTTAGCCCAGGTAAAGCATCACCTCTTTCAATACCCTGAATAACCTCCACGTGTTCAGGGTCAGAGTCCTTGTACTTATCGGTTGTGACCCATTCATAGGACACGTAAAGAGATCCAGGCTTCAAGACCCTAAAGATCTCTGCATAAACCTCTTCGAGTTTCGGCGCGTGACATGTCGCTTCGATCGAGTAAGCTCCGTCGAAGCTGTTCTCAGGAAACGGCATCTCTAGGAAATTTCCTTGGACAACTTCACAAAGTGAATCTAACCCAGCTTTCTTGTTGTGCGTACGCGCACGATTCACTTGATAATCGTTGATGGTGATGCCAACAACCTTGGCGCGTGAATGTGCAGCAATAGCACGCATCGGACCACCAACACCGCATCCGACATCCAGGATTCGGTCTCCAGGCTTGACATTGATCAGGTCCACGGCCATCTCTTCGTGTAGGCGCGTGGCTTCACCGTGAGACTTTCCGGGAATGGATGGAGAGAAGTGGAAGGACTGGCCCCATCCCCACTCGTAAATATCAGTGACTAGATTGTAAAATGTGTCTACAAAATCAGGGACTTTTTCAGCTGTTTCGATTTCTTTGGGGCGGCGGAAAAAAGACCAGTATTTATCGTAGTTATCTTGGACATTCTCGGCCGAAATGGAGCCACCGGATAGATCTACAGCCCGTTTGCCTTTCTGCTCGGCTGGGCCGAGAACGCAAACGAACCAGTAGATGCCGCCGGCTAGCAGAGCCCCAGTGAAGAAGAGAGCGAGAGAGTCCATGAGTGAGTGTGGGACGGAGTGTCTGGAGGGTTACGTCTCTCTCCTCTCTTTTTTTTCAGTTTTAAGGGCATAGGAGATGGTTTTTTATGTCTTGTGGATGGGAGAAGGCACGTGCGATGCTCGTGTGTGAGATAATTCAAAGGAAGATGTGGGATAAATTACTTTGAGAGGTTGTAATTTTAAATTGCGTATTTACTAGCATGCCCTCGTATTTTTTTCTGGTTTAATTAGCTGTACATTTTCAAAAACAGTTAAGATACGAGGGAAGTAGTAAATCTGTAATTTATTTTGACACTAATATTTTAAAATCAGCTAAAAAAACCCAAAAATATATTAATTTTAATTTTTTCAGGTAAAAAGTATTTTAGGAAAATACTCCTTAAGAAATATATAGTCTTAATATCATCTGTAATCACATTTACAATTACATGTACAATCACAACTAGTCTCTCGTCCAAGGATACACCCACTCTATTACAAAATTTTATAATGAAAATTAATTAAAAGCTTCAATGATTAACAGCAAGAAGTTGTATTATCAGTTTTTTTTTCTTTAAAAAAAAATTAAACTTACAATTACATTTGTTTACTCAGGTGCAAACTAAATTTAATTTATAAAATATTAAAATAATGTTTAAATCAAAATAGGTATTATAATATAGATAAATAGGTATTATCATAGATATCTAAATAAATAAAATAAAAAATAAAATAGACCTCATAAATAAGTGAAGTAAAGAAGATCATGTATTTAATAGGTTAATCTTTTTTTAATTTTATCTTTTAAAATTATTTGACAGTGTTTGGAGTTGAGGATGAATATGTTTTTCATTAAAATCTGATTTTAATTTTAATTATTTTAGTATTTTTAAATAGTTTTGATGTTTAATATTAAAAAATAAATATTTAAATATAATTTTTTTAAAAATATTTGAAAAACAATAGTAACAAAAGAGGACCACAATAATTAATTTACTGTCTTGAGAGAACTTTAACTTTGATATTGTGTTTTAAAAATATATTTTTTATATTTTTTTATTTTAAATTCTTTTGTAAGTGTTTAAATTATTTTTATGTATTGTTATTAAAAATATTTTTTTAAAACAAAAAATATTATTTTATGATATATTTTTAAATAATTGTTTTTTAAAAGTAATTTCAATTAATGGTGCAGACACAAATGATATTAATACTTAGGCTTTTGTTTTTTTTTGTAAGAAGTGTTCTTAAAAAATATATATATTTTTTAAATAACGTGATAATATTAAAAATATTTCCATGAAAAAAGAATATTTCAATATATTTTATTACAAAAAAATTATTCTAAACACCCCCGATCACAGCCTTTACTGTGTTGTTGTGGGCTCATCTTGCTGTCCTTTGACAGTGCTTTCTGCTTTGTACAGTTTACTTACTACAGCATTAAACGACGTGTCAGTGTTGGATTCGCAATGTCGACTTGCTTTGGTCTCCGCTTTTGACATTTATATGCATCTCTTAATGAATAATTTATTTTTCCATGGCTAGTGATTTCGAAAACTATAATCTAAAATGGTTTTTTTTCTCCCGATGTCACAAGCAAAATTTGGACCTGTGTTGATGCAGTAAAGCAATGTTTTTTATTATTAAAATAATATATATTTACCTAGATAATTTTAAGAGAATGTTTTTGAATATTCCGGTATTGTTATTTCATGTCGGAGCATTTTAAATCCGTGAGAATCATACTTTAATTCAGAATCATATTGAATATTTGATAATAACAAAATGCTTAAAATAAGTTTATCAATAAAATACAAGTCATTAATTTAAATTAACAATGATTGTTATTGAATTTCATTTTAAAATCATGAACTAACTTTATTTTTAGTTTTTTTTTTTGTATTGATGGTTAGAATCTTTATTTCTTTTTTTCCGGAAAGAATTTTCCATGTCATTATGTTTTTTATTTTAGAATACATTAAAATATATTTTTATTTTTTCACGTAAATACATTAAAATTATAAAAATATGAATTATCATTTTTTCAATACAAGTGTATTTAAAAAACATATAGCAAGATAAACTATTTTAAAAAATCATTTCAATGTTTTCCTATAAAATATTTAAAAAGAGTTTTTTTTATTATCTCAATACTTTCTTATATCTAGAGCTGATGCTTTACTTATTTGATCAGCTCGTCTCATTTGATGAGATCAAATGTAATTTAATCCACCACTTGCATGAGCAAGTGGTACCATGCTATTCGTCCCCCCCTCCCAAGATGGAAGCACTAGTAATTTATTAATAATTACCAAGAAAGAAAGAAATAGGAAGGCACGGTGTGGGATATGATAAAAATATTTTACTATAACCATATGATAAAAATAATAATAATGTGCTCGTATCAATAACAAGCTGGTTCAATGATTAAGATTTAAGATCGCCCATGGCCAAGTAAAATATTTTAATCTATAATTAATTATTAATTGATATCAATCCTAATTTGTGGTACCCATTACATGTACGAGTATGAGCAGATCTAGGGTTGATGGACAACGAACGTGGCCATGGTTTGCAGAGGTGTGTTTTTTAAACTGTTCATATTCTCTTAACACATTAGTTTAAAATAACATATATATCTAAGGTGATTAAAAAAAATCATTTTCAATATAAAATGATAATAAAAGACTCATTAGTATCAATGATCGTGGAATAGCCTATTAATCATAACTTAAGAACTAGTGATTTATGATTCAATAAAATGTAATTAAAATTCAACCTCAGCCTTTTATTTTATTTAAAAAAAGGTCTAAATAATGCAATTATAACACTTTCAAAAAAATGAATCTCCCAACCGGTAAACCAATCCTCTTCCCAGATCGATATGAGTCTGGCTATTATAATTGATCCTTGCTTACCCACTTCCAGTCACAGTAGAAGGACACTGCACTAGTCACTAGCGCTCGATGCAAAGACACGTGTTTATAATTTGATCTGATTTACAATATTACTTTTTAGATATTATTAAAAAAAAAACTGCCGATAATTCCTAAGTGACTGGAGTAAAGAATCTTTGCACTTGCTCGACCTTTTTCTCACGTGCCTTCTTGACAAGCTTGACATTGTCAATTGCTAGGATGGACTGTTCTGTCATGTTAATTCTGGGTGTCGTGTTTATAAAATACTGTCGATGGTTTGGTTTCGTCTGGAGGCAGGACGTGCTAGAGGTGTTTTGTGTTTTCGGATCTCGTAGTTTATTTATTTATATTAGTTTAAACAGCTGTGGCTGAATCTTCTGTCTTGTCGAACTGTTATCCTACACAGCATTGAAAAATGGACAAGCTACATAACATGGACAAATTGCACGACTATAGAAACACAAACCGTTAAGTAAATTCGATAACTTATCAACGTAGAGCCTGTCCATTACTAAGTTAAACTTAGAGATACTTGTGTTTTTTAAAATTAAATTAGCAATGTTTTAGTTTTTTAGTTATAATTTACATTAATTTATCAAATTGATTTTAAATCATACTAGAAAGCAAACACTAAAAAAAACAAATATGAATGGCTTCAATTTTCTTGTATTGCCAGCAGATAGGAATCGTGTATGTATTTGGTAGTGTGAACATGGTATTTTTTAATTAAAAAAAGAATAAACTATTTTATATTTATTTTTAACATCAGCCCATCATATCATTAAAAATATTTTAAAAGTATCAATTTAATTATTTCAAATGAAGAA